>VZRQ01001799.1:183852-371431 GCA_013397975.1 Machaerirhynchus nigripectus
CTGCCCTACCGAGGAAACGCAGCTTCACGGAAACGTGCCGTGTACCTGCGTGCCAGACCCCTCTGTGGCCGCATCCAGAGACTCCCACGGAGTCCACGCAGCGTGTGTGTGTCGGTTGCAACAAAACATCCCCTGATAAGGTCGTTTTGGACAATACCAGTCAGGTCACTCAGACGAAACGATATATATTTTTTTTATTTGCGGGATTTTTTTTTTTTTTAAATGTATAATTGAAAGCTTGTGGTGGCTTCTTAGCGTGGTTGGTTGTGATGCTCCGCCGGTTCCCGGGCTGGGAAGGCGCGCACGCAGCCCGAGCTGTTGCCGTGGCAGGGAGGATGAGCAGGAGCCCCAGCCCGCCCTCCGCTCCTCAGCCCGGCTCCCGCTCCCTGCTTCCATGTGTGTCAGCGCCGGGGTAGGAGCGAGAAGCAGGCAGCGAGGAGTGCCTGTCAGTGTCCTCGCTGATGGGCGCTGAGCGACCGGCGTCGTGGAGGCGATTTTAGTGTATCAGATGTAATCGGTGTCTCCCGGAGGAAGAGAGTGGGGAGTATTTGTATGTAGTGATGCTAGCGTTGGCTCTTTCCTGAAATGCAAATCTGCTATTAGCTGCCCCCTCCTTTTTTTTTTTTTAAATAATGCCCCCCAGATATCAGGGTTCGTTCACCACCAAGAGGCTACAGCATTTCATAGAAGGGACAAATGACCCAGCGTGTCCCAAATTAGTTATTGGAAGTGGTCGATATATTGAGCTGTCTGTCTGTCTTCTGTCTTTTTGTAACGGTTTGTAAGGGCTCCGAGCCAGAAAGTAAAATGCGCTGGAGCCAGTTTCATCAGCAGGGAGGAGCTGATGTTGACACTGTATTTTCCTTTTAACGCTTTGAGGGTGAAGAGAATGAGCTACTGAGATAGCTTGTGGCTCTCATTTCTGTGCCTCCCCCTCCCCGAGGGTGCCCTGAAAACTTGAAGTAAGAGGAGTTAAATACAACATTGCCTTTCTGTGATGCACTGCCAGTCCATTGGCCATCATCTGTGGTAGTGAGGGTGGGAAGAGCTGTTTATATCATGGTACATGTAACGTTGTCACTTTATGCAGAAAATGCTTCTTGGTGTGTGTCACATCATTGTCTACACACCAATGAGATACTAATTAAAACAGCTGTTAGTAAATGCTTATAAAAAACCCCAAATCAAACTGGCATAGACCTTCAATAAGTATGCTAATGCAGTGTACCAAAGTTGTAATACAGTTTTACGGTGCAGTTTCTGTTGCTGTAAGCATAATCCAAGAAAACTCTGAGGAAGTGGGACATGGTTTGAAATTGGGCATCTGTATCTGCACTGCTGGAACTTCCCTGCAGCTAGATCTGGAATGAGTTTAGCCTGCTGACAATATCTCTCCTTAAGTGCCACTGGCGTTACACCCAGCAGACGGGTGGCTCGTGTGTTCTGACTGTGGCAGCCTAAACGGAGATCAGTTGGAATTGGGAGGCAGGTAGAGAACAGGCAACATCACATTTTCAATGTCTTCCCCCAGGCCGCTCTTGGTGTGTTCTTAGTCAAGTACATGACAGTGTTCAGTGCCTGAGAAAATGAAATAATTTACTGCTTAAAGCTCCTACCTTTAGGCGTGTTGCAACTCCTGGCCTGTTCCCCAAAATTAGTCCCTACAGAGAGTGGGATCAGTCGTTTGTACAGTTTTATTGTGCTGTAGAGATCTGCTCATACTCTGGCCATGCTACGCTTTAGTAAAATGGTTTTCAAGGCAAATTTGTGTCTCTTTACACCCTGAACGTGCAGTATCTTATGCTTGTGCTTTGTTTGACCGTAACGAGCCAGACCACTGCCTCCATTCACTGAGATACATTTTTTTAGGCAAGTCCATAAAAGTTCACGAGATTGAGGTTTTAACACGTGTTCTGCTGATGATGTGTTAGGGTGTCTCTGCTGCCTTTGTGAAGCAGGAGACTTTTGAAGGCAATAGGCAACTACATGCTTAAAAATGTGTTTGGGTCTCATTGATAACACTGGGAGCAGAGTGACTGTTGTAATTTATGCCCCTTTTTAAAGTGCTTTCCCGAGTCAGACTTGCTAGGAAGATGTTTATTCAAGTGCTGCATTTCTGAAACATTGTATTTGTTGTATTGTTTGAGTGCGAGTTTTTCATTTCTGTGTGCTGTGCATCTTAGAGCTGCCGCTTGTGCCCAAGCCACGTGGTTCTCTGGTGCCAAAGACTGCTATGGACAGTGCAGCTTTAGGAACAGCTTCTGAAAGAGAGCTGCTGCTTTGTGGGAGAGAGAGGAGCACCAGCAGGATTATTGCGTGGTTATTCCTCGCCTGTGAGCTAAAGCTGTCTCCTTCCTAGCTCTAGGAAGTGTGATAGCGTGGGTCCTACCCACACAGTGCATCTCGAAACTGATAAGATAGCTGGTGTCCCTGTGCCCAGACCTGGTTACTGTGCCACTAGCACAGCGAGCACTGTGCAGGTGTTGTAATCACAGTCTTCACTGGTAGTCGTCATCACATATTTCAATTTGGCCGTGGTATTTTGCCCCCCCCGTAGCCAAATTCTGAGCTCCTTGTTCAGCTGCGCACTCGCACTCAGCGTAGCCTCACTGGCAGCAGGGATGTGGCAGGAGAGCCTCAGGAAGTGTCTGCTGGGCAGATAGCACGTGCTTTGTAGCCCGTAGAGCAAAGTGCCTTTTTTTTTTTTTTTTTTTTTTTAAAGCAGCTGGGCACTGGTTGTTTGTTGAACGGGAGGAGGAAGGTCAAGAAGGCATTTAATGGTGTTCTGCAAAGTTTGTCTCTGTGACAATCCTAACCTGTTGGTTATTGTGGGAAAGCCACATGCCTTCCACCACCCCTTTGCTGTGGTCTGAATGGGCTTTTTTTGGTTTAAACATAGCTATTTAAAAGGTACTATGGATGCAAATGAGAATAACCATATTAGATTTTGTTAGTTTCATTAGTATGACTTGGAAGGTGAAGATGAGCCAGCTCAGAAACACTTGGCAGGCTCCTCTGTGTCTGTGTGCAGGTTGCCTGCCCCACATGAGGAGCGAGTGCCGGAGGTAGCCTGGCACTCTGAAGGGTGTTGAGAATGACGTTCACAGTGATGTGGTGGCATGTAGTGTTACATTCAGCTTAAGGCATCAACAGCACACTTCTTGTTGGTGTTTTCACTTCATTTTGGGAAGGGGAAATTGCTGCTGTGTTTCTCAGGACATAGGGTCTCAACAGCACTTTAAATTTTGTAAATATTGTAAGTTGTGGAATCATCCTTGATTCCAGATGTTCTGGAGACATTTGTCTTGCTGTGTTTGAGTGACCGTGCTAGATGCTGGTATGTTACATGCATGTTCTTTGACACTCTGGCAGTTTCCCTGAGCTACTGAAGCTTGCATTGCTCAGAAGAAGCCCTTCTAGGCTGATGCAATCAACGTGTCACTCTGCAGTAGCTGTTCTTCAGGGCTGCTTAGGATTTTACGAGGTTTTAGTTTTCTAACGATGTATAAAATTGTACTGGGTGGAAATAGATGAATCATCCTGTTTTTTAGAATAGCTTGGGGGCTGTTAACTGAAGAACTGATTAAATAAAACCAGGAGTCCTGAAATGTGCTGTCTTATTAAAAAAAAAAAGTAATTCTACAACCCCTCCATTCTTAAAAATACTTAAGAATTAAAAAGTGCCCCCTCCCCCTTTTCTCATTTTGCCCTCAATTTAAGGGTAAGCAAGGTTAAACTGGGGCAAGATGCTCTATATTTCTTCCAGTATTTTATCCAAGTGTCAGATAACATAGCAGAAACACTTGAAGAACCATAGACACCACATGGAAAATGTGAAAACCATCCTGTTCAGAAACTGTTTTACCTATATTCCATACTGTACCTCCAGTCCTCTTCCATTTTAAACATGTGAGGCATAGCAGGTTTCTTGTCTTGAAAGTCTCAACTTTTCTCCAAAGAGCACTTTAAAAAGAAGTCTCAGCAGATCTTTAATAAATGATTACTTATTCCCAAAGGCATTGGACATGCAGTCACCTCATTAATTTGGTCCTCTGCTTTCATTGTATTGACTGGCTCAATTATATTTGGTAATATTGCTTGGGTTGATTGAGTTACTTTCTGGCCAGGTTTATTATTTTATTAGGTGTAAGTTATGTCTTTTGTTGTCTGCATGTAGTTGCTGGGTTGGGACCAGAGATGTGTAGTTAGCTTCTCTAGTTATTATTTATCCCTAACATTTTCCAGCTGACTCTTCATTCGCAGAGAGGTTTTAAAGTGTGAAAATTTCAATAACTAGCACGCCTCTGTGATTTGGGACACAAAGTCATCCTTTTAATTCATTTCTTGAGAGAGATAGTGCTCTGCTTAGCAAGTGAGTATCACCTGTACAATGACAGAGTGTTAATACTTCCTGAGTTTAGGTGAGAAATAAACTAAGAAATTCAATACTCGCATTTGCTTCTTATTGTTTTTTGAGCTGTTAGGATGCAGTTGGCTCATGTTTTCAGTTATTTTTTCTGACACAGAGAGGACTAATTTACTCAAAATACATAAAGCTGAAATTTTCGTGTAAGTTACATAGCAGACCAGGGCTTTAAAAAATATACTGGATATCATGTGAATTATGATAAAATCAAGAGCACTGTCAACAGAAACCTTTCTTTGTAAGATGAAGCTCCTCTCATCAGCTATTTTGTTTCTCTGATGGTGCTCAAGTTGGAGAGGGACAGTAAGTTGATGATTTTAAAAACAGATTCAATTCACTCATGAGTTAACCATTTGTATTTTAAGGCACTGGAATTTGAAGGATTGCTTTTTTAAAAATTTTAAATATTATTTATTTGCCTCTTTCACTGTGCTGTTTGGATGTAAGGGCTTTTAAGTGGTGTCAGAAGAATTCTCAGCCACTCGTTCAGTTGAAGTACGTGGTAGTGCCTTGTAAAACAGTCTATGCAAATCTCCAGGATGTTCCCAGAACAGCTGTCCTGAAGGCATGCTGTAAATACACCTTTATTGCCAGCTGATGTTGAGCAGCACTGATGCCCAAGGGTTACACTTAATAGATCATTCAGATGATCTTTACTGCATTACACAACTGACATACTCGAAACACTTTTCCCAAGGATGTGTGAAAGTTGCCAAGGGGGTGTCAGTTTTATAGGCAAAGCAGGGAGTAAGCAATGTGTTTCTAACGAGAGCACACGCGGCAAGGAGCTGCCCTTTGCAGCTCTAGGGCACGACTGCGTGGTTGTGCTGCACAGAGCAGGGAGCAGGAGCCAGCACTGCCTCCCCTTGCCAAACCTGTGTGCACCTATGGCTGCGAGTCAGCGTGCTGCCTTTCCCTGGGAGGGTGTTGACCTGCCTTTGTTATCCATCAGAAGGGGAATGCAGTCATTCTGATTCCAGCAAACCAAATATTCTTTGGTATTGGAGGAATTCAGGTTTAGCGCACCTCTTTCCTTTGTGTTTAATTTTTCTCAGGGAAAAGCATTTTCATGCCGTGTAAAAGCAGAGATAATAAACTAATTTTTGATGCAGGATTTGGATTGGGAGCGGCAAAAAGATCACTGTTTCTCTGAAGGGATATCAGCAGATTCCTTTAGGTCTTCCTAGCTCAGAATGGGTGTTTATGGTATGGTACGGAGAATCCTAAATGTACCATAGCTCTCCTATACTTAAAAATGCATTGACTGCGTTTTAATTTTTTAAGAGGTTATTTGTATAACGCGTCAAGCAGGACATATAATTTTTTAAAAATAGCTGCTTTAATTCCCCAGCAACTGTCAGACAAGATGAGTCACTGCAGTGTAAGAATTCACCACAGCGCATCACATATTTGACACAAACTCTTAATCCATGTAAAATTATGCATGTATATTCCCCTATCTTCCCAGTGGGTGAGCTTCATTTTTGCCAAACTCATGATGATCCCATTCTGCCTTCTTTCCTCCCCCGCCTCCTTTTTTCCCCCCTTTTCTTCTCAAGAACCTCCTTGCAGTCAGTAGCCCCAGCGCAGGGTCTGGATGCAGCAGTCTTTTCCTGGCTTGTGAAGAGCCTTTCCTGATTGTTAACCACAGCTGCTGGTTCTCTCCTTGCCTGTGGTGGTGCGGGGGCATTTCCAAAACATGATGGCTCTCTGCAGAATTCTGGTCTTTCCTTGTATTACTAGGGTAAACATACACTAAAAGATGGGAACTGGTTTTATTTAACTCCACTTGGTGCAGTGCATTGGGGAATTGCTCATTTTAGACCTATGTAAATAAATCTTTTTTTTGCCTTTTCCCCCGGTAGTCTTAGCTCGGGCTTCTAATTGCTAGCCAGTAGTATTTATCACTAGGATTAAGTATGACTTCAAAACAGGTTGAAAACATACTGGGGACACCATCATATTCTGCAATAAACCAGCACATATAGGAGTAGAAATACTTAAAGCAATACAGCCTGAGACAGATGCTGGGAAGACTGTGGCCATGGCTTTAGCTGGAGCCTCTTGCCACAGAAGAGGAGGTTTCTGCCTTCAAGCCATGTGAAATCCTGCCAGGGCACCCTGTGCATGGTTGTCAGGGGATGGAGGGAGGCATGCCAGGGTGCTTCTTGCAGTCAGTTTTTGGAGAGCAGAGTCATTTGCTGGTTCCTGGCAGTTTGATAGGTGTAGCCTATTTGACACATACCCTGCAGTGTTTAGAGCAGCATTGAGTGCTGGGGTGTGGATAATTGCCACATTATTTTACAGTAGAAGTTAATGTTGAAAAGTACGTAAAGTCTCAGTGACCTCTTTTTAAGACTATTGTGTTAAGTGGTTGGATAACTAGAGAAAGGACTCATGAAGAATCTTGATAATTTGGAAGAGAAGGTGTTTCCTCTGACTTTTGAAGGGGCTGTTTGATTTCTGAAGACAGGACTATACATATGCTATCATTTAGGATGCTTGAAGGGGTTTTTGCTTTTGTGTGTCTGGCTGGGTCTGCAGAATGGTGGCGGTTGAGGGGACAGCGGGATTCTTCAAGTGTTGTCTGCTTATGTAAGTAAAAATGGATGTTAGGACGTGTTTGGTCCTATTTCTCTCTGGATCCAGAGTCTGTATCTCCAAACTCTGACATCTGCAGTTTCTTCATTCAAATCTTGGCTTGATCTGTATGTAAGATTAAAATATCAAAGAAAGATCTTGTAAGTCTGGTGTGGTAAGAGCTGCTCAGGAGCCAGGAAAATGTTTCTTAATGAACTCTGTGACAAATACTGAAGTGCAAGTAATGGAGCCTGATTTTTCACTGGTAGGCTGGTGGTTGAAAGTTTGCCTAGACCGGCAAAAGTTCGGAGACTTTTGGTTGGCCCAGAGACCCAAACAAAGTGTTCTGACACTCTTTGTCCTCCTGTGTGGATGTCCACGTGTCCATAAACAGCCTGGCAAAATAGAGAGACCCTAGCAACAGTCTCAGAGAAAGCAGCCCTGGACTATTCCATCTGCGTGGACCCTCCAAGAAGAGTTACATGGTATTCACAGGATGATTACAGGGCTACTGCATCTATTACTGCCATTTAATGAGAAAACAGACCAAACTGGTCTTTGGACTTCTCGTATCACATTACAGGGCAGTTCTGGAATTGTACAGAAAATTTCCTTCTGGTAATAGCAAATAATAAAACTTCACCTTTTCTCTTTTGAGGGAATATCCTTAGTCACACTGTCATATTTTTCGTTGTTATAATTGCAAGGAGAATGAGCAAAATTTAGAATTTTGTGTGTCATGCCTCTTATCCTTATTGAAAGAAATATTCAAATCATCAAGTATTTTTGATGAATGAACAAATAAAAATGTCCTGGTGGTGACGTGCAAGCAGTTCAAATTTAGTGAAGAATCTTGAAATAAATATTGTGTTTGAAATGCTAGATTTCTTTGACAGATGCCTGAGGATGAACAAACAACAGTTACCTAGTGAAACAGCAAAATGTAGGAATATCCCTGCTCTTTCCTGAATGATTGATAATGGCAAACCCCTTCGCTGAATTTTCTGGAAAAGCTCAGTTTCATTTGCCATATTTTTTTGGTCTGAAAAAATAGCGATTACATTTTCTAGAAGATGCTGTAAGTTTTCTGAGTGTTGTGAAATGAGGGGTTAATCTTTTTTAGGAAAAAGCGTGGTTGGACTGTGGAGAGATTTTTGCTTGTGAGAGGGAAAATAACCGGCAGTACTTTTAATTTGTTCTACTTTAAGTTGGCTCCATGTTGTAATAGAGAAAAGTTGATTTGTTGCATTGAGAAGCAACAACGGGACTATCAGCAGCTAAATTTAATCTTTTTTTTTTCTGGATGATGATGAAAAGAAGTCTTGTGTTTTATGTTTATGAATTTTATGCTGTTAAAGTTTGACACATCCCAGTCACGAGGTCATATCTGTGTCTCTTACAAATGCTGACTTCAGTCATTTGAGTACCCATACCACAGACTTGGGAGAATTGGACAAGCAGTTCAGAAGAGATCTGGAAAAGTGACCAAGAGTAGAGGCTTGGACGATGAGGATTAAAGCAGTCTTAATAAATATTGTTTACCAGGAGAAAAATTGGAGTTTATTTTGATTATTTGAGAAGCCTTTTGTTGGGGATGGAGGAATACTTTTTCGTACTGCAAAGCATTAGCAGTCCAAAACACGAGAAGATTGAACTCTTAGGAATGGAAATTAGACAAATGGAGGTTGAAGATAAGACAGAAAATATTAATAATGCTAGATGAACACCCAAACAGTTGCATAGAAGAGAAGACTCAACAGCTTTCTAAAAAATACTACCCACAAGCAGAACTGATGGAAGGCTCCTTTCTAAGACATAATAAATGTAAGAAGGTTGTGTGTGTACATAGGTATGTAAACCACTGAAGCCACCCTTGACCAGAAATATACTGGTTTAAGTACTTTCGTAGTAGCATTTTATAAATGTTTCAGTCCAATATTATGATATGTGTTTTCCTGGTAACTCCAAAAGGCACTGCAACATCTTAGAATTTCAGGTTTAGTATGTTTTCAGTATTTTACTAGAGATGACTTGACATTTACTTGCAGTAATAATTTGTTTTAAGTCAATATTGAACACTGTAAGGATGTGCATACATTACAGTTTGAGAGGGTATCAAAGGCAGCCGCTCTGGTAATACTTGCTTAAATACTGGCTACTCATATATTTGCCTGTAGCTCAGGGGACTTCTGTATAAGCAAGAAGTGGCAGAAAAATAACATTTTTAAAAGCTTCCTTGAAGTTTATTGTACTTGGCTTAATAATTTTTTTTACGTAAAGGTATTATCCATTGTAATAATTTGGATAAAAAATAAGATAGTGCTCATTTCCTCTGAAGATTAATTCTTCCTGCATCCTATTCCTAAGGTTGCTCTTTGCTCTGATGCCTTTGCTTCTGCCTCAGTGGCTGTGGTAGCTTGTATTTGCTCCTCATTGCGGTGATAGGTGAAGGGTGCAGGAGCAGCAAAAGTGACTCCGTGCCTGTGTGCTGCCATCTGAATGTCTGTGAAAACTGTTTTGTTTATTGGGAGTTTCACAAAGCTGGTACCTTTGACCTCCAGCAGTCACTTCTGGAGCAAGGCGAAGCAGAGTGTATCCCTTTGTTTGCAGTGGGAGGAGATACTTGCTGTTGCTTAGCCCAGGCACTGTTGTTGTTCCTGAGCACAATAATGCTGTGGCTGGTATTGTCTGCTGGCGGTGCTTCTGAGGAAGATGAGAGCTCCTGGCAAGTCTGATATTTCTTCCTTGGCTTAGAAGATCAGCCTCCTGTCTGTTTTTATTCTACAAGAGGTGCTGTGTGGCTGAGGGAGGTGACTGGGGTCGCCTTGTGAAAAGTGAGGAAGCTGTGTGTGGGATGCATTGAGCCTGAAATAGCCACAGCAATGTTAAATTTCATCTTTGACTGCTGGACCTTTCCGAGACATTTGGTAACCTGTGGAAACCTAGTCCGGAAGAGTTCTCTCTCCATAGGATGCCTTTCAAATGAGTAAAGGAAGACTGGACCCTTTCTCATCAGTGCCAGTTTCTCTCTCCTGGGAGGAATCCCAGCTGGTTTCATGTACCAACTCTTTGTACCATTCAAGAAATACTCTGGGCTCTTCTCTGTCCTGAAGATCATGTGAAAGCCACAGCATCTCTGAAACATAAAGTCCTCTTACTGTGTAATGCTGTTAGTCATTCTTGGGTGGTGGTCTGGCTTTGGCTGACCTGCAAAGTGCTTTTCTGTGTATTTTGATAAGGTAATATCACCTGCAATGTTATGTCTATTGCACATCATTCAAAACGTGAAATTGCACATGTACATTTCTTCAAATGCACATTGGCTCTTCAGTATTAGTTACTTCTGGTAAATAACAAATGAAGTTTCAGATTTGACTTTATGAGCCTTTCTGGTGCAGGATATACTAGAAATAACTCCAGGTCTCATCTGCCAACTTCATCCTTTGTACCTTCTTTGGACCAAAGCAAATTGAGTATCTGGAACTTGATTAGACTGAAATTGGGAGGAAGAAGCCAACTCTTCTTTAGGGGAGCTTTTTAAGCATGAACAGCTTTGTGTTCTGAATTTTACAGGTTTTTTTACTCTGTCATAAATCTGCTCTAACTCAGACACCCAAAGAAGTCTCCTTTGACTTTTCCCTAGAATAAAAGGTTCTTTTGCGAATGGGGATTTTGTAAAAAGTGATAGTTTGAAAATGGTAGCTGGTAGATGCTACCTAAATGTCTTACTCAAGTAGTAGTGAAACATGTTATGTATCCTTGTTCCTCAAAAATTGCTCACATAGTTATGTTAGAGTTAAGGAAGGATGAAGCATCTAAGTGGCCACATCTTCTGAAATACTGTGAACACCTGTTCGTCTCCAGGCTCCTTTTGAGAATGTAGTATGACTGTTGTCATGGACTGGGTTACCCACTTCACTGGTTTCTGCATTCCACCCCTGAGCCCAGCACAGACAATAAAGCAGCCACACCTCACAGAGTTGGGCTCCTAGGAGAGTACAGTAGGAATTACAAAAAAATTACAATAGGAATAACAGTTGAAAGGTGATTGAAGTCTCCCCAAAATAGCAGTATGGAAATACTTTCAGTATAAAAGCTGAAGCTTCGTTTTCAGGGGCTCAAATAAAGAGGGAGTATAAGTTTTCCAAAATAAATTCTTGTATTTATTTTTCACTCAGAATGAAGTCCAGTTTACCTAAAAATAAATGGCAAGAGCTGTGCTGGCATCAGGACTGCACTTATGGGTGTACTTCCCTTAAAGCTATGTCTGTGAATAGTCAGAAGCAGTCTGTGATATTTAAGGATCTGTGCTAGGGTGTGTGGCAGAAAGAAACAGATATTTTTTCTTCACTTCATGTGTAGTCATTGGTGGTACTAAGAGATTATTTTGCATTTGAGACAGAGCATTTGCTTATATGGAAAAACAGGCCATGATGTACTCCCAGTGGAAAGATGGGGACCTCATTCAGGACTGGGAAACCAGTCCATATTTAGAGAAGTTGTTACCTGTTTGCTGGAAGGAACTCATTACCACAAAGCTCTGTAGGATCTCTGGTCCTTTAATACGTGGTTGGTATCACCTATTTATGTGTGACAGAGAAAGAAAGCCAGCATATATGCCTTTTACTTTTGCTTTTAGCTTCTTCTCACCTCTCTCTCTGTTTTTGCCGCACTGTTTAATTTCTGACTTTCTTCTCTCTAAAGGCATCTGGCTGTAATGTGGCCTGTCAGGGTCATTCCACCATCCTGCCCCACCTTCCCTGGTCATCTCTCTTTTCACCACTACTTAAACAGTAGACTTGGTGCAGGATCACCATGTAGTTAATTCATGTGATACCTCTTTTGCAATTGATTCTTTTTTTCAAATGTGAAAGATTGCTCTTGAAGCATGTCAGGGCCAACATGTTGCAAACTGAAGTCTTTTATTCTGAAGTTAATTTCAAACAAATTTTTGTCTTGGAGTAACAAACTTGTTAACTGCTGAAGCTCAGAGTCTGTAGGACACTAGCTGAGTTATGTGTTCTGTTAGTCATGCTTGATGTTTGCTTTTTTGCTTATTGCTGTTTAGTTCTACTTTGTCATGTTTGCTTAGAGCTAGATTAGGATATCCTCCATGCAGTGTGAGGCATTTATGGAAAATGTGCATCTTAAATTTCTTGAAATCTGATCTGGAGCTAAGTCATGACATCTATTCTCCATCTAAAAATGCATTTCTCTTAATTATATCCCCATTCATTGTGGGTGGGGTTTTTTTCCCCTCAATTCACGTAACACCCACACTAAACAAATATACAGCTAATAGAGCCTAAAATTATAAAGGAACTACTTGCAAGGAGCTGGCAATGCTCTCTACATGATGGAAGCAATTTAAATTGTTCAGGCATAAAGCATGGATTAGAAGCCGTATCTTCAAATCATCTTTGCATATTTATGAGTACACCTGTTATATAAGCAGTGGAAAGTGCTGAGATTCCTCCAGCCCTCTGCCACGGTATGCAGGGTGAAGAAAAACAAGATAGTTTGTCAGTTTAAGTCTTTCAAATCCAAAGTGGAGCCTTATCTGCCTAACAGCCTAATACCAGGGAAAGATACTGTTTGTGTTCAGCAGGGCTGTATTCATGTGACTGTCAGGGGCTGAATTACTGCTCTCAGTGCTATATAAAGATTCCTGCTCCCACCCTGCCCCTCCCCGACACTGTCATTTAGCACAATGTGCAGCGTGGCTGTAAAACATCCCTGACATACTGAAGCGTGTCTCCTTTCACACTTGTATGTGGAAAAGAAGAAAAAAAATAAAGAGCCTTCTTCTTGGCTTCTATAACTTCCTAGCTGCGGAGGGTTCAGCGCCAGCTGGGACAGAGTCATGTTACTTGCACCTATTTTCCAGCACCAGGCCCATATTGAGGGGAAGAGTTGGGTTGTGTGATTGCTGTATCCTGCACCTCTCTCTTCTCAGTGCAAGTGCTATGCCCAGTTTAGCCTTTGGTGTTAATATGAGTACCCACAAAATACAGCTTCCTGGGGAGCCAGACTTGGAGCAACAGGACTGAGGGTGCTACATGATGCAGTGTGAAGCTGGATTTTGAAAGTCCTTTTCACTGTCACTGCTGCCTTGTTGCTGTTTGCAGGTGGGTTATGATTCCACTGATGGCTGGGTTTACAAACAAAAAACCAAAACCAAAAGAAACAAGAAAACAATAAAAGGAGGAAAATCTTGCAGAGTTCGTTTTTTTTCTCCTCCCCTGAGTAAGTTTCTTTTTGTAGCATTTTAAAGTTGGATCAATTCAACAGTCTGCTGTAAAGTGCAACTTCAGAAATAACTGCACTGCTGAGAACAGGGCTCTGAACAGTATGCATGGAGGAAAAGATGGATGCACTGGGAAAGGGTGCATGTATAGAAACATCTTAATCCAGTTTTTCTGCTGAATAAAATAATTTATGTAACTACACTGAATGTAAGGAAAACATTTTTTTTACTGTGAGGCGCTACTACAGCTTGCACAGGGTGGTTGTGGACTCCCTATCCTTCAGGATGCTCAGAAGCTGTCTGGACGTGGTTGTCTGGGCAACCTGTTCTAGGTGGCCCTGCTTGACAGGGAGAGTTGGACAAGGTGACCTCTAGAGGCTCTTTCCATCCTCAACCATTCCATGACACCTCCCTAAATTTCCACCCTTTCACTGATAAGTAATTTTGTGCTTCCCAGCACGTTTCTCGTGGATCACATGCTGTATGTGGTTCTTGGAATGGTGTGCTTGGCCTCTCCTGCAGTGTATTCATACCTCAGATCTGCTGGAACACCGAGTTTTAAAATTTCGGATGTAATTATGCCTTGTGCAGTTCAGTGATAGTCAGCAGAAATACGCCACATGAGAGGTGAAGCGGAGTGCATTAAACAGGTATTTGGTTTTGAAATTGTTTCCCTTAAAATAATGTTACTGGTTTTTGTATGCAAAACTTGATAATGGCAGTAAATTTACATCTTATGCAAATGAACTAGAATCCAAGCATGGGTAAGCGTGCTTGTGATGATTTTAATACTGTCATTACAATCATCACTCAGGTATATGAATGTCAATTAAACAATTCCTGTTCTTTTTTCTGTATGATGGAAGTATATGGTTGTTTATATCCATGGGAAAGTATTTCCTTTGGTTCTGTCAGGAACGGGGAAATGAGCAGAACTGAAGGGCTTTGGAAATAATTTTGTTCAATTACTTATTAACACTGATTTCAGATATGAAAATACCTTGAATGTTGATGGGATCTTTTATTATTTTTATTGAAATCTGTTTTGAGACTTGTATGCAGCTGTAATTGTGCAATTAAATAGTGCATATTTTTTCAAAGTTTCACATCATTAATGCAATAATTAGTCCCCCTGGCAGAGCCAGAAATCAGTCACCAGTACCTTGGCATTGTAGAACCACCCACAGTAAGCCCTCTTATGAAAGTGGTTTGGTGGCTGTGGTCCTCAGATGAATGTTTGGCCTCACACTATTAATACTATCCCAGCCACCAGGCTTTCTTCTCCTCTCTATAAAAAGCCAAACTGGTCTGTATTTTTTGGGGTATGAACACAGCTTTTAAATATGGAAGAACTCCCATATCCACATCGTCTCCTGACTATTCAGTGAGCAGCTGGACATAGCTTTTGTGAGAGAAAGTTATGTAGAGTATGGTCCCAGTTCAGCAAGGCATTTTAGGCATGTGCTTCAGTCTCATTGATGCTGCCAGTTTAACTTAAACCAAATTGTCACACACGGAGACAGCATATTTGTCTCCTGCATGGAAAAAAAAATTGTTGGCATCTTCATTGCTTGCTTAAAAAGGAGAGTCAGTGTTAAATCAAGGGATCAACAGTCTTTCTTTCGGATTACTGAGTAAATGGAAAGGGATCTTCAAGCATTTTTTGTTTAAATGATGCTTCAATATATGTTTAAGGTTAGGTCATTGGATGAAGAACAGAACTGACCATGCCTGTGTCTCATTTTCTATGCTTCCTCAGTGCTTTTTTGAATTTGTAACAAAAAGAGAGTAACTCCTTGAGAGCGCGTGTCAACTGAAGAATTCAATCATACAATCCATGTTCTGGTGAAGGATACATTCAGTACCTTGTCAGAAGCCACATGTCATGGAGAGGGGCCTCCTGTCTGCAGACAAATGTGTGAAATCACCTTCAAATCCCAAGGCAGGTCCTTGCCTTCAAGACAGTGAGGAAACAAGGGAATACAGTGATTGCCTTCGTCCTAAATACAAGTTGATCTAAGCAGCCATTTTCTGGAAAATGATTTGGAGCTGTTTCTCTTTACCTATTGGTGCAAGGCAAGAATCAAGAAGCAAGGAAGGATTGCTCCAGCCTTGCTCTTTCTGCTTCGTCTAGTATTGCCTTAACAAAAGTGGTTCATAGACCAATTACTGTAATCACCAGCCAAAGACAAAAATGCCTATCTCCTGCTTTCCAGGGCTGGGTTTACAGCTGAGGGATGAAAAATCTGGATCCAACAGGGTTATTTCCTGAAGACTGTATTCAAACCATTCTGTTACGGGAAAAAGAGGCAGTTGAGGGATGGGTGAGAAGATACTTTTAATTTCTTTGCAGGATTTTCAAAAAAAGAATGGGAGAGGCCAAATGATAGGTGTCTCTTTCTTTGTCCTTTGACACTGTATGGAAGAGGCACGACTTGTTTCTGGTTTAGGAATTTGGGAGTGTATTTCTGAGATGAAAGATTCTGTTCAGGACCGTGCAATACATTTATGACTAGCTTTTTATTTTCATCTTCCTTTTACCATCCATCATGATGTTTTCCTGGTGTACTCAGAATGTACTGAACTTGGTCTGAAGCCTCACGGTTTTCCCATTGAGTTAGTTTTGCTTCATTAAACTGTATGAAAATGTAGTTGATTCAAAGAGCTTGGTCCTCTTGTAATATCCAGCATTTATGGTGGTTTAGTCCTCTGTTACTGTGTGTCATAAGATCTGAATAACAGAAACTTTTGATGTTTGTGTAGTAGAAGGAATGGTCTGCAAAGTCAAGTACACAATTGTTTCTACCCACTGCTACAGGGTGAGGAGGGTAAGAAGTTAGTCTGTCACTGATAGAATAACTAAAATTTAGACATAAAAATGTGGACAAAGACCATGTATTCCATTAGAGGCTAAATGTGACACATTAAGGAACTTAAGAATTTAGCTGTGGAAACATCTCTTTAGGCAGTGATTTATTTTCAGTGATATTTAAGGAAGTAGCTTTTGAAATGTAAAAATCTGTACACAGACGTCATTATTTTTGCAAGCAGTGTGTGCGTGTATGGAGGCATATTTAAAGATATAAAGGAATATACATTCATAGAAGGAGGGGAAGGAAAAACCTCACACGCTGACTCTTCAAATGAACAAATCTTCCCACTTAAGGGAATGTTATGGGAGGCAGCAGCTCCCTTAGGGATAGGCATGCGCAAGTTACCCCGTCCTGAGTCACACGGATTTTTCCGCAGCTTTGTGGCTCAGATGTGCAAGCCCCCTCCCCACCATGCTCCCAATTCCTTAAATAGCAGCGGAGGTCAAGAAGGACAAGGGACAGATCACTGTCACTAGGAGGCCTTCTAAATCACACCAGGGTATGTGGGGTTTTTTGATGCTCAGTCTCAGCTGTCTGGTGCAAGAAGATAATTTTAATCCCGTTATATTTATTGCTTCTCGGTAGTGTTTTGGCTTTTATACTGACTCACACCCTTTCAAAGGAGTCATCGATGCTTTTATTGTTAGACTTAGAAGATATCGTTATTACAGTTAGTTTTGTGATGTGTGTGTTTCTGTTCAGTCACGTGAAATGAATTACATGCCGCTGTTGCTGAATTTGCAACAATGTCTTCTGGCTTGGAACAATGAACCATTATGACCTTTGGTACCTCAAAATACGCAGTCAATAAAGTAAAATTCTATTGTATATATCTTGAGGTTTACTTTAATATGTTGTGCTTTTCAATTTGCAGTGTCTGGAGATCTGTAGGGGCTCTGAGTCTCACTGAACTGAAGCACATTCAGACCTGTATAATTGGTCGGGAAAATAATGAGAGAGGGAAGACCAATTTGGCAGACAGGGACACAGACATACAAAAAGTTTTGGGTTGGAAGCAAAAGAGCTTTGAAATCCAAAGTTGGCTCGAAGACTTGCCCAGCAGCTTGAGGCAGAGGTGGATGCTGCTTCTGAGCCAGAGTCCTTCCTCTGTCCTTGGGCTGGTGGCTGGAGGTGCGTGCTCCCATCAGTGGCAGAAGCAGTGTGGTGCCCTTCTGAGAGCCTCAGCAGGGCAGGCAGCAAAGCTGCAGTAGGTTCACATCAGACAGCAGCTTAATTTGCTGATGTCCATGACCAGTTCTCCTGAAACATCTCTAGATGAATATGTGCCCTTAAAGTTAAGTCTCCAACCGACATGTCGTTAAGTGCTCCAGAATATAAATAATATATACCAGTAGCTCGAGACATTGAGCAGTGATAACCCCCCCCCCTTTTTTCTTTTTTCCTGTGATATCTCAAGGATTCATAAGTGGATAGCTGTTTTGTTTGAGTTTTTCTTTCAGGTACAAGAAATTCAAATACCTGCTGCTCATACACAGACATGAAAAAGTTCTCCTTGTATTTCGTACCTTGGGTCTAATGTCTTGTGGATGAACTACAGTTCCTCTTAGATGCCATTCTTTCCTGTGCTGCAGGAAAAACTGTACTTTGTTTCCAGATGGTAGTTCTCCAGTGGTGATTCATCTTTAGGTTTAGAACATGGTCTTATGTTTGGGAAACTAATACTGTATATGGGTTCTTAAAAAAGTATTAGATTCAGACATGAAATCATGTATTATTGACAAACCTGAGGTTGATACAACATAGTACATTGAGGCTGGACACCATTATATTTTCAGAAATGGAATTGCTACTCTGGGAGCAGTGTGCTACCACTTAAAGCCAAGAACAAGTGTTACATCTTTCTTTACAGTCCAATATAAAAAGCTGTGGGGCATTTTATTGTGGATTGTCCTGTGGAAAACTGACTGGACTGGAAATCGCAGTGTGACATTCACATAAAAGAAATCTTTATCGCCATAGCGTTATAAAGTTGTGCAACTGTGGATTATTTTATTTGCTTATGGAAACGTGTAGGTACAAACGTAATTGTATGGGACATAGTTCTTTTATTGTGGGTTTAAGTCATACTGAAATCAATTGGAGCTGAAACACATGGTCATAAGTGGGCATATACGTGGTTAAGGACTCTGTTGTCCAGGGATGGACTGCAGAACTGCAGCTAGAAGAAGGGGGATGTAAAAAGGAAGGATACCTGGATGATCCTAGCAGAGTTCAACTGGTGACGTAAGGGATTCAGTACAAGAACGACTATAGGAGACATCTCAGCCATTTCAGGAGCCTACACCGTGTTCAGCATTTTTTGTTCCAATAGAACTGAAGTGAACACAAAACCTCCTTCTGCTGCTATTCTTAATCCCCACAATCTTTCCAGTATTGATGTGTTATTGAGTTCTTTAGCCTCAAAGGCTTTCACATCTGGAATAAATTTGTTCGTTTTTAAAAATCATCTAGACAATATTTGATTATATTACTGTAGTATTGTACACTGCAAGAGGAGTTCTATAGAAGGAATAAGCTTGATGGTCCTTTAAATTTTTTTCTTCTACTGGACTAAACGCTTCCACTTTTAAAGCTGGATAAATAGTATTCTTGATGTAGCTGTAACTTTTTAAAAATGTTCTTTTAATAGGCAGGAACTGCAGTCCTGGAAACACATGTTTCTTCTTATTCCCTCCTGTCCTTTTTTTATATCTGGCAGAGGCAATGAAGGAAAAACAGTAATAGTGTCCAGTGGACAACGGGAAAAATACAATATTGGAACATTTCATCAGAGCAGCAAGCATCTGTTCTTCAGCACCAAGGCTTGGTTTGCCTTCAGACAGACTGTGTTGTTCAGTGGGATTCCCTCAGGTGGCATTGCCCCGGCCTCTGCACTGTCCCTGGGCTCGTGGGTGGAGCTGAGACAGCTGAGGATGTGTCTGGTACCCAACTGTTCCAGTGCTTGGTTCTGTACATTAGTTAATATCGTGATGATTGTGCTGGACTGTGAATTGAAAGACCTGCTAGCACTCATTCACTCCTGCCACGTTTGCTGTGGCTTTCGTGGCTGCAGTCAGAGGGAAACAGTGGCAGCTGGATCCCAGCGAGAATGAGAGCATGTCTCTGCAATTAAACTTTACCAAAAAAAGATGCAACAGGATTGGAAATGTTTGGGTTGGTGTTCCAAGATACTTACTTGACTTTCCCGCTCTGTTCCTCAGGGATTTTAAAGCCTGTCTCTAGTGTAAAAGTATTTTTGGGGGTTATTTTTTCATGTTGGGTTTAATATTAAAAAAAAAAGTTTGGTTTTCAAGGTTTAATTATGGTATTTTATCACGTTTTCCTCATGGCTCAGAAACATGTAGTGTTTGTAGCTTTTTAGATTTTTTTCTGTTAATAAAAAAACCCTCATCTGAGTCTGTAGTATATTGAAGAGGATGAAGGATAGTTCAGACCTTGGAGGCAGCCAGTGAGATATCCACGTCAGGCAACTATGAATAATTAGTATCTGAAAACCAGACATAAGTTTACACAAACAGCATTTGATTTCTGTTGCAGAGCTCCGGCTGGCATTATATGTGCAATATACACCTAAGCAGTTCTTTAGACCTCTTTCTCCTCAGTTTCTCATAGTTAAGATTTGACATGTGAAATAAGAGTTCAATCAATGTGTTGTCTTTCCTACACAGAATTTGTGATTTTGTGTGTGTGTGTTGTAAAAGTAGCACCTGAAACCCAAAGCCCTCATTTGGCAGGAGTGCCCTTGAAAATCACCCCAGGCCAGGGAGGGGGCTCAGGTGCTGTGGTTGGGTGGCCCAGCCTGGCTCTCGTGTGGGTGTCTGAACCTCCTCTCAGCGTCTGGTTGTACCCAAACTGCGTGAACAGTCTGTGATCCGTGCTGCTCCCCGTGCCTGGGCACTCATTATCTGGGACAGTGCTGGCTGTCGTGGCCAAAGTGTGTCAGTGAGAGCACCAGCTGCCAAACAGAAACGTGGGGCTGTGCTTGTGCTGTGCCCTGGCCCAGTTGTATTTCTTGGGTAGCTCAGCCACGAAGGAGAACCTTTGTTTTTGAGCAGACAACATGACAACAGCCTCAAAACTGAAGCTCTTTGCAAAGAAGTGCAAATCAATGGAAGAATGCAAGCCAGCCTGAGTACTGTCCTACAGCAGCCCCATTTGCCTTGCTTTTTTTCCCAAGGGGCAACTAAATAGAGCACTCACATTTCCTAGAAATTATCTATTTAACAGATGGGTAAGACACGATAAAATAACCTTGCCCTGAGATGTGGAGGTTTCAGGTGTTGGTATTCAAATTTTTTTTTGAAATAAGAAGAGGGAGCATCACACAAAGGATTACTGCAGCCTCTGCTGAGTTCTGTGTGGTGCCAGTGCAGAGTTTATGAGCCTGTAGTGGGTGACCTGGCAAGAAGGTGACTGCTTGGCTTCCTTATGAGGAGAGGTCATTAGTGAGAAGCAGGAAGAAGAAAATAGAACTGACAGAAAAATAGTTTCTGAATTGAAAGCATCTGGTTTTAATTAGAGATGCTAATAAATACTTTTTCTTAGTTTTGACATCCTGTATTTTGGTCAAATTTCCCCCCCCCTTTTTTTTTTTTCCCATGAGCTGATGTTGTCACTGGATCCACCATGCAGTTTCAGAACTATTGCTTTTGATTGCATCATAGTGTTAAAACTTAAGTTTTGACCCAGGATGTCTTTCTTAGAACTGTATGCAGATGACCCATTTCAATAAAATATTGTGAATTTTAAGCAATGTAGATTGTAGAACCAAAAGCAAGTTGGATCAAGCTGTTTGTGACCTCAGTGGGTCCTTTTTTAGAATTTCACACTTGAGTGTATTTCCAAAGTCATGGGAATATGGGGGGCATGAGTGGGGTATGGAAAAACACTGATTAAAAAATGCTGTCTCTTCTTCTTGATTTTTATTTCCCATTTCCTCCTCCTTGTCACATCTCTGAAAATACATGAAATAAGTCCGTTCAGACCATATTCTTGTATACTTACCTCTCAGAGGGTACAGTTACTCTCAGGGGGAAGGAATTGATTCTGGTATGTGACTAACAATGTAAGTTTGCTATCAAGAAGGTGT
Source organism: Machaerirhynchus nigripectus (assembly GCA_013397975.1). Lineage (NCBI taxonomy): Eukaryota > Metazoa > Chordata > Aves > Passeriformes > Dicruridae > Machaerirhynchus > Machaerirhynchus nigripectus. Next base: position 205,089 of record VZRQ01001799.1, read on the forward strand.
AAAGTCTTATTTACAACTGGTTAAAACAAAATAATAACCAGTAAGTGACCGTAATGACTGTCATAAAAAGGTGCAGTAATTCCATATTTAAGAGATTTTTTGTTACAGTCTTCTAATCTAAGAAGTAATAATGTTAACATTTGTGGATATGTAAAATATTTCTCATGTCATTACACTGTTGCATTCTTCAGTCTTAGTGTGTGTCCCATCTTAAAAGAAGTGAGGTTGACTCTCGATGTGCTTCAGAGTAACTGGACTCCAGCTGCTGGTGTCAAGGAGAATTTCTAATACACAAAACTACTCGGGCTAGCATTTTTATTTTTGCTGTATTTTCAGTAAGACCAAAGAGGGAAGGGACAAAGGCAACTTTAGAGTTCCAGTTATGTCAGGAAATCTGTGAAAGACAGTGTTGCTATTGTCACACACCATTTCTTCTTTCCTTTGACTGTGACATGATTTAAGGAAATGCTCCATTACGAGCTTATGTTAACCTGTTAGAATGGTAGTATTTGTAATAAATAAAATAAAAGTTGTCCTAAATATGGATGCTTTTTTCTTAATCAAAACATTTTAGCAAACATAGTATTTTCTGTCTTAGCAAAATGAAAAACAAACAACAGTGGAAAAGCATGCCTGATTTCTATTCTTGTCCTGAATTTATATGAATTTGCTGTATTAATCTAGCTCCATTTGCTCATGTTGGATCTCTGTGTAGAAGACTGGTTTTTTTGGCTCTGTTGCTTCTTCTAAATGGGTGCCACTTAGTGCAACAATGTGCCTAATGGAGTCTAATTCTGTGATCTGCTGTTTTGGGGGTTTATTATTATTAATGTGTGGTTTCAGTGTTCTGGATATTTGTTTTTATGAATTGTTACAGTTTACTTTGTAAAATGATAAATAAAGTTAATAATTGACCATGTTCTGCCAAGAATTTGCATATGTTTTTGTTCTGGTTGAGTGACAAACTAAGCGGCCCCTAAGCATATCCCTGAATTTTCTTTTGGTGTCCCAGCCCTAGATGGGTGGGGTTGCCTCTCATGCATTTTGGTGGTACCGTGCCACATCAGTGAATGCCCTTGTGCTACATTTAGTTGCATGAACTGGCAAAAATTTCTTCCATGTGTACAAAAGTAATGCAGCATTAAGAAATATCTTTGAAGCAGTGGCACTGTTAAGAACAGTGTGTATCCTGATACTTGTTTAGTGTTTCTCATTAATTCTTAGCTCATCCTGTGTGGATATCATCCTGGAATGAAAATTGTAGGCCTGGCTGTGATGCTGGAAATGTAAGTTAGTTAATTTGCCATAAAGACCATAGAAACAATATGGTCAGATGACATAACCCCAAATCTCATTGTTAAATCACTTACGTCTTGCAAAGGAATGTTCTTACCACATACGAATTTTCAGTGGACAGTGTTTCTTTTCGTGTTTGAAATAGTGCATTGTGTTGCAGAAAGCAGTGTCACGCAGTATCAGGCCAGAAATACAGAAGGAAAAAAAAAATCTTATTAACATTCATGTTTTCTGCATTGGTTCTGGGCAACATTATCTTCCTTTGCGTTCTCTATAGAGATCTGCTGTGACAACATTTCATATCATCCTTCCTATTTCAGTACATCTTCAAAATCATAGCAGTGTTACAGATACACCTTCTACCTTCTATGTTAGTATTTTCCCTTCCTATATGGATTACTGCTTAGAGCATATCCACAGAGTAAATTTAGCTGTGTCCTAGCTCTGCCGACAGCCACAGGATTAAATGTCAGTGTTCTAACTGGTGTTGTTTTGATGCAGAAAGTATCGAAGATATTCTTGAATTCATTGGAAGAGCGTTCTGCCTGCACCCCCGGCACCAGTGGGAGAATTTCAATACCTTCTTCATCTGCTCACTCATGTTGCAACTGCAAGGTTTAAAGGAACAATCCCTAAAATTTGGGATTAGCTGGCATTCTTTAATGTTTCCTCTGAGTCCTTTTTAGTCAAAGATGATTGACTTGTGGAAAGTATGAATCTGCTTGCTTATATTAAAAAAATCATGTTATTAAAATTTTTAACAGCACACATGCCCGTTTTATCAGTTTCATCTTCAAAAATGACCTAGAAGCTTTATGTGATTTGAACATTTTTGGACATAGTGTAGGCTCTGCAAACTGAATATAAAAGGTGCCTGAGGGTTTTGGAGTCACCTGGCTGAGACCAGTCAGAAGGGTCTGATCCCTTGGATGCATGACTGCACCTCTCAGCATGAACAGGGCTTTGCTGAAGGCACGAGGGTGTCCTGACATCACACCTAGGCTGTTTTTCGTGGATTTCACGTGACTGTCCTTGTGAAAACCTGCTGCTGCAGTAGCACTATTGGCCATCCGTGGAGGGCAGTTGGATGCAGAGAGCTTGGAACACCTACACTCGCTTGCCATCTTATGTGGAGTGTTGGTAAAGTCTTTGGGAATGGTTGACTGGGGAGCCAGGGTTTGAGATTGAATGTTTACCTCAGCTACTACAGCCCCCCCCACCCCCTCGCTTCCATTAAGTTTTTTTTCCCCTCCATCCTTTTTCCTTAGACACAAATTATCCCAGCCTCAAAGCAAAGCCAGGCTGTTTGCTCCCAAGGTGTGGGGTGACCCACGTGTGACACCGTGTCTTAGCAGCAAAGAGCTGCTATTCTTGGTCTTGCACTGTGCCTTACGGAGTTCTCTGCTCCCTAAATAACCACTGCAGTTACTCGTAGTCTAGAGATGCAAAAAAACCCCTTCACAGTGCAAAGGTAAACTGGCCTACATTGCCAGGAAATTGCTTACAGTGTGAAATGCTATATTTATGTCACTCAGGCTAAAAGAATTGAGGCTTTTTGTAAGGTTGCAATCAGTTTTATGTGTCTTATTGATTTTAGAAGCCTTCTATGACTCTGTTGGCTTAGAAACCTGTTTGACCTTCAGATAGCATATCTAGTTCACATTTGTGGATTTTGTTAGAAGGGTTGAGAAGTATGGGGAAATTTTAATTGTATTTTTAAATTATATCATATTTATACTTTTAATCCAGGTCTGTTGGACACAAATTAACATTGTAGACAAATGGTACTTACTGCAAACCACATCTAAGCAGATTGAACATCAATGTCTGTTTTCAGTCTTACTCCAAAAGTATTATGGTCTGATGACTTGAGAAACAGAGACTAAAGGTGATTTTGTCCAATATTGTAAATACCTTATATCAACAGGAAGCTTAAGAAGATGCTGATTTTGTCCAGTGTGAAACAAAATCAGACGTCAGATTGTCATGTTCCTAGATGCTACCTCTGGATATGTGAGGAAATGATGTGGTTGCCCTTTTCTTACTCTTTGTGTGACAGCTCAACGTGAAGCTTTCAAGATTTGTGCAGTGGAGACTGACCTATTTTTCTTTCATTATTCTTGTTGGAAGCATACTTGGTTTTGGTGAGTACAAGGCTCAGTCACAAATAATATGGAATGATGTAAATATATCCTGTATCCCATCAAGACAAGATTTATAGACCACATTTTCCCCAGCTAAAACTTCTGAGTGAATCTTAGCTCAAAGTCAAGGCAAAGGTTTCATCTGTTCCCTTGGAGCCTGGGTTTAGTCCCAGTGGTGGGGTGGGCATCAGCAGAGGAATGGGTGTGATTCCATCCTTGCCAGGTTCACTGCTGCTGGCACTGACGTTTCTCCCCAGCAGCCTGGGAGCCGTGCAGGGCTCTGTGTGCACTATAATGTGTGCAGCACCAGTGTTCTTCAAATGCAAGAGCATTTGCTCATGCTAGAACATGAGTATTACTAAATCTCAACTGCATATTCTGGAAAAGTGAGTGTTCATTTAGCAAAATGTCAATTTCTTCGACACTCGGACACTCAGAGCAAATGTTACTTGTTTTACTATCAAGTTTTAATCAACTAAAAACGTCAAAATCACAGAAGCATATAAATGTGAGAGTATCACTGAATGGATTATTATTCTAGAGATGTTTTTCATGCTGCCTTATCATACAGACAGAATTATAATGCTTTTATTTGTGAGGATGAGTACATTTACAGCACTGGTATGTCTGTCTCTGCTTGCTCATTCTATACTTTTACTCCAAGGTTTGGACTGCAGAGGAGAATTAAGGAAGTATTATTATGAACATTTTACAGATCTCAGTCTCTAAACATCAGTTACAGTAAATGTCTGCTACTGAGCATGAAGACAAAGCCTTGTGAATCTGTTTTTCTGTTTGGTTTTTTTTTTTCCCTTAAAATTACTAGATCTATAAAAGACTGTCCTTCCCTGGATTGGCTGCCTGGTTGCTGGCATGGCCTTCTCTGTAAGAGAGGACTGGAACTGTGTCAGTGGGTAGCTTGTGCCTTGGCTGATAAGTAGCTTAACAACTCCTAACGAGTGGCTATTAGTAGGCAGATTGAGTGATGTGAATAAAATCATGCTGAAAGGTACCATAAAAGCACTTGAAATATGCAATAGAAGTAGTTAAGTAATATGTCTTTGATATAACTGATGATGTTATTAGTCTTAAAAAGTCTTGCTAAGATGATTTTGAAAAGTGCTAAATACATATAGAGAAAAATAAAGGCAGAGCAGAACTCTGCAGTACAAGTTCCAGCTGTTCCTTTTTGTTATGACATGCTTTTTGGCCAGATGGAGATTGTGACCTTACTGTTTGTTAAGTAGTACATAACTCCTCTTTTTTTTATGTAAAGTGTGACTAGTTTTTTTAATACAGTGGATTTTTAGCAGTAATCATTGAAGTGGTGGTGGGTATGATGTGTGTACATGATGCATAAATACATATGGTCAATTAATTATGAGTGCAGAATCGTTTGTATGGAGAAAGGAAATGTTAAGTAAAGTAAAAGTAAATTTATAGTTAACATGCTATAAACTTCTGTCTGTTACGCTGTGCAAGGAGGTGTGCTGCTTCTGCATATTTTTGTAGCTTGATAGTATTTGCTGTCTACAACTGCAAAAGCAAATGGAAATCCTGTGTTGCATAGAGCAGTATTTCACACACTGTGTGCCCCAAAAGCACATGAACAACACAGCACAATATCGTACAATAAATAAGAACAATATAAAGATAATAGGAGCAGAGACCTAATAAAAGAGAGAACTTGTAAAATAGGCTCTGCAGGAGTCTGAAACTGTATCCATATTCAAAACAGGAGTGGAAAACTTAATACTGTTGCACAGTGCCAGGCTTTGCTTGACACTGCAGTTGTCACAGGAAGCTCAGGATCTCTTTATAGGGTAGTTTATAGCTTGTACTGCTTTTAAAAGCTGCGGGGGAGAAAAGAGTTAATGTCTTGAACAATTATTTATTGCCTTTTCTTTGTTACTTTCTCACTTCCAGGAAACAAAGCTCTAAACAGAGACAAGCTGTTGAAAGGACGATCTACATCCTTGCTAGTAAAATTACCTAATTCTAGCATCAGAGCATTCTCACTCTCTTCTTTGCACTTCATTATCATCTGCACTAATTCATCACTGCTGCAGTGAGGTGTGGAGAGCAGCTACAGGCAGGGTGCTGCTGTGCAAGGGCTGCACAAGTACCAGCTCCTGCTCTGAGGGGCCCAGAGCAAACAGGCAGCTGAGGGGTGGGTCTGCAGTGGGAACAGAAACTAAAATCGAGGACTGATTTCCTTACTGACCTGGTACCCTGTGAGTGCTTGTTGCTTGCCAGATTCTCTGCTGTCCCATCAGCTTGGAGGCTGTCCTCCAGGAATCACAGATGTGCTCTGCATAATGTGCCTGGCTCTTCCCATCACAGCCTTTTTCACAGGGTTCAGGCAGTGCTGGTAGTGAGCTGACATCCCTCCTTTGGCCACGTTCCTCTTATTTTCATCTGGTGCCCTGCACAGAGCCACTCTGGTGCTAGGAAGGCTCTTCTCAGGAACAGACCAAGGCCACAGCTGTGAAGAATGGAGGAGCTGCTTAGAAATCTCCCTGGGCATCATTTGGTAAGAAAGCAAATGCTACTTTATATTTACTGCCAGGCTTTAACCTGAAGGGTCCTTCTTCCCAACTTTTTCCAGTGAAGGTAAGTTGCACCCTTTTTTCCTCACTGATTTTCCCCACTGAAGTTAGATCCTGCCTATCTTTCACATGAGCTATTCTGCTTTCATGTGATGTTAGTTGGAGATCTCCCCCAGCAGCTCTGGCAGTACTCTGTGTGAGGCTGGCACATGGAAAATGTGGGCAAACCACTTCCACGGCTGTACGTGATCACTCATCAAAAGGACGATTCTGCAGTATCTGTTAAAATAAAGGATTTTCAGCATTTTCAGCTTAAAGAACTTAAATATAATTTTGTTGAGAAAATTTTTCATCTCTTTCACAAATAGCTTTTATTGATACAGCTGTTTTTCTTTAGAGAAAGCACTCTCTGTGCCCTCATTTCCATATTAACGGGATCAAAGAATGCCCTTTGTAGCTTTTGGATGCTGCAGGAATGCTGAGGTTCTGATAGCAAATAGTCAGACTTGCAGTCTTTCCATTTAAAAAGGTGACAATATCTGGAAATAGTTCCAAAGAAAAATCTCTCAGTCTTCAAAAAGACAGTTTTTGCCTTCTGGGTTAGACCGTAGTTGTCTTGTGGTGTGCTCTAGCTCCAGCTCATTTGTTTCCACTCCTGTTTTGGATATTTTCCAAAATGAGCTTGATTAGAAGAGATCATGGAAATGGCACGCTTGGATATATTTAAGCCATATAAATACATACAAATACAATGAAGAAACTTGCTCAGTGTTCAGACCAATTCTCAGATGCTGCCAGGACTAATGAAGGACTTACCATGAAATCCTTTTCAGTCCTACTTCCTGCTCTCCTAATGCTTATAATTCTGCAAGCTGCAAGTCTGGGACTGTGGGTGAGACCTTATCCTGTTCCCAAAGCCACACGCAAATCTGTTAATTCTTACGGTGTGCTTTGAAGTAGTATCATGTCCTGTCTAGAAGCTCTGTTTGTTTTTCAAAAGATACGAATTCTGTACAAGGACAGTTTTACCCAGTATTCAGGCAGAGTAAAAGGCCCGTTGGGAAATGCATAGAAATGGGTTTTAACACAGCCCAACTTCTTTTTCCTAATCAAAGCCCGAATTTTTAGAGGGATGCTTCAGGTTACATCACAATGATGCTTTTGGTGCTTCATCAGATAGCAGCAGGTGGAGGAAAAGGGATCTTTTTGACAATGTGAAGTGTCTGCCATTCAAATTCTAACAAGCTGAATCACTTGTTCTATGATGATGATTATTATAATAATTATTATTGTTATTATTATGACAAGAGGAAAATACGGTAGTGATCACACTATGTGAAAATGCTCTACACAGTGTCTTCTTTGCACTTTAGTGGTGATGAAATGTATTTAGTAAATGTTAAAAATACAGGTCCCTAGCTGGGAAGCGACAGCATGACATTCTGGAGACTGTGTTCAGGTATTCTAAGGTCATTTAACTTCATTTTGTGTGTTGGTTTCCAAATGGGCAAGCATCCTGAAAATACTGTTTACTGGATATGTGGCTTTGGAGTGGGATGTGCTCTTACAAAGTGGCAATGTGCCTTTTTTACATTCTGTTGCTGTAGCTACAAACAGTGGCTTACTGTTCAGAAACCCATGATACTGTAATTTCAAGTGTGCAGAGGGAATGTAATCTTTGAAAGACTGGAAGTTTTTTTGAGCCTTTAGTGGATTTTTTTAACAGAGAAGACCATGGGCTGTGCCTGAAATGCATTACTGGAAAATTCTCTCTCTTGAAAACTTTTTCCCACCTTAGCTCCCTGCTCTCCAGAGACATCAATAGAAAAGCCCCCTGAGGCTCTGAGCAGCCACTAAATTTTCATTTTCATTTGTTCTCCTTCAGAGTGTCCTTGGGGCTTCAGAAACTTAGAGGGTGAGAGAAGAGAGATGCATCTGATCCAAAATGATAATTCACATGACATTTTGGAATATGATTCTGCAAGGCTGTAGCAGAAAAAATCTGCCCAAATTTGATCTATACTATCCCATCATCCTTACTGAGTGGTAGAGATTAAAATCTAATAAAATATTTGGTTAACACATTTCGAATTTAAACTCAGGTGTGCTATTAAAAAAAAAAAAATTGAATCTAAATCCACCAAAGGCAAATGATTAAACTTTGGAGAAAATGAAGTATTTCTGTGTGTTAAAGCACATACAGAATGGCACACTATTTAAGTGCAATGCATTTGGTTTCCATGACGTCTTATCCTAGCAACACATTTCCATGTTTTGTTATTTTCCATTCTGCCTGCCTTTTGCGGCAGAAGATACAGAATGCAGCGTGTCAGTTGGGGTCTCTGAGTGATACTATTGTAGGAGGATTCGATAATTTTAACAACAAAATATGTAGCTAGGATGGTACTTTCCTCTTTGATGTGTAGACTTCTTTAAAGTGAGAGTGCAACAATGTTAAATATATTAAATCTTAAAGTATTGCAATTTATCTATAGACTCAGTTTAATTCTACTTTATTTTGAGTAACCACAGAATTTTCCTCTGTATTTTATTGATTTTGGTTTCCTGTGATCTGACATTGTCAGTCATCACTGAATTTAGAGACATAAGATTTGCACAGCTTCTGTGGAGGTGAATTTTGGAAGTGGAATTAGAGTTGTATGGTGACAGTTATGAATTTGTCTGTGTTTCGACACTGTGTGCCAAAGGGCTTGAAATGAGATGGCATTATCCTTCCTGTCCTTAATTAAACTTGTGTCTTTCCTTAATTCCAAGTAAGGATTGTGGAAATACATCATTCTTCAACAAAAAATAGGTCAAGTACTTGGTGTTTCATAGCCGGGCTGACCAGTTGCTGGGCCCTGAAGCCCTGCTATGTAATTGAAGCCCTCTATAGTCCCTTTCTGCTTTTCTGCCCCTGAGACTGCTGGTGGTAATGAGTAGGCTCAGATGGGATCTGGCATTCTCTGAGCTCAATCTAAAGCCTTTGGAGGTGTTTCTGAATCCTTCCACTGATTTCAATGGCACTTGAAACCAGGGCCTGTGTTATTATCTGAAATCTGAAAGCAAGCTCACTGCCTTGAGGGTCTTGTTTAATTTAAACAAATAATTTAGGTTACCTTGTAGGACAGGGATCTACTCTGTTCAGGCTGTTGAATCAGGAAGACATGCATTTTCTGTGTGAATAACTGCTTCACACTGTGATTCATGGCCCAAGCAATGCTTAGCATTGCATTTTTGTCATTAAGCGTCATGAATGAGACTGAAGAGGGTATAAAAGCAGCCTCCATACACTGCAGCAAGATATTTGAAACCACCAAGTTAAAGACCATCAGCTTCCCTTCTCTGGCAGATGCTTTGCTGGCTTGCCTCCATTTCAGTTGAAATTATGTTTGTGAATAAATAAGAGTTGTAATGGTTGTAAAGATGGTGTGACTGAGGTGAGGCTTGACCCAGTGGAGTTCCCTCTCCCTCTGTTTTGAATCCAGTTTGAATTTTTTCATATAACTTCCTGAGGAAAAAGCAAATAAAATGAGTTTTTAAAATTTCCACCCAGGTCTGGTTCGTCCTATTGCCTGTTGTGATACAGCAATGCTCTGTAGCAGCTTTCCATTGAGGATGTGGATGTAACCAGTGAAGTTTTAGTTGAGGTTCTGGTCATCCCAGCTCAACCAGAGTGTTCTGGGCTTTTGAACTCTGCCCAAGTTCAAACACATGCAGCATCTCAAGTAAAAATTCCATCTCTGATATAATATTGTAGTGCCTTAGAGGTGACAGTGTTTTATATAGAAAATAAAACCTGCTAAAGTTTATTTGTGTTATAAAATGCTCTGTAATGTATTTTGAGATTGCTGTGTGGATTATGCCATGCAGCAAAGAAGGTTTGTTGGCAGTTTGATTAACCTGTACCACTAGATTTCCAGTTCCTTTGTTTTCTGTTAATACATAATAACAGAACAGTTTTAGCTCCAAGAAATATCATTAAATCAATATAGATCAAAATTGAGTCAGACTGTGTAATGGCTTAGCAAGCTGGGAATTTTTCACTAATTCATTTCTTAATGGGAATTCTTAAAAAAAAGACTTTTCATCTCATCCATTATCAGTTTACATATGCACAGAAATAAATGGTGATTTGGATATATGCTAGTATGAGTAACATGAGAATATGCCTATCCAGATTTCATCTATTTTCACTTCCACCTCTTTAATAAACAAGATGTGTAAGTTATCAAGCTTTAAAATCTGGCATTGAGCCATAGCATTTTAATTTAAGTTATCGGGACAGAGATTTGAGCTGCACATGTCACTGCTAGCAAAGTGCTGAGTGAGACTTGGAGGATGAGGAGCTCCAGGTGAGAGTTGCCAGTGCTGCCAGGTGGGGAGTGGTGGTCATGGAAAGAATCCTGGGAGGGTGGGAGTAGGGAGAGCCAAGCCTAGGGCTGCAGTTCAGTGGTAAAGCGGCTTTCTGCAGTGATTCCTGCTGCTCCCTTTTCCCAGGCACTCGCTGGTGTGCCATCCCTGCCTCTCTGTGCCAGGGGATTGATCTGGCTTGGAAACTGCAGAATTGTTGTGTGGCTGGGTCAGTGTTTGATCCAGTCAGCAGCGAGGCTCTACAGAGAGTGTGTCAGAGCAGTATGGCAGGAGCAGGAGCTGTAGGAGTGGCAGAGGTGGGAAGCCCTTGTTAAACCATGGCAAGTGCAAAACCAGAAGCTGCTGGTGAAACAGGAGACATGCTAACAGCCAAGAGGAGCAAGAAGGGAGGAGAAATGGAAGCCTGTGGGGAATGCAAGAGAGATGTGAGAAGGGTGGTTAGCACCTGGAGAGGTAAATGGGATGGTAGGCTCAGAGTGTGAGGTTAATACACGTGGTCAGTTGGTAAGTGGCTAATGAAAGACTTTGCTCCATCCTCCATCACGTACTTGTCTGTGTCTGATTGAAATGGAGGTGTGAGAAACACAGAGAGTCTTTTGTGTATGTGAAAGTATCCAGAGGAGGTGCAAAGGCATTTCACCTCACTTTCAGGAGGCTTTGTTTTGCTCCTGGAATTAAGAAAAAAGTTCCTACAGCACACAAGTGGATGTCGATTGGTGGGTTTGGCCTTCAGTGGAGTACACATACATTGATCTGATCTTTACCTTCCAACATGCAAAGATATTCTAAGGTAAATATTGCCTATTTCTGAACACTGTTCCACTTCTCTTTGAGACAACGGTCATCTAAAAGACTATTTTATTTATCTTTATTTCATATCATTTACAGATATGTTTATCGACATAATTTACAATCTCCAGCTCTGTATTCTCTTGAATTTTTGCAATACCTTATTACGCCTTGGAAGAGCACAGGGTGAAATGGAATATGTATTATTTAATATTCTGTGTTTCTTACTAAGTTGAGGTGGATGAGAACTCCTGAGACACATTTAGCAGTTGCTTTTTAAGATGGGTGTCATGGAGCACAAGTGCTGATTTCTCCATCCCTTGCTTTACTGGGCTTTTGTTTCTCTGGAGATGCGTTTCAGTGGGTGTGGAGAGATCTGAATTCATGCACATGCACTTTGTACCACATTCCTGCCTTTATTTAGAACCTCTTGGAGACCAGCTGCAGCCGTATTTAAAAAGAGGAGAGGGTGGGTGGTTAGCGATGGAAGTGTCCTGCAGAGTAGGAACAGTCAGTTACAGTTGTGAATGGAGGTGCTTTTTAGCTTGTCTTGAAACTGTGTGGTGTATATCTTAATTTTTCAAATTCAACACCCTCTTGGAAAACTAAAGCTACCATTTTTACAAAATTATAGCAAGCAAGAAACCTATCACGAGATAAAATAGAGAGAGATGGGTGCCAGTCACAAGATTTATTAGAATTTTATAACTGTCTATTAAATTGAATAGTAGAAGTAGAGGTGGTTAATAAAATGGCAGATGTTAAGTGCAATGTTTGGCTGCTGATTCCTTTAGAACTGCCCTGCAAATACTTCATATGAAGAAACAATTTCTATAGTATAATTATTACAAAGAAATGGAACTTGTAGGATGTACCATTTGTGCACTTTTCTTCAGGAAAACAGTAGCAGAGGGTTTAATGAGGTGGTGCTGGGAACTTGCTCATCTTTTGAAAACAACCTTTTAGTCAAAACACGATAAGCATGTAAGGGCAGGGCAGAGAGGTCACTGTATTTGCCAGTTTGTTTCTAAACTAGCTTGTTGATTAAGGTAAAGCTGAGTCTGAAGCCTATGACTTCACCTGCTGCTTTTACCCTCTGAGTTCTCTCCCTGGCTGCCAGCATTGTATGAAACCCTCCTGAGTTGTTCAGAACTGTTCATTGTTGTTGTTGTTTATTTTTTTGTCTTCTCCAGTGTTATCGCCTGGTGTGTGACTAACCAGTTCAAACAAAACAGTGCAGAAATCCTTTCCCAGCAAGAAGGAAATAGAGTTGGCTTTTAGTACCAAATTTAAGGTTTATTTCCACAGATTTGGAATTGATTTTATTGGGCAGATCTTCAGGGGCTTTTAAGTTCTTCATAGGTGCAGCCTCCTGTGGAGGCGGAGAGGCCTCTCCCTCCCTGGGCAGAGCTGTTCTCTGCAGGGGCTGCTGGCTGAGCCAGCCGGGGACTGGAGTCCCTTCTGCCCTCCCTGCATCCAAAACTCTGCAGTTGTCAACCAGGATCCTGCCACCCTGCAGTCTGAAACAGTCTGGTGTCGCTGGAGACTGCCCTAGTGCCAAGCATATCTTCAGGCAGAGATCAAAATTACAGGTCTATGCATTTCTGCAGCTAAGGCTGCAACCTGGTAATTAAAAGTGATTTTCCCTTCTTAAGTAATGGGCTTACTTTGCACCTGTCCTCATCCTCAGGCTTGTGGCTTGGGAGAGAGGGTTCTTGTAAGAACAAGGGAAGGTGAAGGCTTCTAAAAATGCAAAAGAGAGTTGTGACATGTTTGTGGAAGCTGATTAGCTGTAGTATGAAGTGACAACTAGGTTAAAATTACAGGATTTCAGATACACTTGTCAGGTTCCATACCGTGCTTCAGCTGTAAGCTGCAGCAGTGCCTTACCAGTAACTTAAAACACTTAATTCAGGTGCCTAAAACCAACGCTGTAATGTGTCTGCTGTGTAGCATTCAAACCCAATGCTTCAGAATTGGTGTTCTTGTGAGCATGGCATAACTAAAGGAATATTTGTTTTATCTGAAGTAAGAAGGTGCCATGAAATGTAATTTTGAAGCTGCCACTTCCCATAAAAATTGATTGGCATTTTGCAGTAGTCAGACTTGAAGGGCCAGATTGTGGCTACTGTATAGAAGGAGGTGGGGCAGGAGATTAATCCTCTCTGGGTGCCTTACAAAGAGCTAGGCACATTCAGACTGTATTAATGCATTTTTGTTAAACTGGGATTTCATTCACTAGTTAACTCCTATCAGCTCCTGTGGCCAAGGTCTTATACCTTGTCTTTCATTTTCTCTGCTTTTCTCTTGACTCTGCCAAGCTTATTTTAAATTCTATCTTCCCTTTATTCTTTTGGTTCCTTTTTAGATGACTTTGGTTTAAATGAGAACTTGGTTATTTCATCTGTTTAATCTTGAATTGTGTCTTTTGGGCTACTCCTGGCAGGTTTTATTTTTTTCTTTGTGGCTTATTGTTCCTTAATTAGAACCTCATTTAATTTTTAAGGCTGGTGAGCAAATAGGTGCTTTTTTCAAGAAAAGACCAAGAACAGTATTTGCATTCATGTAACAATTTCCATCCTAATTCCCAAGCTGCAAGCCCTATGGCTTTGCTGAATTGCAGCCACCTCAGAGGACTGTAGCAGCCAAATAAAACGAGGCAGGAATCTGTTTTTTTTCCAAAAAGCCCCAAGCTATCTTCTTTGTCCAAGGCAGGCACAGAGGGTATGGATATTTAAGGTCTCATCTGAAGGATGCAAATGAGCAGACTGCTATGAGTTAGAGGTAATTAAAACCACATATTGAGATAATCAGCCAATTCAATTCTTGCTTTATTGCAGTCTGTTTTCTAATCCGAGGGACTTGTTTTTCAGAGTGTTAAATTTTGCATGCACTGACCAATGCACAGAAAAGGTAGCTGCAGGTAGCCTGCTTGTGCCAGCAGAAAAGGAATGTGTTTGTGAGCATGAATGATTGGCATGCCAGTGTTTGCAGGGTGCATTTTTGTGAAGCCGTGTATGGACAAATGGGGAACACATGAAAATCTGCTCTCAGATATTTTGTTCCTCATGAAATACGGAGCAGAGCTGAGCCTGTAGAGTCTTTGGTCACTTGGAAATGCTCAGGGAGAGGATTCTTTACACTGAAAACTGTAATACCATCTTGTCTTTCTTATGCCCGAGCGAGCGAGTAATTTTCAGTGGCCGGTAGTGGTGAGTGTAGTTAAATCCTTGAGAGATGGGATGGTAAGAACCACCTTTTCCAACAATGGGGCTGTATGAAACAGTTCCTGTAATGTGCACATTGCTGTGTCTGATGTAGTTTTAAACTAATGTTTCTCATGGTTCTTGAGAACATTTTCATAGGCAATCTAGGGTGGACTGATAATGATTTTCATCTCTGAAAAACATGGCCGTTTTTCTTTCATTTTTTTCTCTGAGTTTGTGCTGGTGACTGTCCCATCCTTCTGCACTGTACAGATGTCATGGACTGTGAACTCCTCTTGCTGGGGGAGGGCTTTTGGAGCAGCAGCTCCAGCCCAGGGCTCCCTCTCGAGCCCAAGTGTGGGACCAGGGCTCAGTCACACACTGTCCCCTCTGCAGCAGAGCTGCCCCAGCTACATCCGAGCTGGAGGGGACATTTTCCAACACGGACAACAACTGCTGCCAGGATGAGTCCTTAACAGGCATTTATTGCACTCCTATTTTTGAAGCTCCTTCTGTTACTTCATTCACTACAGATGACATGGTCCAAATGCTGGTCTAAGCTTCATTTGTGTTTACCTCATGAATGAAGTCCCTTTTGCTTTATCTGAACTTCAATGAATAGCTGCTTTTAGGAAAGCTGGACCTTAGGTCTGAGAGGAATTAACCCAGAAGCAAGAACAGGAGCAATAATTGATGCCACTGTTAATGGCTTAGCCTGATGTGGATAGCACTTCAGTATACCTTCTTCCAGGACTGGGGAAGTGAAGGAGAAGTGAGCTAGAACTGTGTTATTTCAGTCTTCTGAATAATGAAAGATAATGTGGTGGCCACACACAAAGGATTAATTTTTGCCCAGTAAATTTAATTAATAACTTTCAGGAAGTCAATTTCTGCCTTCAACCAAACGGATGAAGTACAGAAGATCAATTTTCCCTCTGCATCTGGTTTCTGGCAGGTTTAGGGTTTCAGGGGTCCTTTTTCTTCTCAGTGCTCACTACATTTGGAGGCACTTCCTTCTAAATATGTGTTTGAGCCAGAGCAGGGCAGCAGGTGGAACTGATTTTGTTAAATCTTATCTCTGTTCATTAATCTCAAATAGCACTATGCCAAAGTGTCTGTATAAAAGCAAGTATCGTAACCAAATCTGTGTCTTTCCAAATCTGTATGCCACAGCTAATATTTTGGCTTCCTTCCCTCTGATGCTGCCACACTCTGGTGCATCCTGTGTTTTTGCCTTGTAAGACTTCATCCCAGAAGAAAACTCCGGAGGGTGTTTCGGTTTTCCTTGTGGCAACTTCCCACCCCAATAATAGATTAAATCTATTTAACTGGGTTAATAGGTGTTAGCTAGAAAATAAATATGTTCTGGCAAAGGGGTTGAATTGCAAACTGAAGTGACCTGTGTTATCTAGAGATCTTAACCCTCAGATAACATGGTGCAAGGGACTTCGTGTATTACTGTAACAGGTCTCCTTAACAAGGAGGGATTTTCCGTGCCTAGGGAGTTATCCTAGGAGGTAGAAAGCCTCAGGTTGAGTTTCTGCTGCAGACAGCTCTGACACCAGTTTGTGATGTGCAGAATGGGAATGAGGTACCTCCCTGGCCCTCAGCAGTGTTGCCAGGTGTTTGCAATATCGGTGTGATTTGTGCATTGATAAGAGAGGAAGGTCTGTTTATATGAGGATCTTGGATAGGAAATGGGTCAGTGGCTCATTGAATGCATGGGATTATCTTCTCTTTATTGTAGAGCTTAACTTTCTTCCTAACTCTTCACAAATCTCAGCTTTGATACCTCTTATACTGTAAGGAGAAATCAGGCCTTTGAATTACTGCTCTTTCTATTCTTTTTCTTATCTTTGGACTGAAATTGAGTTGATAGTTTACTCTTTAGCATTTCCTACAGGCATAACTGATAATATTTAATATTGACTTATTGTCTGAGAGAATGAAAGCTCTGGGAGGTGCATTGTAATGCTTAAAAGTATTATTATTAGGGAAGTTGTCTTCAGGTTTGAGCTCCATTTTTCCACCTTGCTTCTTTCACAAAATAAGCAAAGGACGTAATGTGACTCCTTTTCCTAGAAGGCTGTTCCCCACAAGTAAGATGAGTAAGACTGGCACTATTTTAGTTACTCTGAAGCTTTCTGTGAGAATCCTCTGCCTTGTGTTTAGGAAGCCCATTGCAATTCACTATTGTCTCATCTTGATGGCCTTGGGTTTGTGTGTGGTGTCATGGTGGGTTATTCATGAAACTTAAATTCTTCAATAGAATTTATGTCTTAAGTTTAAATTGCAGAGACTAGGACCTTGAAGGTCCTGCCCTATAGCTCGTTTGGTTATTTCTGATTGTGAAAGCATACTTAGTTCATTTAGGCACAGTACCTTCTGTGACTAAACTGAGAAATCAATCAATAAGTAATAGGTAGATTCTTTAATTATCTTCTGCATAGTGATGCATTAGCTTACTATGCAATTTCTTAGAGCATGAGGTGTAGTAGTTAGGAAAAGCTAAGTTCATTATTTACGAACAGGCATTGAGGCCATTACCAATTACTTGAAGACTCCTAGTTACAGGCTTTCTGAAAGGATAATACAATTCTGTAAAGGTTCCAAGTAAAACTTTCAGGGGTTATTCTGAAAAAGTCCTTAACCCAATGAGGTGTGAAAATTCCTTCAGTTGGTTATCTTAATTAGTCATTAAGTGCATGGTACTCTTTTTTCCCTTGATTTCTTTTTCTGTGGAAAATGTACATGACTTCTACTTAAAAATAACTTTAGAGTGACAAAATACCTTTTGTCTTAGGAACTCTCAGCAGATCAAAACAGGCAGAATAAGCTCTTGGATTTCTCTTGATGTACTTTACTGAAGCTGCCATTTCTTTCTGAGCATGACATCCTCATGGAATATAGAGCATAAATAAGAATCACGTATTTCATAAAAAAGATTGTGTTTCTAGAAAGGTTATGTGGATAGAGAGTTTTCAAAGATTGTGTTTCTAGAAGGGTTATGTGAATAGAGAGTCTTCATAAACATGTTCTCAGTTCTTGCCTGAGCCACAGAATTCCTTTAGGATAAGGGCTTGTTCTGTTTGTAGTGTTTGTTGCCATTTGCTAGCTCAGTGTTATACTGTAAGTAGAAATTCTGCTAATGGCTACTGTTTTCAGGTACTGTGGAGGTGTAGATTTGGTGACTGTTTCACTGGTAAGGTATTAGTGATACTTTCTGGAGTTAGCAGTGAAATGCTCTAAGAGATGTTTATTCAGGATCACGGTGCAGTAAGAAACGCGTTATGGAAAATTTAAATTGAAGCCTTGCCTGTCAGGGTGGGAAGATTTCTGTCCATAGGTGCTCATATGTTCATGTCCAGATGTTCCAAGTGATTGAAGTAGTTGTGGGCAATATCAACAGTGTATTTCTTTGTCAAGTTGTTAGCATCTGTATCATGATGTGTGTTGCTGTCATGAATCTTTTCAGCTAGCAGAAATAAAAAACCTGAAAAAGCAGTTTCTGGTTCTTATAATAAAAGTGGCTGGATTGGGTGGAATCAAGGTTCTTGATTCAGTTGTTGCTTTGCCTCCTCTGCGGATGCAGTAAGATACTTTCAGTTACTCTAAAACAAACACCAGTCACAAACATTTAAGTATTTTCACGTAGTGCCCGTAGAAAACTGTGTACTAGTCCAGAAAAGTCTTAAAATTGTCAGCAGCTATGCTCTGTGCTTAGTAGCAAAAGAGGAATCAGCACTTCATAGCAAACCCACCCTGATGGAGGCATGGTCATCTCCACTGCTGAAAGAACTGTTGTGGTTCAGGTTCAGACTCTTCTTGCAGTGGCAAAGGAACACTCACACTCAAACAAGACTGATGAAGGATTGGAAGCTCCTTTGGGCTTCCTTGGCAAAACACTGATTGATGTTGTGTATTGCTTCTTCCATAAAAGGTAGTAAGGGGACAGTGTTTCATTCTCATGCCCATTTTATTAGTGTTAGGAGGCAGAATTGGTAGCAGTTCTGAAGGCAAATGGGAAGAGCAAACCTGGCAGTCTTTTTTTTTTAAGTAAAATTGATTTCTGTGGAGAATTGGTTATAATGTGTGTCTTCACCCTTTTTTTTTTTTAATGAACTTGGCGATTAATTATATTCCACTGTTTAAGTAATATTTTCCCTGTTTCATATTTTCTTTCTTTTCAAAAATAAAAAGTCTATATTTTTCTCTTCTTACACCTACACTTGAAGTACATTTTGGCAGGATATATGAATTAGAAATGTGAAGCAAGTTTTCTGAACTGTGTGGCTAGCTAATAGCAATGGAAGTTGGTTACCTAATGAGGAAAAACATCAGAAGATTTTTTTGTTGAAGGGTCTACTGAAAGAAAAGCATCATGCTAAATCTCAGCAATGTCAGCCTAAATTCATCTTACAGCATGTCTGTTCTCCACAGGATCTTGGATTATTTAGCTTAGGAGATCAGAGATGCTTTGAATTTTTGTTTTCCTCTCGTTTGTTTTCAGTGTGTACTTGACACCATATTACGTTTAATTTTATGAATGGCTTGGAAGGGCAGGCCTCATTGATTTCCTGTGGTAATGGAGCTTGTAGAGCATTAGGCCCTTCTGGAAGCGTTCCCTGTTGGTGGGGTGTCTGCAGCGCTTCCCCAGCACGGCCAGCGCGGCTCTGCCTCCGCGGGGAGGTTTGGCTGCGCTGCCTCATGCTGAGAGGGGAGAGGCTGCTCTGGGTCGTGCCCTCCGAGGCATGGCAGGGGACCAGGCTGCAGCACTGGCAGCTTGCTCTGCTGGGTTCTGCCCTTCAAATGGTGCTGTGCTGCTTCTCTGCTCTCTGCTGGGATGCCCCGAACACAGTGAAGGAATTAGGATGGTGATAATTACGTAGGCACGCGTCTCAGTATTCCTCTCAGCTGAGAAGGCTCATCAGCTGCTCCTTCAGAACCAGTTTTAAGGTGATTCCTAATAACACAGGATTTTTTCCTGTGTTAAGACACCATATTATTTTGGGATGAGGGAGTTTCATCCCAACTGTAAGTTTCTTAAAGCAGGAGTGCTTGTCTCAGGATGGCAAACTGTACTTCCACCAAGATACTGCCTCCTCACCTCCAGGTCTTCAGCACAAGTCCCTGGGAAGCCCAGCACAGGGCTAGAGTCACAGGTTGTCCTTCTCCCCACTTTGTCTACCATGTGGCAGAGAGAAGAAGCAGAGCTCCTGCCTTTTGCCACAGAAAGCAAGTAACTTCCCAAGTTTGTGGAAATCCAATACCTTCCCATCTTAG
This sequence comes from Machaerirhynchus nigripectus, assembly GCA_013397975.1. Taxonomy (NCBI): domain Eukaryota; kingdom Metazoa; phylum Chordata; class Aves; order Passeriformes; family Dicruridae; genus Machaerirhynchus; species Machaerirhynchus nigripectus. The sequence continues at coordinate 224,730 of VZRQ01001799.1, forward strand.
GTGCTACTCTATAGACTTAATTACATTTATTTTTTAGCATCTTCCTTACTAGTGCAAATGTGGTGCTTTCATCCTGAAAGTGATGCTGATTTATCTGTCTGTTAGCAAATCCTCTTGTGTTCCCTGCTCCAGAGGGAGGAGAGACAGATTCTAATCTTGTATCTTTAATCTACCAGTCTAGGAATGTATCTCCATTTGTTCCTTAAATACAAACAAATAATTATTTATGTATTTCTCTAAAGCTGGTAGCTTCAAGGTATTTCCATCCACTGGCTAACATAAAACCTGTTGTGCAGTTATGATCAACTGTGATGAACAGTCTGAGATGTAAGCTCTTCCAAACTATAAACTCTGAATATTAAATATTTCATCTTGTGTTTACCATGAAAAACTTAGTTGCAAAAGCTCTGGTTGAGACACTTTTAGGCATTTCTAATAGCTGTTCATGTCACCACTAACATATGCATATGTGCTAAATATAGAATGCAAATTACCTGTTCCGTGCTGCAATCCTTTTTCTAGTTATTATTCTTAGAGCTTCATTTATCCTGGTTTCTAGGCAATCAAGTACGGAAAAATAAGAGTGAGGACTTGGAAGAAAATGTGGCTTTCATTGCTACTTTTTGATACATTTATATTTGCTTGTTGTTTTGTGTCTGCAAAGAATCAGGTGCAAACCTACCCTTTTTAGTTTGGTGCGTTTGCATTTCTGGTTCCTGTTGGATCTAATGAAAAGGGAACGGCCGTTTAACAGCAGAGCAGGTTTTAATGTATGACTCAAGCAAAGTGTGTGAGCCCAGAGCAGCCAGTTGCTTCTAAGAAATGCAAATTCCATGTAAAACGGGAAGGAATAGAAATGCACCATTGGAAATGTGCTATTTTAAAATTAAAATGTGATTAGAGACAGTGTGAAATTGTGTTAACGTTGACAACTGTGGGTCTGTTCTCAGGAACAGTCACTGCAGCTTGGAGGGCTGAGCGTTTTCAGCTGCTGGGTTCCTTGCTCAGGGCTCACTGCTGCACATGGCTGTGGCTTTTGGAGCCAAGTGGCAAAGCTGTGACTCTTCCCATACTTATTCCTCCTGCTTTGTTTTCTACGCAAGCCGTTCTTCCTTCACTAGGCTAGTTGTACTGATGCCTTGATGGGGCTACCTGAAAACAGAGGCTAGACAAAATTAAGAGGATAAAAGTGGGTATTTATTGAAGGGCCTTCAGGTACAGTTTGGGCAGTCAAAAGCCTTCAGAAAGACCACACCCAAAATGGATGAGTGGTCACGAGTTTTTCATACTTTTGTAAGTTTGGTCCATTTGCATATCGGGGTTAATTCTCCAATTACAGTTTCAGGTAATGAAGTCATTACCCCAAATTTGTCCCCCCCCCCACTTCGAGGCTTTGTTTACATATTTCAGGGCCTGAGACAATGAGGTGTCCTTGAAGGGCAGGCCTAGAGAGGGTTTGTTTTGTCTAACCAAAGTGGGAGAACAGCAGCTAACAGGCTGTATGGAGTCTTAGAGTTAGACACTAAAGCATTACAGGATATGAAAAATATAAAAGCTAAAATCCCAAGGCATCAGTACCCATTTGGCTTGCAGTGTTGTACCCATCTGGCTCCAGACCTGAAATATCTTACGGATGTCCTTGGCTTGGTAATGCACTGTAGCAAGTGGGCAGGCAGTGTTTGAGGTGTAGGGCTTAGGCAAGGCTGCCCTTTTCTGAGTTCTGAGCTGCTTTTCTCTGACCCTGCACTATAGGAGTCCTGTGCTTTTAGCAAATTGGAAGGAGTCCCACTGGAATCAGTGTGGCTGGGCCGGCCATGCCAGGCACCTTTGGGACCGTCCACACTCGGCTCAAAAGATGCGTGTGGCCAGGTAAACAAAAGTCTGCTTGTGAATTAAATAGAGACAAATACCTATTTACATCAAGGACTGGAGTTCCCTACCTGGTTTACTGCCTTTTTTTTCAGGTAGAGATGAAAAATGTTGCATTGGGCAGTTATCCAGCCACTCAATTCATAACAGTGTCAAGCAGTCATCAGTTTGATTTTGCTTGTTATAGACTGAATGCATTTTACTGAGTGAGTTGCTGATGAAAATATGCACTTCTCTCCTGTTTCATGTCCTTGAAGTAATCTCTATGCTTGAAGGATGAAATTAGTTTTCACTCACTTTTTCTTTCCTAATCTGAATAAAATAGGATCTAACTAATGTTAGTGGTTCCTTACTGCTCTAATCATGACCTTCTTTTTGGCACCATCTCATAAAATGAACATATACCCATTTGTAATGTGTAAACAACAAGGTTTGTGGCTTTAGCCTTGAAATAAAGTTGTCATCTTCAAGATTCATGATGGGTTTTTGTATTTTTTTCATTTTGTCTAATTATCCAAGCCTTATAATTAACCTTTTAATGTAGCTGAAATAAACCACTTAAGTAGGCATATTGTTGCAATCATCTAACGTGTGTTTATTATATATAAGAATTAAATATCAAAGTTTTGAAATGTCTTTAAATTCTTCTTACTATTTTCTTTTCCTCTGACATAAATTATTCTTTTGGTTGCAGGCTGAAAATGTTTGTACTTAACATTAATTACAAGAAAAACTAAAAATTGTGTGCTGACTATTTTTTCCACTTCAGCAATTTATAGTGGCAGTGGGTTCTTTATAAAATGGAAAAAGTGTTCTGGAAGAGGTAATAACTTAGTTCCACACTAAGATTCACACTTTGTTTCTAATGCTCAGCCTTATGGGTTTGATTTTTTGTGATGAACAGATATGTTTATGCAAAGCAACCAGACCTTAATTTGGTGGTAGCATTTGTCCAAAGCCTGGTTGTTGCTTCTTGTAGAGGATTCCTTTTAGCTAAAACATTTGTTATTCACTATGGCTGTTAATTTCTTGTTTCCTTTTCTTGTGTGCTTCTAATACTGTGTTTATGAAAAAAAAAGTTAAAAAAAATCAGGCAGTCCCTGCTACCATCCACTGTACTGGAAGCAGGTGGAAGACAGATGGAGGTTACTGGGGAGTCCCAGTATGCAGCAATTTGGTTCTATACAGCTCCAACAGAACACAAGCCTTGCTTATAAATGCTGTTAAACCCCAGTACCTTTAAAACAGTCAAAAAAGCTCTTGCCTGGCCCCCGAATTGCTGAAAGAGTACATTGTAAGGTAATTTCCTATAAAGAGCTCTTGAAATAATTTCAGCGTATTCACTGTTGCTTGCTCTTTCTAAACCAGTCCTATTATCAGGATGTGAATTTGATGTATGGACAAGGCTCAGATTAGGTTCGGGACTGAATTTTTGTCTTTTCACTGCGTGCTTTAGATATTCAGACAGTGCTTTATCAATTATGGTTTTATGAAAGTGAAATTTACTTTATTGTTTTCTTCAGGGGTGTTAGTTTTTTACTACCTGAGCAGTCCTCAGCTTGCCACATCACCTCTTAATACTAATTTCCCTTTTAGATGTATCCGGGCAAGTCACCATTTTAGATTCACAAATAGCTCTCTATTAACTTTTACTAAATCTATTGCATAATCTTCTGTCTAATGCAGTGGTATTGATCACTAAAAAGATTAAGTTGATCTTTATGTTTTCAGACAGTTTCAAAAATTATTTGGTCAAGTTAGTGAGACTGGGATTGCAGTACAATTTATCATCTAAAATGGCAAAAAATCATTCAGAGTTAAGGATGTAACATCCGTGAATGTGTTTTATGAGATTCTTTTAATCAGTGGCTGTGCCAGTGGCTTCCTGTGGGTCAGCAGTGATTTTATTTCATGACAGGTTTTAGGTCTTTAAAAAAAATAAAAAATGGTTGCCAATCTGCATTATCCTTCTTGCTTTAAAAAACTGGTGATTCATATTATCCACTCCTAAGATACCTCTTAGGATTTGCTGTGGCTGTGGGAGGAGCTCAGCTGAGAGAGTCTTTCAGACGGAAACTGCCAAGGCTTGCTACTTTAATCATTATTCCTAGTGCAAGTTACAGGCTTAAGCCTATTATTAGCTTGCATACAAAAAACCCCCCTAAATATATAATTTGACAACCAACTCCTACAAATTACCCATTATCCATTTCTTTAAAAACTGTGAGCACTTCTGTATTCAGGCCAGTTTCATGCTTGCTCTTAGTCACTGTCATGGGGCTCTGTGTTAATTTGACTGGAGCTGGCAGATGCAGGGTGTGCTGCTTAACGTGCTCGCCAGAACCTTATCGGAGGTTAGTTTGCAAAGAAATAATACAGGATTTGTTTTCAGAGAAGCAGACTTTGGGTTCAAGTGTTTTCCTTTTCTTTGCATTCATCCAATAGCCAGCTGCACAAGTGTCTCTCCAATTTTAGCGCTGTGCTTCTGTTTGGATCTCCAGGTTTAAACCTGAGACTACAAGCTGAAATGCCTGACTGTGGTTTCAAAACCCACTAAAAATCAGGCGTAAGTTTTCTCTTTGTTTTTCCATTCTTAAGTACAGCCTATTCTGTCAGAAGTCTGTGTGTGGTATGGGGCGGCTGTTTTATTCAGAAAGTCCCTATCTGACGGAACTGAATGGAGTCTGGGGACAAAGAGTTACTTTCCTCTGTCCAAGGAAAGTGAAGGAATACTTTCAAGTGCTTCTTCTTTTGTTTTCCTGAATAATGGTATAAAGGCTTTCTTTTACAACCCGTGGATTGAGTTCAAGGTTGCTCAATAGCATGTCTGGCTCTGGCCTTTCATGTTTTTGAACATAGATCCACAAAGGAAACGAGAAGGGAGCAAGGGATGCTTCCTTCTGCAAGTCAGTCCAAACCGAAGAGCTGGTTGCTCAGAATTCAGCAGGCTGATGTGAGAGACTCTGGGTCACGAGGCTGGGACAGTGTCATGCTGGGACAGGTCACAGTGAAGGGGGCTGTGTCTCAGTGATACTACTGAAGGGCTGGGTCTCCTTCCATGTAAAGCTCTCCTGGAAGATCCCCTTTGGGGTCATGGCTATTCTTTATCAGCAGAGGCTGGCTGGCTGTGTCTGACGTCTGAATGACAGCGTGGTTCAGACCCTGAGCTATGTTACTCGTCCTTGTGGGGAGCACAAGGTAGGAGCCACTGGATGAGCTTCCTGGTTACACAGCAGACACCAGCTGAAAAATAAGTGGTAAAAAGCCTTGAATAGTGGAGTGTGTCAGGGAAGGTTCAGTTCTTCAGTTCTTCTTCAGTTTCCCATGTTGGAGAAAGGAAAGGTGTGAACCAAGCTCACTGTACTGGAAGTAGCTGCCTGGTGTGTGATTGAGCTGCTCAGAGGTAAGAAAAGAGTTGTCAGAGGTCGTGGGGATGGCAAGCCTTTAGCAAGGGCTGAAAGATATAAAAGGTCCTGGTAGCACTTACTCGCTTGAAAGGAGAAGATAAAGTCCTGACATTGATGTTGGCTGGATCACTGGAAACACTGAACACGTTTTGAGAGTGCTGATGCCACCTGCTTCAAGAGGGAACTTCTGTGTTCCATTCTTAGACAGTGTTGCCATTTATTTCAAGGGCTGACTGTAATGGCTGAGAAAGCCATCAAAATTTTGTACCTAACAGAGCAAATAATTGCATAAGGATCAAGCCTGTAATCATTCTGAATAAAAACTGGAACATTTGAACTTGAAAACACAGACTTCTGCTTGTAAAATCACTCCTTACTTAATGATCATTCTTATTACCATTGGATTATAAAGACTGTATCATTTCTCTCTGATAATTTTTTGTTCCCTGCTGCAGAGGTAATGAGTAGAATCAAGTCAAGCAAGGAGCAAGAACTGACCAGCAAAAGTCCCTCTTCAACATGTATTCCTGATGGAAAATAATGGTGTCCAGAAGCAGGCTAGGATGATTTCTAGGTATCATCTTCATTTCTCTGAGGGTTTGAACCAAATTAGGAAAACAACTCGTTCCAGGTGTCACCATTAGGATTGTAAATGGAGCAGGATCCTACTGTGTTTAACCATGTGAATGAACGAAGCTTTTACTTCTTCCCTGATTAAAAGTCTCCGAGCTTGTGATTTTGGCACTGGCTTCTTTTTTTTTTTTTTTTCCTTTTAGCAGATTGGCTAGAGTAGAATGGAAGGGAAGTTGAAATGTGAAAGCATGGCTGATGCACATAGTCCAGTCTCCATCCCAGGCTTTGCCAAGCAGCAGTTACGTGCTCACTCTCTGTAGCAGGTATTATAGTGAGATAGTGCCTTTGGAAATAGCAAAATAAGTTAGATGTAGACTTGAAAAACCTTAAATGTATTTAGTTGGAGAGCAGTAATGAGGTGAGAAAGGATAAAAGTAGTGCAGACACTGCAGAGGTACTGCCTGTTTGTACCAAATAATTGAAGCGCCGTGGTGGGAAAAGCCAGCTGGTCTCTTGTAGAGTACTTAACATCCAGTGTACTCTGCTGGTTCCTTGCCCATGCAATCCCCAACTGTTGTCCTTAGTCCTGCCCTTTGTGTGGGGAAGTAGTATCTGTTGAAGCAATTTTGCAAAAAAAGTCAGTTAAACTGGGTCAGAATTACAGTGAAATTTTTATAATCCATTTACTCCTGATTTATTACTTCGTTAAGCAAAAAAGTAACCCAACACATCTTGTCCTTGAGAGCTTTGTCATTAAAACCTGAATAAAATGTTAAATTTTGAAGCACTTGAGAATTTTTTCCCCACTTACATTACTGGCCCTAACAGAAAAAGTAAAAACTGAAATAAAAACATTAAGGCATTTTGTTGAAGAGGAATCATAGTCGGGTTTATGGTGCAAAATAAACTGCTGGTGGTTTATGTTGTATTTGGGGAGGAATTGGGGTTGGAATATAGCTTTAAACTGAGTCAGTAGAGTCTTGGACTGTCCTGGAATGGCTGTCACCAACTATGACACTTGTGTCCCATTTCAATTTTACTGAAAAACTGGTTGTGGATGTAAGACAAACCTTTCAGTTTGACCTCATTTTTTGATCTTTTCCTTGGGAGACTCAGAGAAAAACTGAAAGTAAGACTATAAATTAGAGCGATCCTTGCTAAAGGGACCTGGTTAATTACATTCATTTGCATGCCTTCAGTGGTGAGGTGAAATTTACTTAAACTCTGAATTCTCTCCTTCTGTGAAGGCCTTTCATTTTATCTTTTGTATCCAAGGCCACAGCATGGATCATGGGTTGACATTTTTAATAGATTGGAAAATAATAGTATTTTAATTTCTGGTATTATCCTAATTTGTCTTCACTTGCTTTTAAAGGCTCAGTTGACAAGCAAAGTAGGATGACAGTCTCTAGGAATTTTTGTTATTACCATGTTTTATTTAATGCCAAGAAGCTCCAGTGTATTTGACAGTTAAAGAAAATCTTCTTTTTGTGTACTATTCACACTGTGTACAAGTCAGGAAATGTGCTTTGGACACTCCCAGACTAGAGGTATTCTTTGCACCTGATTTGAAGGGTGGTGTATCTTATTCAGAAAGCCCTATGCCATTAAAGGATCACACTCAATATTGTTCACTCATATAACTTACATGTCATCAATTGTTTTGCAGCCTCAAGGCCATTTTACACATGGTTGGACAGTTAAATGTTTAAAATGATTTTGGGAAGGGCCAGGAGCTATAAGAGTCATTGGATTTCTTACCATTGTGTTTGAAATGTTCCAAGCAGCAGTTGTGTCCTGTGCATCTGAGGAATGTGGGTAGGTCAGATACTGCAGCCAAGGGCGGAGGGGCGGTTTCGCAGTTCCTCTGTGACAAGACCTCATTAGCAATGCACAGTTCAGCCTTGGTTAAGCCTGCTGGCAAATGTGCCATCTGCTTGCAAACAGTCTTGGATCCTGCCAGACCTGAGTTCAAAGGCCTCCCTTAGATCTGTCCGAGCATCCAAGTCCCGAGAACACGCTCAGGGAGGTGACAGTTGTGATCACAGGGAGCATCACACAGGGATCACCGAGGTGTGGATAAACTCAACGAAAAAAGAAGCAAAACCCACACATAATATAAAATTAATCTGTGAAGTTATTCCAAGAAAACATATGTACAGCATAGTAGCACTCAGGTGAAGTAAGCAGAAAGAGGCTTCAAATTATAGCAAGTAAAGTAAGTGGTGGGGATTATGGATATATGCTCTCATGCCTGGGAACTGAGAGTTGAAAATAAATGAGTTTTATGAAGAAATTTCTCCAAGAGCAGACTATTGTGTAGTGGTTTCCTGGAGCTTCACTACAACTTTACATTTATAAGTCCCTGTTGTCTGGGATGGGATATTGAACCAAATAGCTGACTAGTCCAATGTGATATTCCAGATCTATTTTGAAAAAAAAAAAGGAAGCTGAGCAGAAGGATACTGCCTTGTAAATTGTGATAGCAGAAAATTGTGTTTAATGAAAAAGTTATTTAGGATTCATATAGGAAGAACATGGAATGAAGCATTTTTATTGCATATAAGAAAACGCATAAAGCAAAAAAGAGCATTGTTTAACTGTGTGGAAGATTGAAGTTGAGCAATTTGAGATTTTAATGAGTCAGGAATATGGAGCACAAATACACTGATATTTCAGCTTAGAAATATTTTGCTGCTTTCTTTCTTTGGCTGAAATGCTGTGCCGTATGTGAATTCTAAAAATACCACTCTGAAGTCCTGTTGTCAAAATAGTTTTCCTTTAAAACAGCACATAACAAACCTGCATTTTCACTATCCAAAATTACGTTTGTGTGTAATTATGCATTTTAACTATGCAATTGAACTTATGTTAAGAACCATGAAAGGTAGGTTTGCACAGTGCAGTCAGTCTGTCTGCAGGGCTGTGCTTGGCTCTGCTCACTTGCTTTGCCAGTTCATAGGGGCTGCTCCTCATGTGGTGATGTTGCACTCTGAGCAGAGGCTGTCTGTGTAATGCTGGGAACAGAAATAGGAATGAAGTTGGCAAATTTAGAACTAGTGGTATTTTAGGGTGAGGTTTTTTCTTGTTTTACTTACAGTTATTTCATGTGTGGAAACTTTGGAAACTTCGTGGTGTTTGGGGTGTGTTTGTGGAAGTTTGGTTGTCCCTCATCCTCCTATTTGATGCAGAGCTGTGGCCCTATGTTTAAATCTCTGTTTTTCCTAACTGTTAACTGAGGCCTTGTACGCACTGAAAGGGATCAGTGCTGTGTTCAGGGTTTGTAGGAATGAGCTTTGTGACAGCAAGTTACTACCAGAGAGAGAGTATTTCCACCCAATTATTCTCCAGCAGTGAGTTTCCTATAAAAATATCATGGGGATAACTTTTTCTTTACCTGTGTGTAAAGAAAATCACCCTGTCTATATTAAAAAATGTGTTTATAAGGAAAAAAGCCCCTCTCTGCTTATGGAGGGTTTTTAGGTGAGAGACTGTAACCCTCTTTTTATGTTTCAGGTCCAGTTATTTCTTTCTCGTCCTTTTAAAACTGAGTAATCTGCATTGTCACTCCTAATTCTGTACAACAATGCAGGTCCTGTTTCAATCCTATTTAGAACAATAAGATATCCAATTTGCTGCTAAACGGCTTGACAGAATGTTTAGTTCTCCACGAGCTCTGAGTGAGTGTCAGACCTTCCAACATGGTATTCGTATGTCAGCTGCAATTTTATAGATACTCTTTACCCCTGTAAGTCTATAAAGACATTAGATGGCAAAGAGAAAGTGTTTGTTGGCATTGTCCTCTGGAAAGAAAGGCAATTCAATGTTTACAAAACTCACATGTCAATAAGACAGAGTTATTAATGTTTTATTTTTGTGAAGAGAGATTTGAGATTGTTTCAGCTTCAGAATAGAAGAATTGCATCATAAAATCCTGACACTAAATTAGGAAAGGATTATGCTGAAGAGAAAGCCCCATTCATTGCTCAGAAATCCTATCATAGACAGAGGGAGAGGACCTTTACCGTTGGCTGAACGGACTGGAGATTTTGTGCATGATGTATTGCACTGTTTTATGACAGATGCTCATTGTTTAATGACTTTTATACTTCAGCAAAATTCGTAGAGCCTACTTTGCTAACAAAGACTAATTATTAGAGTTAATATGCCATCAGCAATGCACATTATAGGCTTACTGGATTTGAGAGCTTATTTAACATTTTCAAGAAAACCAAAGGCTTTTATTGGAATAGGTATATTTTCCTTTTTTCCACCTACAAAATAATAAGCAAACAAATGTGAAAATGCAGAAAGAGGGAAATTGGCAAACTCTTTCTTTGAAAAGAAATCATATTGTTTGAGACTTGTACAGCTCCTAACACTGTGCCTGATGATCATAATTGGTCTTTCAAACAATACATACAAATTAATTGACATTTCTATCTGGCATTCGTCTAAGATGTAAATATGGGCTTTGATTGCAATTCAAATTAGTCTGAAATTTAATATCTGGTTATAGTCAGAATTGCTAAAGATGTCTAGCTAATTTAATTGACATAAGTGTTATAATGTCTCTAATTTTATGTTGATGTCTGAGGTAATGACTGCTGAGTCACCTCTGCCTTGGGAGGCTTTCAAAATAAGAATGAGGATACCCAGGACTCAGTTGAAAACATGTAAAAAAAGAGAGTTTATATCAGTTTTTCTCTCTCTTTTGGTAGGTTGCTGGAGGGGAATGAATGAAATCTGGAGGTGTACAGTGGTATACCAGCCCTATCATTCTCTAGTAAAGATCAGCATGAAAAAGCAAATGGCTCATTTATTGGACTGAATCATTGTTACTTATTTACAGGACCAAAATAGTTTCCTTCATATAAAAAAGCCTTCAGCAAGTTCTCCTCAGATAGGAGGATTTATTTATGAAGTCTCTCTGGGATAATGTGGGATGATTCACTGTTTTTGCTGCTTGCCAAAAATGACTGCAGCAGATTAGTAGAATTTAAGCTATTGTAAGTACTGGATAACTTGTTAAAGTAAACCAGGGACCTAATTCAGCTGAGAGTGCTGAAGGACAGTTAAAAATCTACCTGATGGAGACAACTTGCTGGTGGCAGGGTGTGCTGGTTGGCTGCTGACATCCCTGTGTTGCCACAGCCAGTCCAAGCTACTTGGGTGGGAGTGACTTTCCGGTGCAGAAATGAGGGCGCTGTCATTCTCTGGCCTTCCGTCTGATGCAAAAGCTTAGAAATTTTCTTAAGTCGGCTGGAGTAGAGCTGAACATCGGTTTATGAGCTAAAATTATCTTGATTACTTGACCGTGGAGATCAGTCTCCTGACTTTGACTTCACCCCGTGTCTCCAGCTGAGGACAAATGTGTGATTGTGTGTGGAAGATGAGAAACCAAACTGACTGCTTAATTCAGGATGTGCTGACAGACGGACCCTGTTCCTGATTTGGGGAGGAGGGGACTGAAGGGAAGCTGGAGAAGCAATAGGAAGAGAGGAGCTGTCGGCAGTTGTGCAGCCAAGCAGCTCTGGGGAGCAGCTCTGGGGGCTGTGGGCACTGCAGGCTGTGCCTGAGGTGTGGCTGAGTGCACAGACCAGTGCTCAGGAGGCAGCCATCTATCTGACAAAAACTGGGGTATTCTTGCCTTCAGTTCTATGAATGTATTATGTTTTACCCCTTGAAAGGTAAAGGTTCAGTACAGGGGTAGTGATTGCCAAGATTTATTTTATCCATGCTCTGTGTCTGTCTGGATTCCATTTGCAGAAGGTTTCTCATTTCTAGTGGACTACTTGAGTTTAGGCTTAATGTGCTGTTCTCAAAATTCAGATGTTCTCTGTCAACATAATGGTTGTCTAACAAGCTATCCATCCTGCTGCTCTTGGATTTTCAGTAAGCTTTTCAAATGTCTGAGAAGATAAAGCTTTCCTTAGAACAGAAATTATCTTCCTCACTCTAGTCAGGTGCCTTTTTTTCTTCTGATTTGGCAAGTTCCAGCAGATGGTATCAGATGTGAGAAGATCCATTCACTACCTTGTCAAAGATGTAAGGTTTTTGCAAACAGTAGGATATATCCAAGCTGCCCTGCAGCAGTGGTTTGGATCACCTCTGGCCGTGCCAGAGAGGGTGGTCACAATGTTTGTGGGCAAACCATCCCACCTTCATGCTTCTGTAGGTGCTACAGAGGGGCAGTATGTCATGTATTATTTGAATATTGTTTCAAAATGGGAAGAGTGGATTAATCTTCCCCAGGGAACAGCAGGGGGGTCTGCTGATGTCGCATTCTGCTCATGTCCCTCCCTGAGAGATGAACTTTGTCGTGCTCAGGAGCAGTGTTTTCACTGAGGTAACCATCATTGCTCTGACATCAGGTGTCTAATAATAACTCCCCAGCAAGTCATCCTCTCTTCTGCTTCACCCACTCTCAGTCACTATACCAGTTTCTGTAGGCTACAAGTAGTAGGCTATTTATTAAAAGCAGTAACTAGTGAAAAATGGTTTTCTTAATCAAGTTTCTCCTGCCAAGAATGTAAAATCAGTGAGACCAATTTTCGGTGCCTTGAATCTTGTCCAAGTCAGATTACTCGGCAACTCGTGTTACCTCAGCTGCTTCCATACCTTCCACTCACATTCCAGGTGCTGAGGAGCACTGTTTGAAAATTTGTGGTTATTAAAACTAATGCCTTAAAATTCTTTGTAAGGCAATAAATGTATTTGGGTGGCACCCTCCCTATGTCCCATCCACACCTGGCATTGCATTGCATGGTAGAGAGTCTTCATTTACTTTGAAGGAGAGGGTCAAGGTTATCTGAGAATAAATCAGCCACCTCCGTATCCCTCCCACCTCAGCATTACCCATGGGGTCATGCCTGGAAATGCCAAGGGGAAGCATGAGACTGCTGAAAGCCTGCCTGTAGGCACAGGGGTTTGTGTTTATTCTGACCTTGTTGACTTAATAGGTCAGTAGCTGTGCTTATCCCAGTTTTCTAGGTAAGCTCACTTGTCCCCCAGTTCTTGCAGGAATGTGACATTTCACTTCCTTTTTATAGTCTGTCACTGATTGACAAGATCTTTGCATGGGGGAGCTATTCTGACAGCAGGGGAGCAGCAAAGCCAAGCGCCCTCTCCTTCCCACACAGGCTGGAGCTTGTCCTGCCTTCCAGGAAGGACGGAGAACTGGGAATGCCCTGGAGAGCTGCCTTGAATGGGATCCAGAAATGTGGGTTTGTAGCAAAAAATACCTTTCTAATTTAGTTTGTTCAATTTATAGGTCAATATCTTGCTAACAGAAAAGAAAAAGAATTGTATGGATTGGGAGTTTCCCAGTGGAAGATTATTTGTGAGTAGAAAAGCTTATGCTACTGTAACTCATTGCTCAGAAGCAATGACAATTTTTGACACCACATGGCAGTTTTAAGTGAAAGCTGTCTAATGCCCTGGAGACTCCACCACAGTGTCATTTTACTTCATCTTATCTAAGTAGGTTTATCAGTGTGCTAATTTATGGGAACGTTCCTCTTTAACTTTTGTACCATCCTTTTCCTGTATTCATTTTTCTATTTTGGGTATGAACTCATGTTTTTATGGAGTATAACACGAGAGGGAGCACAAATTAAAAATTTTAAATTTTAGAGTTTTTCCTCCAAGTTGGTTTATGCTCTGTGTTTCTGGGCCAGCTCCTTAGTTCCTTGTGTTTTAAAACAGAAGAGTAGACTTGCTGCTCCCATGAGGATCATAATTTTATTGGTCTTTCTCTTAGGTACATGACATTTTAAAAATAATTGTATTATCAAAGTTATTTCTGGAGTATTTCTCTTTTTGTCATGGCATTTTGTGCCTCAGTGCACAGTTAGATTTTTTTCTTCCAATTTACCATTTTTTGTTCATTCCAACTATATTGCTAAAGTGTTTCTGCTCACAAATCAGAAGAAAGAAGTATCATTAAGTAGTCTTACGAAGATGCCAGTGTTGATCTTTGAAACAAATACTGCTGGAAAAATATAGATACTTGGCTGAAGCTGGGGAAGAAGAGGGTTGGAGTTAAGGATTAGCCTTTTTTGCTACCTGCCTTCTTTCAGCCACCTCTTGTACCTCTGAGATCAGGGCTGCTCTTTGACACAGAATGGGTGTGTTTGACTGATGAGCTGGCTGGTTAAAGGAACATGGTTTTAAAAATTATCTGCACTGAAACAGCTGGAAAACATCTTTCCCAGTTCAGCTTCAAGAAAGAGTAATAGATGTGTTTGACAGCATTGATATTTCACTACCAGTTGCTGTTAATCATTAAAATTAATGCAAAAAAGGGCGCAGGGAAGCGCCGGGACATAAATGGGACTTAAGTGTCCATGGAAGAGACAGACAAGAGAGGGGGGTGCTTGTGGCTGTGTGAGCGTGCTTGGATAAAGGACCGTGATGGAGAATCTGAGTCTGTTGGTCTGAGTGCCTGGAGGGTACTGAGTTGGTTTATATTTTATTTATTTAATTGCTTTGGTGAAAGGGCCGGTGTATTTTTATGTTGTGTGGTATTGTGGGGCTACATTATAAATATTTTATTGGAGGAGTAAAATAATCATACAGCAGTAATTTCGTCTTTCTGTGTTGAATAGTTTGTCTTCTGGGGATGTTAAAAGTTGTTGCTGGTGTTTGATTATTTTACTTTAATAGATCGTCTGGAGTTTTAAATATCTTATGAGACCTGCTGTAAGTTTTCTGCCTGAGAGAGAGTTTGCTGCTCCCCTCCTCCCTTACAGCCCCACTGCTTTGCAGCTGCTCAGCCTCAGTGGTGCTTGCTGGTGGATGAGAGGGCCATACAAACTGCAGTGATCAGACAGCTGAGACAGGCACCTAACACCACTGTCTTTTTAGTCCAGGATCAGGCAGTGAAGCTTTATTTTTACTTCTTCTTTGGTTTTCTGAATTTTGACTTCTGTCTGTGAAATGAGGAAGGTTGGGCTGACCTGATGGGGGAGCAAAGAAGCTGGAGCCTGGCTCTTCTCATGGTATCGAGTGATAGGACAAGAGGCAACAGGCACAAACTGAAATACAGGAAATTCTGCTAAAGCAGAATAAACAAAAGTAGAGACTTCTCCATCCTTGGGGCTATTCAAAACCCAACTGGTCATAGACCTGTGCAATTTGCTCTGAGCAGTTCTGCTTTGGGTAGAGGATTGGACTAGGTGGTCCCAAAAGTCCCTGCTGACCCCAGTTCCTTTGTGATGCAGTGAATTGATACAAAGAGCTGATGTGGGGGCTACCAGATGCTGGTATATGTGAATGCAGCATTCACTTACATCTCTGAGCAAAACAGTTGCGAGGATGTCAGTGAGTCAGCTGGCAGCATAGCTTGGTACAGCCTATTTGTATGGACACCCCTAACATTATTCTACTTACTGTCCATGACGTTGGGAGGTGCTAATCCAAGTTTGAGAAACTCAGCTTAAGTAGGTGTAGAGAAAATTCTTTCCTGTGTTTCAGGATGTGAATAGTCTTGCACTGCCCAAAATTAGGAAGATGCTCCACCCATAGAAATATTTTTGAATCTATATCCATTTGTACTTAAACAAATGGGCTGAATGCAGAGCCTTGTGAAAGGCTAGGCAGACCTTTCTAACCCCTTTGGTTGCTCACACGTCGCCACACAGGTTAATGTTAGCTGTTAACAACACAAAGGGGAAAATCATGCACCAGGACTGAATAAAATGAAAGTTTTCAGTCCTTTGAGCTGCAGACTCCTTGTTGCTGTTTTCAGTCACAGGAAGAGATGTATTGGATCCGACAAGCCCAGCATGTTCCTGGCCAGCACAGATAGTGTCAGGCAGGGGTAAGCACAGGGCAGTGCTTCCCTGGTGAATCCCCTGAACTTCCTGCAGTTGGCCAGCCGGAGGCTTTCCGAGCTGTTAGCTTGGTCATCTTGGTTAATAGTCAGCAATGAACTTACTTCCCCTGAATTCTTTCCATAAAACCATTTATACTTCTGGCCTCTGCAGCATAGAGTTTCACAATTTAATGATTTTGTTTGTGTGGAAAGGTCCTTCCTTTTGTTTTAGTTTGATTCTTTTTTAACCTGCTGAACGATGATTTCTGTGAATCCCCATGAGTTTTTTGTGTTTACAAGAGAGGGGATAATAATTCCAAAACTTAGACAAAATATGAAACTGCTAGAGAAAATATCCTACATCAGATGGACTTTTGGCTTCATCCTGTGTAACAGTTCATTCATTCCTGTAAATAATTAGGTGAAATTCCTGTAAAATCCTGTAAGTAGTTCTTAAGGAAAGTCATATTCCAGGCAATGGGGCAGCTCCAGTTTTCACACTGACTTCCTGTCTCTCTGAGAGTGCATTAATATTTGTTGGGTTTTTGCCTTTTAACCACTTCCACATTCGAATGAAGTACCTCAGTAGGCAGCAGCATCCAGGAATAAGGAAAAACCAGCACACAGCCAGAAGAGTTGTGCGGTTTGAGAAACTCAGTACATCTATATCTGAAGGATTCAAGCTTCATTTGAACAGTAGGGAATTAAAATGTTCCTGATTTCCTATGTATTGTTTCTCTCTTCAGCTTTCTACAGTGACTTTGAGATGTGAAGAGGTGGAGTGAGAAATTAATGCAGCTACAAAATATCTCAAAGGTTAAAAAAGTGATTTAAAAAAGTTAAATACGTATTCATGGCTATTTCTGTTCTGACTCCAAAACAACTGAATAAAGTGAGAACAAGAGATTAGGAAATGGCATTTAAGAGCAGATTCATCCAAAAAAGGGAGTTGAAAATTTTGCAGTTTGCTCTCTCGTCTGGGATGTGTTTTAATATGCATTCCTGTTCCCCATGCTTTTAACAGGTACAGTATATCACTGTACTTTTTACAGAGGTCTTGTAAATTTGAGAAGAAAACTGCTGTGTGAAAACTAATGAGATCTTTTAGAATGTCGCATTCAGAACCTGCTTTAATAGCCAGATACCAGGGAGAGTTCAGCAGCAATGGCAGCAGGAAGGGAATTCATCTGGGTCCTACTGCAACAAGTTTTCAAGATGATTTTTTTTTTTATTCTAAATATCCAGGATTTTTTTTATCATTAGAAAAATCCATGCTTATGTGGAAAAGGGTATTTTGGTGATGAGGGTTTGAAAAAGATGGAAATCTATTCCTGATCTTGACAAAACAAAGAAACCTCACACTTGATGGAATACCTCTGTTATACCAAAAGTGTCTTAGTTTATGGTAATCTGATCATAAGCAAATATAACTGTTGTAGATTATAGTTTGGACTCGGGATGGAAAAACTGATGAAAGTCTGTGAGAGGAAAGATAACTCTCCTTTTCCAGCCTCTCATCATCACTGCCCACAGCCCCACAGGCAGGATTTTGTTGGGGTTAGTTGAGTCTATTGTTATGTGTAGTACTTGTGTTTACCTTACTGTAGAATAGTGGGGAAAAGAAAGGCACAGTATTTTAACTGTGTCTGTTGTCTTTTCAAATTCGATTATACTGTGTAATTTCCTTCAGCTAGCCAGTTTGTTAATGAAGGCTTCAGGTGAGGTTATTTACAGCTGTGATACGGAGGGATGTTTAAGGTAGCATTTTCCTACATTGATTTGAGTTGCGCTGGACTTGACTTGGCTCAGCTGTTGCACTCTTGCCATGTACACAGCTTTAAAGATGTGCATGTTGTAATAGGTTCATTATCTGTGGCCACTGGATCTTATTTTTTTTAATTTAACACTGCTGCTTCTTTCTCCTAAGGAATAACCAGTGTTTATGTTGCAACTTCTTCCTGTGTAATTAATTGTAGGGTTTTTATACTGACTCCAGGGAGTCTAAATGGCAAAACAGAAGACTGAAGGGAAAAACATGCTTCATAAGGTGGTTGCCAGAGGTGGAATTACACTATTGTTATTAGGGGAAAAATAGTATTTAAAAAGTTGCATCATGTCAATGTATGTACCATCAGGAGAACCCTATTTGTGAAATAGCTTTGCTTACTGCTTCCATATACTATGTAAATATGGTATATAAAAAGTGAAGTTATGTTTTCAAGATTGTTTTCAAGCATGGGATTAAGCAGCAAGATGAATTCTGTACAGGATCATTTCACAAGGTTAACATGAGCCACCTGGGTTTTCTGAACCAAATGTATTTATCCATAAGATGCAATTTCAGGATTGTGTATTTTCACAGACCCTTTGCAATTAGATTTTTAACTCCTAATTGCACTGCTTTTCCATGCAGCTTGCCACTGAGACTTTAAAATGTGTCACGAGAAAAGATTTGAGCTAAATATAGCATGTCCTCTTCATTTGAAAATGAAGGCACAGGAACATAAATGTGTAAATGACTGCTGCGATGGGGAGCAGGAGAGTTACTGAATGGCTGCTCTTCCTCCCTCCTCTCTCCCTTCTGAGCTGTCTTCTTGCCTCTTCGGCTTGTGCACTGTGAGTCACACTGATGTCATTCCCCATGCTGGCAAAGCAAAATTTGGCAAGTCCCTGACTCTTTCTATTTTGGGATTTACAGATTTGGGGTTTGGTAGCATTGTGTACATTTGAATATAGGAGTAGCACCTTTACTGTTGTGTTACCCCCCCATGACTTCATATGTCACGCCAATGATGTATTTCCCATCAGTAACACCTGAATGACAGCATTTTCTTGAGGTTTTGTCTCTTCCCCTGCCTACTCCTTATTAACACTTTCCATTAGCAGTGATAGAGGTTTATCAGTTAAGAGCTGTCAATACAACAGAGCAGTCTAAAGCCTGGAGGTTGCTGTTCTGGAGGCTCCTATGCAGTGTGTGAACTCCAACCCCTGCTGTGTTTCTCCCTGCAAGGATCATTTTTTATTGAAATGGTGATGATCCCAGTGCAACTGGAGATTTCTGTTTCAAATACCTTTTCCGTGGAGGTTCGTCATACTGCGCTGCTTCTTGAAAGTGAAATTGGACGTATTACTAGCTATGTTGAAAATGAGAATGCAAGTTGCTGAAGCCTAAAATTACTCACCGTGATGAAAAAAGAATCTTTATTAAAGGAAAACAGTGCTGTTTCTTTTGTGGTGAGCAAGGTTTAATGACTGATGCATCAGCTACGAAAAACCTTCAGTTTCCAGGTCTGCTGGAAAATCTGGCATACTGCAGTTGGACTAGATGATCCTTGTAGGTCCCTTCCCAATGAACTATCCTATCCTATCCTATCCTATCCTATCCTATCCTATCCTATCCTATCCTATCCTATCCTATCCTATCCTATCCTATCCTATTCCTATCCTGTCTTATCCTGTCCTGTCCCGTCCCGTCCCGTCCCGTCCCGTCCCGTCCCGTCCCGTCCCGTCCCGTCCCATTACTCCTCTTTTGTGGTTATAACTAAAGGTATTGCAAACTATTTTTTACATGGGACTAACCACATTTTCAACTATCAGTGGGTTGCCATAATTGTCATTTATTTTCCCCCAGGTGATAGGAATGTAGTCTATACATGCATGCAAATTATGTGTAACATTGCCCAAGGAGGAATGTCTCTTCTTTTTCCTTCTTGGATTTTATTGAAGTGCTGGGTGTCTGTCAAGCTCACTTTTGCTCAGTGTCTAAAATTCTTTGAGCCCTCTGCTTTGCCCTGTGTAAGCCCGACCATAACAGGACCCCTCAGAGATTAGTTTACTGATGACACACAATAGAGTAGGTTGTGACTACACCTGAATGTTAATGGCAGCTGTAATAAAACATTAGTATTTCACGGTTAATAAAGACCTTTTCAATAGCTTGGGGATGTAAATAATTGTGTATATATGCTGTATTAAAAATATTGCTGCTTTCTACTTTTTGATCATGTCATACAAGTCATGAGGCAGAAGTCGTAAGCTGCAACCAAAGCTAATATAACTAAGTAGTTCTTGTATTTTAAGGTCATAACTTATGGAGGCATAAACAGTTTAGTCTTTTGAATATTACTTCTTACATGTTGGAAATGGAAAAATTTACTGAAGATAATGTGGCTAAAATTATCTAAAGCATGTGGCATGCACTGCAAGAGAAAAGGAGTTAATGAACCAAAAGACTTCAACAGGGTCTACATACGGCATTTAAACTTTTATAAGCTCTGAATTTTGGATGCTGTTTAGTGTGTGCCTAATTAATTTTCATTCAGTGAAGGTAAAATTCAGTGTGGAAAAGTTTATTGCAGTAATCTTGTAATAAGAACACAAGTACAGACAGAACTGACCAGTATTTAAGGAATATGCTCTTAATTCACCGGGTAGGTTGAAAAAATGAGGCTGGTTTGGAAAGTTAGAATCAATAGCTCAGATACCAAAATGCTTTTTGATTGCTGCCTCCTTTTTGGTCTTAGTTAGAATTTTGAAATTACGTTGTCTGTTGTAATTTAGATCAGTGACAGGAAAACCAGGGGAGATCCGAGGCAATGATTTTAAATCCACCTCATTATTGCTCCTCAGGCGCAGTATTGCTGCCACACTCTCATGGGGAAAGTTGGTCTTGCAAAATTGTGGCCATTCTTTCCTTAGTTACATTTGATCAGGACCACACGTTTGATGTCTTGAATTTGGGATTGTATTTGGGATTATTCAAGTGTAGGTGGCTGTAATGAGAACTGAATTCTCTGTCTTTTGCAAAGCAAAATGCTTGGTGCGGTGAGATGTAACAGTGTCAAAATTCCCCTTGTTATCCAAAGTAAATGAAACAGATTTTCTCGTTAAGAACATAAATCTCAGCATTTGAACCAACATGTTTAGTGTGTGATTAAGAAGTTTCTCAACAAAAGTTTTGTTCTTGCTTATTGAAAGGAACTTCACAGTGGATTAATAGCATTAAAACTAAGGCTGTGGAAAACAGTTTTAATACCAAAGTAATAGTTTAAATAGAGACTTAATTACAGTGATTAGTGTAGTTCTTATTGGGTGATAATACATTCCAACTCAAAATTTTAACTGGGTTTTAAGTATTACTGTGTAACCTTGCACAGTAAGGGTTAGTTTGTTTGAAAACAACATTTTGTGGTAAGAAAGTAAGACTAATTTGATTCATATGTGTCTGGTGTTTCTGTTTCATACAAGTTACCTCGAGAATGGGATACCCAGTGGTGTTCACAGGGGCGTTTCCCTGGCAGTCCAGAATTGAAGGAAAAATGACTTTCACTTTATTTCTGTTTATGATTACTGCTCACTCAGTGTTTCTGGGTAATGTTAGAGTTTTTATGTGTTCAGGGCAGGTTGCTCTCCAGAATAGGAGGCTTCTAGGTGCTTCTTAAAGGGTCAGGTTTTGCATATTGCATGGCAGTGGATTAGGGTTTGAGCAAATCTTTCCTTCTGTATGTTGCATATCTGTTGTTAATAAATACTGTGGTAGCTGTGATAGAGACAGAGGTGACCTTTCAGTCACAGGTGCCAGTGTGTTCCCAGTGGGGTGGTTTGTTACACTTCATCCTTGCCCGTTTTAAACACTTCTTAATTATATTATATAGTTAGTCCTGTCCTCTATTTTGCTGTTATAATTGCATTTTTTAATGGAGTGGGCCCCATGTAATAAGACTTAAGAACATGTTCACTACAGGGTTTAAATAACAATGGGAGGAAGACACTGACTTTCTTGCATGCAATTCATTGGAATAATTTTGTGCACTGGAAAAAAGTCTTGGGTCTAAAAGCCATGGTGTCTAGTGGGGGTTGAGTTCAAGGTTGTGACCAGCAGGCTTCAATGATGGCCAGTTTTGGCAGAAATAAAAAATTTAACAGGATTTTTTTTGCTGTGTGTGTGATTTATATTTGACTATTACATGTGAACAGCTAAGCCATGATTCTGCTTAAATTTAAACTTGCAAGGATTCCAACTGGCTGAAATGAGGCTGCCCATGCTTGAGTGAAATGTAGGCATTGGTGTTCCCAGAGCTGAAAGACAGTGGAAAATGCTCTTGTGAATTTGCAGTTTTATGCTGAAAAGGGGAGGATGGTCTCAAAAATGTAACCAGTGCACTTACATCTGCAGTATATTTAATTTTAGAGTGAACATAACCATCTCACTCAAGTAATACTGTATATTTAATTAAGTTGATTGCAACAATTTATGGCACAAACTATAACCATGGGATGCATCAGATTAAATGCTGCATTTTAGAATGGGGCATTTGATAATTATTTGTAGTCCTTTGTTGTAAATATTAATGGAATTTCTGGTTATATGTATATATATTTAATTCAGAAGTGTAATATATTATATTAATATTATATTTATATTATATTATATATATAACCTCCTGTCTTTTTCTTTATGCTGGGCATAAATTAAATGTTTTGGACTCTGTATACAGTCAGGAGGTAAGCTTGTCCTCCTTCAGTTTCACACTATTTAAAGAAAGAGAATTGGCTTATTTTGTTAAACTTTTAGAAGAATTCAAGATTTAGGAATAACATTTTGCACAATGGTTTCAAAAGAAAGCTTGGTTGAGTAAAGTTCAAATATGTAAAAAGCTGGAGATCTGACAAGTTATTGATACTGGCAATGCTTTTTCAAAGAACGGAGTGTTGCAAAACCTAATTAGTGATCTGGAAAATAAGTGGCAATTAAGAATGGTCAGAGCTCCTCAAGCAGAGAAATGAAAGTTTATATTCAGCAATTGAGTCAAACGGAATGGGGACGTGGCTTGGGTGGCTGCTCCTTTTCCTGGTTAGTGCCTGAAGGGAACAGATGAGGCAGCACGGCTCACAGCTTTGCATGCAGCTTTAGGCTGGGTTTCCTTGGCTTGCCTTCCTTAGAAAGAATGTCTTAGCTAAAGGCAAGTCAGAAAATATACCCTGAGATCAGAGCTGCTTTATCCTGATAGATAATTTTAGTAGCAGGACCTAGATATGTCTTTCTCTTTCTCATGGATGTTGTAGTTGGGAGATGAAGAAACACTTGATACCATAAATAGTGGTAAAAGCTCTTCACAGAATCCCCAGTATACAGTTGTATTTTATTGAAATACACCCAGGAATTGTCACTGTGTATGTTTTTATAAAAACCTATTTTAATAAGAACTGTGTTCGAGAATAATAATCCCAAAATTATTAACCTCCAAATAACATCATTGTCATGTAAGATAGATGACAGTTTATGCCTTAATGTATTTTTTCAGACCTTCCAACTGTGGAAAAAGAAGTATCTCCAAAGCCTAGTAAATACAGTTGCTGATGTGCCTTGGGGGGTTGCAGTACATACTGCCCTAGTGTATTAATGTATGTAGTTCAAGTTCTCTTTATTGTTAACTTGCCAAAAATTTAGCATTTCTATATCATTAACAGTGGGACAGTTGATTTGCATATTGGCACAGGGTTGTGGTCTCGGGCCAGACTGAAGAGCTGAGAAGCTGGTCTGGTCTCTGTGGCATTGGTAATTGAGATGTTACAGAGTTTCACAGATAAGAGCTGTCTGAATCCACACAGTGGAACCTGAAACATTTTCTGTAAAGAGTAATTTTTACCTCTTTGATCATTGGAGCAATTAAATCCCTGATTTTACAGTTATAGGTAGTTAGCTGTGCCGTTTTTGACATCTGTATTATGTCCGTTGTCTCAAGGGGCCCTTGTGTTTCAGCAAGCTTGTTTGACTACATCCTTGTCATGAAATATGATGTCTTTTTTATTATTATTTTTATATAAATTTAAAGGTGGCTGAACAGCAGGCCCTCATGCAAGTGATACAGCCTCTTCTCCCTTCCCCTGGACCACCCAAAAAGCTTGCCTGGCCTTGCCCACACTATCCTATCCATGGCAGGGGGTTTCAGGAATTCATAGCCATGCAGGAGAAAATGGTCTGAGTTCCATCCTCTGCTCTTTACATCAGGCTGAGGCCCCGCAAGAGCAGAGGAGGTTTGATTCTTCATGTGCTGTTTGCATCCCCGTCATCAGTCTTGGGAGGGTGTCCTTGTACCTGTGCTCCAAGGTGGGCTGTGCTTCCTCAACCTGCCGTTCCTCCAGCCTGATTCAGTGCTACGTTTGTCATGGCATGCAACTCTTGTTGTTTATAAAGGTTTACTAAACACTTGAAATTTATTTACTATGTGGTAAGACACATTTTTCTTCTTGCCTGGCTTTCACTGCATAGATTAGTGTTTTGCCAGGGGTATTGCAACACTTCATTATTTAAGTGGAGTGTTACTTTATAATGTATTCAAGCCAGTGCAAGACCTGTTGTTTTATGCTATCAAATCCTGGTGCACAGTAATGGATGTGTTCCTACCCAACAGAAGAAATCTTCCAATTTCCTGAAGCTTTACATGCAACCTGAGAATTTAAATTAAAAAAAATCTCTGTCAGGACCTTTGAAACGGAGTCGTGTTCTCATCGCCAGTATCAGTGGTTTCCTTCAAGGGACTTTCAGGTTTACTGGCTACTGCTTTGTCATCCTCATTCCCTCCCCCTGGTCTTCTTAGTACATCTTTTATGGTTTTATGTGGGCTGTTTACTAGGTAGGAGTATACTGCCATAGGTGTGTAAGAGATCTAGTCTTGCTAAGCCACCTTGGGCATTTTTTTGATCTGGAGATAATAAATGGTGTAGATCCTTTAATTGCAGTTGAGTGTAGTTCAAAACACTGCTGTTGAGTGTTGTGGAAAGTAAGAGGCAGGGGCAGTCATAAGAGTTTACAACATAAATAGACGTGAGAAATGAAAGTTGGTGGATGAGATGCATTAT
The DNA here is from genome assembly GCA_013397975.1 of Machaerirhynchus nigripectus. Classification (NCBI taxonomy): domain Eukaryota; kingdom Metazoa; phylum Chordata; class Aves; order Passeriformes; family Dicruridae; genus Machaerirhynchus; species Machaerirhynchus nigripectus. The sequence goes on from VZRQ01001799.1 coordinate 249,258, forward strand.
TATGTCCCCCAGGTACAAACAGGTAGGGTCAAAAATAAAATGATATACCTATCTGAGCTATCTCAGCATCCTTCAAGGTGGGACAGAAGGAGCCCTGTCATTATAGGAATGGTTCTAATTAATCTCTCCTGAAGGAGCGATATAGATGTCCAATGCTGATCTTTATTTATATTTAATACAGTCAGTGTCAGGCCAGTCACTCCAGTTTATTATACAAAAGTATACAAAGAAACGATTTTTATCCCAAAGACTTTACATTCCAGGGTTAGAAAAAATCCTGGTGAGCAGACATCGCAGAGGGGGTGGCAGGGTAAGGAAGGTGTGTGTGTACTGTAGTGTTGACAGATCTCATGGCTACACAAGAGTCACTCTCAAACCACAGGAAGCACTTGGCATCTTGCAGGATAAGGCCTCTCCAGGTCGTCACTCAAATAATATCCTCCTTACTGTACCAGTGATAAATGTCTTTTGAGTGCACTCAAGAAGCAGCTCCACTGCTGTTGTTAGGAAATGTAGGTGCTCAGCATCTTTGAATTATTAATTTAGAAAGAATGAAATGCAGGATACCTGTGGGTTTTGTTGAACTGTTTAATTTGTCTAACCTGTGTGCATCCTTTCCCCTGTTTCTTGAAAATACATATAAATATGCTGTATACTGACTGTCCTGTTGGAAGTTGTAACATTGCAGAAGCACAATTGTGTAAGCTTGTGGAGGGAATATTCTCCATACAGATACACCCAGACGCACTGCCTGGTAATACCAGGGCCTTTATATGAGGCTATCTGTGTGAGAGCAAACTGTATCAAGCTTTAGAGGTTACCTGCTGTTTGGTGTAGGATCACCCAGATCCCACAGGAACCAAGGCACCACAGTGTAGTTTGTCACAAGCTGGGATTTTCATGCATTGCTGCTACTTGGACAGAAATTTTCCATCCAACACATTACAGCTTGTATTGAATGTAGAATTTAATCTTAAAAAAAAAGGCATTGAAACAAAATGTTTCTGTTTTGGCATCTCTCTTCTGTGTATTCTTTTGAAATGTGGATATAGAACACAAAAGAGACTTCGCATAGAACAAAAGGTTCCAAACTGGTTGTGGTAGCTCAGCCCTGTGTAGCAGTAGGACTGAAGGGGTACATTTAATTCTTACCCTGACCCTGACGGGTCCTGGCAGTTGAGTGGAGAATATTGGTTTATTTTGGCTAATGGCTGGACAGAGGTCTTGAGTAGACTCTGTCAAAGCTATTGAAGCTGTGAAACATCTTGTATAAGGTTAGATAGCAGTTTGGGTGTCTACCTCTGATGAAATCATACTAGGATCCCTATGTAATCAAAGGAAAAGAACAATTTTTTCTTGGACACGATTCGCCTGATCTTTTTTTAGACATCTGAGGGTCAAGTGAATTTTAGCCCAGGAGTGTCTGTCTCTGTCCATTGTCTGGGAGTGGAAACCAGATTAATGAGATGGATTCATTTGACAAAACTGAGCCATCCTAGCCAGAGAATCTCACTATTGATTTTTGCAAGGTTTCTGATCAGGCCCCAGATGGATTCACTCAGTGACTCTTTCTTTTGCCAAACAATGGAAAAATGGGACAGGAATTCTGTCTTGAACTTCTGTGTATTCTAGAAATCCAAGTAACCTGATAAGTGGATTTTAGTTAAAGTTATTTTAAGTACTATATATATATAACCAGCAAGGTAGAAAAGAAGGATTTTTTTTAAATACATGGCTTTTCATGCAAGAAAGAATGGATTCTTTTGTTATAGTTGGAAGAGGATTTGTTTGTTATAGTCTGAATAAGTCCTTTTACTTCAGACTTCAGGGGCCTTTCAGTTCCAAAAGCTGCTTTACAGATTTTACAGCTATCCAATTCCAGACTGGTGGTCTGTGGATAGATGCAACACAGACACCACACTGATGCAGGGATGTACCAAAGCTGATTCTCTTACAATAATTGCTTTCTAGAAGGAAAAACAAAAAGAAAAATCAGAGCATTTTTTTATGGCTGGACTGCATTTTAGATAATTTCCAGGTATATTCTTCTATTCCTGGGTCCCTTACATGTCCAGAAAAGAATGGGAATGAGCCAACACATTCCCAGTTCCAAACTTGGCTGGCAGCTGTTTTGGTCAGCACACCTAGAAAGGCTCATCTCTCTGGGATGCCACCCCAGGTGGGACATGCTGGATGCTCCCTGCAGGGGTTGACAGCACGAGTGCCGTGGACGGGGACAGTGGCAGGGACATCTGGGGAACCCTTCCTCTCATCCCAGAGGGGTTTCAGTCTCATTTCCATTTTAGTCTGTACCCAAAGGTGTCTGTGACCAGTTACTGATTTAAGAGGGCAGTGTTGGCTTCAGTGCAATTAAAGTTCATTTCACAGCCCTTCCACAGAATCACAGAATCGCCAGGTTGGAAGAGACCTTCAAGGTCATTGAGTCCAACCCATGTCCCAAAACCTCAGCTAAACTGAACCATAGCACTGAGCACTACATCCAATCTCTTTTTAACCACGCCCAGGGATGGTGACTCCACCACCTCCCCGGGTAGACCATTCCAATATTTTATTACTCCTTCTGTAAAAAACTTTTTCCTAATATCCAATCTATATTTTCCTTGGCGCACCTTAAGACTGTGTCCTCTTGTTCTGTCAGTTGTTCAGCTTGTATTTTCTTGTTGTAGGAACACAAGTTTCTTAGAAGGTATTTACCTACTTATATGCTGGAAATGTTTTGCATATTGCCCAGAAATATAGGAAACTTTAGGCACTGAGTTAAAGTGTCCCTATAGGTGCTTGAAAGAATGTTCCTGAACACTGCTGAAGCATTTTCACTGCCTACCTTGAAGTACCAGTTGCTCGCTAGCTAAGTCATACTGGTACTTTGGTATTGTATTTTCTCAAATCTACAGAAGGCATCCTAGTTTCCTGGCATTCAAAATTAAATCTGCCTTGGTTGTCTTCATTTAAACTACATGGCAGGCACCAGCCCACTGCTTAATTTACATTTTCATGTGATATTTAAAGAAGAAACATTTTTCCCTGGATGAAGTTTTCTGTTAGCATAGAGCTGCATTATTTTTATTTCATTACAGAAATATTTTTATTGACATCATTGGGACAATTTAGTATCAGTGAAGCACACAGTGTTTGGCTTGTAAGCAGCAGAATTTAACGTGCAATGCAATTTAAACAAAAATGCAGATTTGTAGATCTTTTTGTCCTTTTGAGCTCTAGACTATGCTAATTTGACTAGTGTTGTGTCTTGTATTGATTATAGTGCCTTTAGATTTTAATGAACATTTGCATCCTTGGCATTTCAGCTTTGGAAAGCTAAATGCATTTAATTATTGGCAAACAAAATCATTTAAGGGTTATTGGTGTATTTGTTTATCAAGATGTTTTTAAGTCAGTCTTTCAACCATTCACAATTGTTCTCTGAGCTGGCATCCCTTGAACACAAGAGATCACTGAAGGCCATCTGTATCTCTTCCTGACTTGAACGGGACTGTTGTACAGTAACTAGATCCTTCTGAAGAGCTTCTGGCCCATCCCCTAAAAAATGGCAAATACTGGAACAGGGGAAATCAAAAAGAATGAGATTATAATTGGTACTTTATGAGCACTTGTGAGGTTTGTGTAAACTCTGTAGCTGCAGCAGGCTGGGCATGGTCAGGTGGGAAAGGAGTAGAATAATATGTTTTGGATGAAGAAATGTTACATAATTCCCTACAAAAAAAAAGGTTGGAATCAGAGATGCTGCAGCACAGTGGATTGTTTATGCCTGAATTGTAGTGGTTGTACACAGTGAAGATTTTTTGGACTTGAGCTTGTATTTGGCTTGTATGCTTGAACTTCCCAACCATGATGTTGAAATATGAGTAAAAATGCTAGGTTCAGAATGCCTTTTAAGTTCCAAATTACACTAAATTTGCCCTAGATTTGTCCTAGATAAATCAAACTAAACTATTGAAACCAGAGAGGCTTAGGGGGTTGCCTTCAGAAATGAAATCATTGTGACAGCAGACTTTTTCAAGTTAATACTAATTCTGACCAGTTGAAAAAACACTGTACTGAATATAACTTAATTATGCAAATTATTCACATAATTGAAAACACATTAAGGGCCTGGTTGAGGGAAAGGTGTATGGGAAGTTATAATCTGTGGATTTTAGTGGTCAAAATCATTCATTTTAGGGTTTGTGCTGGTCCTGTTTTGTTCTGAAGGTACTTCCAAGGACTGGGCTATTGATCAGAAGAAGAGAAAAGGGATTCAGTGATTGTGAAATATGTTCTCCTACTGGTACCTGATTTTTTACCTTTGAGTACCTGTGGGAATTCACCTCTTGTCCTCCCTCTTGGATGTGTTCCAGCTGCAGGAATGGGTGAAAGGAGTATATGGGACCTTCATCCATACCTGGCTTCAGAAAAGAGACTGCATTGTGTGTCTGCCTTGGCGGTCAGTTGGACACCCAAAACTGGTGCAATTTTTTGAGCTGGCAAAGGCTGGGAACATGGCATTGAGCTCAGCTGCTGGAGGAGGGAAACACCTTCAGTAGCAATGCCTCTGCCTAATGACCTAAATTAGGTTTTTTTGGCCTCAGAGGGAGTCGTGTTCACTCAGCCAGAACAAGGGCCATACAACTGGGTCTTGTTCTCAGTAAAAGCAGGAAAGCTGTCACTTCTCAGATTGACCCTGGTCCCACCAGTGTAGGTGCAGGTGATGGGAATGGAGAATGCAGTAATCTTTTCAGACAAGTTCTCCAAGCTTTATCTGGTAGAGTGTAATGGTAAGCAGTCTCTTCTGAAGAGCATGTTTGTTGGTGGTGTTCAAAGATACTTTTCTTGTAGCCCACCAATGTGACTCATTATTAGGAATGCTGTTTTAGCCTGTTCTGACTCTTTAAAAAGAGCTAATAAAAACTTTCTCTAAAAACCCTTGTGTGTTTAAACTGATCATTTCAGTGGCAGAGCTGTTATTTGTTTGATAAAATGAATGTATGAAGTAAATGCAAAGACTGAAGAAGGCCAGGAGAGGGGTTTGTTGGTGACAGAGCCAGCAGAGTTTGTGTCAGAGTTGAGTTCCGAGCAGCACTCACATGTGAATGTTTGTTATTTTGTGCTGCTTTGCTCTTGTTTAGACACAGAAGGTCTTCTATCCTGGGACAGGACACGCACTGATTCTGGCTTGCCATTGCAAAACTCTCGAAGCAGCAGTAAACTTGTGGTTTCTGCACCTGTCTTCATGGATTAGTGCCCAGAACCTGTAATTAATGTGAGTCTTTGTGTGTCTAATTTGCCTTGAAAAATTAGACTTTCACCCCAGAATGCACTTGGTGCAACATTCAAAACAGCCCGTGCAGGCTGTGGCACTTGGCGTGGCGGGATGAATACAGTGTGAGCTGGTGCCACCGACCCCACACTCTCATGTGCAACAACAGCTCTGGCTCCCTGGGTGGCTTCCTGGCCTGCTTTTGCCTGCGTGTCCTGCACTGGTTGCATGTCCATTAGGAAATGCCAGGTAGTGGTATTTGCTCTGTGGTAGGTCCCCCTCTCCAGCCATCCCATGTGGCCTTGTGGTGACAGCACAAGGCAGAAACAATGCGAGGAGTGTGTTTTGGCAGTTGTCCTAAAATCCTTCCTAGAAAGAATGTGAAATTGCTTGTTAAGGAGACAGATGGGATTTGCAGGCTGCTGGGCACAGGTAGTGCCTGGGCTCTCCCTGAGCACGGCCGCCAGGTCCTGGCGATGGCCTGGAGCTGGGGCAGCTCCTAGAAGCTGGCTGGTACTCCATGGGTATCATCCATGTGCTGTTTTCTGGGAGGCACGTTGAGGTGCCTGGTCACTTTTAAGCTGGTGTGTACTGAAAGGCCTCTGAGGAGCACATGCATAGCAGTGTCACTCTAAATTGCAGTAACCAGCTTTGTCAGCCTCTTCTTGCAGGTGGCTTTGGTTCACGTGACAGGAGATGAATGTGGGAATGGACAAGGAACGGTTAAGGGATATGGAATATGTTGGGAAGAGTTAGAGCCTGACTTCCCAGTGAGAACTGTTGTCATTAATTCCACTGTGTAATTGGTATGAATTTATGAATACTGTGAATTTAGTTACCAAATTAAGAAATAATAGGAAGAATGATGCACACAAACCAGAACAAATTGTCAGGAGAGATGACTGAAAAATACCATGTCAGAAAATACCAAGTTTCAAGCTTGTATTCTAGTTTTAAATATGAGAAAATTTTTAAGAGCTAATCCCTAGCGATAGCTATGGAATATTTGACCAGCAGCTTTGTCTCTGTAGCTGACACTAAATGCCAGCTGAACTATGTTGATTGTGATTTTACACTTTCTGGGAAGAGTTGAATTGTGAGCGTGCCAGCCCCTGAAGACAGAGATGGTAGGATTTGTTTTCCAGAACCAATTTCTGGAAATACAGGTCTAGAAAATATGTGGCAAGTTGTATGTACTCTCCCAATAAAATACATGGCAAGTTGTATGTACTCACCATAATTTTGTACTAAGGGGACTCTGTTTTAACAGGATTTTTTCAGTCTTTGTAGGAGAGTTAGAGGTCACCATGGCCTCAAGGTAATGAGATTTTGCTCTTGGTTTCTTTTCAGCTGGAATTTCACCATGTGAGTTAGTTGTCGTATTTGGTGAGGATGAAATAGTGCACACAAGTACCAACTACCTTGAACTTATTACAGTCATGTTTTACTGTAACCAGCGATCATTTCAATGCTTGGGTAACTCCGATTGCCAAACCCATTGCCAAATCCCATTTAGTCCTTGCCCAGAGTGGATCATGAGACTGTGTTTATGGAATTACTGGAGTGGAGCTACTGAAAAATAGTATAGCAGGTGATTTTCCCGATTTTTCCCAACATATTTTTCTTTGTCTCTGTGCTGTAATGTAGACTAAAAAAGTGACATGAATTTGGGTTTTTCTTGTATCACCTGGAGCTGCAAAGTAGAGCTTATGTAACAGAGAGGCAGAATAATTGAAGGAGCAGTACAACTGCTGAGATACACAGTGCTTGATGTCGTTTGTGATAAATGTAGCTAATTATTTTGCTTTTAGTGGTGAAATTAATATAATCTGTCTGCAGTGTTGATCTAGACAAATGCAGTTGTAATGTTTTGTTCAACTCAAACCTTACCATTAGCAGATTCCTTTTGCATATTGCAGAGGAGGAAAACCAGCTTCCTTGGTCTGAGATGTAATGGATTCATACTGCAAGTTTGGGTTAATCACTGATTCTGCTCAAGCAGGAGATAGACATTTGGGCACCTAGATAACCTTTGTTTTCCCCAGTCTGTACAAACAAATAATATATTAGCTTGCAGGGATGGTACTGTCACTGTTGAAGTTAAAACGTTGGCTGAGCGTTAGGGTTGTTGGCGTGCCCCTAATGCCATTCTTGTTTAAATTTTCTGATCTAGGGTGACGCACAAATGTCCAGGCCCCATAGCAGTGACAGAAACATGCTCCTGTGGGTTGGCACATCCCTCTTTGGAGGAGGGCTCCGGCAGTGCTTGGCAGTAGGTTGGGTGTTGTGCTCTCCTCCGTGGCTCCCGGGTTGTCATGGGGATGTGTTTTCAGCTGGTGAGCTGAAGCAGAAGGGGGTTGCACTTCAATCCATGAATCAGATCTTACAAATGCTGCAGTGATATCACATAAAGGTTTGAAGGCTTTGTAATTTTAGGCAGCTCTTAAGAATAATTTTTTTGATCAGGCGTGTTGTCTTAATATGAGACCTAAGGATCACATTTTCCTTCTGGAGGAGGTTGGTTACTTGGAAAAATATAGCCTCCTCTTGCTCACATATTTCCAGGTTTGCAGTACTGATCAGTCTTACTCAAACATGCTTTTGTTTGCATGATCAAGATGCAAGGTCTTCTGCCTTTCCCTGCTGCTCATTCCAGCTCAGAAGCTGAGGCTGATCAACAGTGTAGGGACAAAAGAAGACTTAATTCTAAATGGGTTCAAAGTGTATCAGCATCAATCCATCAGAAAGGAAATCTCAAATCCATGAAACCATTGTAGAAGCTGGCCCCCAGCTCTTGGCTAATTTCCTTACTTCAGTCCCACTGAAATAATTTCTTCAGTGTTACCTGAGTATTCAGTCAAACTGAAAATAAATCGCAGTACTGTTTTATTGGAACAGAAATCTTGCTTTCATTTTTTTTATTAGAAAGAGGAAGAGGTTTGAAATTTTCCAAAAATAAGGCCAGAAGAGTTCTTCTTGCATGTTATATGTCTATCATAATATCCACTTTAATTACAAATTAAAGTGAGAAGAAAACGATTTAAAAATGAAACAGTATAATTTTTATTTTAAATAACTTAAGCCTTTTTGATGCCTTTGGAAAGCATCAGCAAATCCATTTACGAAATAACTCTTGATTACTGTCTGTCAAGTCATCTTTTCCTTTCAGAGAGACAATCTTAACTTGATTTCACTTTTGTTCTTGTGACCACTAAGCTGATTTCATCTTGCTAACAATATGCCATGTTATTGCTGTACCATAAAAAAAATTCCTTAAGTCTTGATATAGTAATGATATTCAGCTTCCCAGGACTGTCAGAATTTATTTTTTTATTTCGGGGATATTTGGTAATACAGCAAGGTCATTGTTAAAACCATCATAAGAGCTTCTCCTGAAAAATGCAGTTAGTTAATTTGGCTCTCTATGCCAAGGAAATGTTACAACACCAACACACATAAATAATTGGTATAACTCAATCTCTTCCATTGTCTAAGGCAGAAAAAATACTTTTTACTAATCTCTGCACCAACCCCTTGAATATGGTGAGAAGCATCTTAATAAAATCTTGAGCTCAGGTTTAACTAAACCATTAACATTTGGACTGCAAATGCTGTCTATTACATCTCAGCTTTGTAGCTGCATTTCAAATCCCCCCAGGCAGATGAAGAGTGAGGGGTGTTGAGTGTGCTGTGGAGATTCACAGTTTGCCCCAAACTCCGTGAGAGGTGAACAGCAGAACCCTGGAGTCGCCTGTGCTAGATCTTCCCCATCTTTCTCATTCTGACTCCATGGTTAAGTTTTATTTTAAAACAAGTTTCTTTTGAAAACAAACACAGCTGGAATGGTTCTTTATGACCCTTTTCTGTGTTTGTAAAATTTGTATTTCTGGCTGTTCAAATGTTATAGGAAAACAGCCAAAATTCCTTTAACTTGTTTTCTGGCAGTATCTTTGTGCTGCTTAGGAACTCTGGTGTTTTCTTGTCACTGCAGGAGCTATTAAATACTGGGTTTGGAATAATTCAGTTTACCGTCCTTCTGAAGTAGATGCAGGCTTCATGGAGTAGGATTAGGAATCTGAAGAGTAGACATAATAACTGAAGGTCGTATTTGATCCGTCACTTTTTTCTGGAAACTGATCTGTTCTGGCCCAAACCATGCAACTGCGTGGATGCATTGATTACTCTCGGTGCTTTCTTTTGAAGAGGTTTTTATTTCCTTGACAAAGTCAGTTTTGATTGTGTGATACATTTAGACAGCTCTGGGACTGTGAGATGAACAGATTGGAAATACATGTTCAAAGTACAGTAGTTTATATGTATTATGAAGAGAAGATGAAGTCACTACTGTATCAACTAAAGGGCCAGAATGTATGTGCTTGATTGTGGAGTAGGGGAACCATCATTACATAACAACTTTGCTGGACTGTTGACCACAGTCTTGAATACTGGTGACAGTGTCATCATCTGAGATGGAGAACAGAATGTAAGTAGCTTGGAGAAATGTAAAGTGCATTTTTTCTCCTTCCACAACAATAATGTCATTGATTTCTGTAAGTATAACTTTGCATAAGGCTGAAGTGAAATCATGATTTCCTCTTTTGCTGTACTTCCTATAATTGCTCATGTTTAACCAAAACTTGGATATTTGCAAAATGGTGATTCAGTGCAGGAAGGAAGTGCAGTAGAGATAGTGCTGATATTTGTAGAAAACTGCTTTGAAATCTGCTTTTTCTATGTTGATGGCAAGATATTTTTTTACCCCTTTCTCGATGAACTAAGCAGTCATTGGAAGGAAGTGGGAGAACTGTTCTTTACTACAGTTTTTCCCCCTTTTCTCTCTTGTCTTGTTTTCTGGCCAATTGACACAAGGTTTTATCAGTGCATGGTACCAGTTGGAAACTTCTGAAGCTTTTTATGTCTTGCAAATGTCCTCCCACATCTCTTTCTTCCCCCGCAAGCATAGAGGAGAATGAGAAAAAAGTGAGCAGCACATTTAGGTAGAGGATGGTTTAACAACATTTTTTTCTGAATAAAAGCAACATTTCTTTCACAGCAAATGGCTTTAGTATCATTTTTGGTAATATTATTAAAACTATAAAATAATGTGCTCCTCATTTAAGCTAGAAGAACCCCATCAGCAGACTGGTTAACAGATCAAGGCAGTCAGCTGACGAGCCACATATGGCAGAAACTGCTGCATATGAATTGTTAATGATCTTCACTGAGGAAAATAACCTTCTTCCTGTTGGTATGGAGCCCAACTGGAGTGTGGAAAAATCCATTAAATGTATGAAGATTACAGTGAGTCAGACTACATATCCTCTCTCAATAGGCTGTTGTGTGAAACAGTGATTTAGAAATATTTTCTGGTTTCTGTTATATTCCTTGGTATCATTTGACCCTGATACAGCACTAGGTGAAACACTATACCAAAGGCTGGATGGTCATCTGTGTGAGGCAGAACCCAAAACCTGGGTTGTCTCAAGAAAGGTCTTTGCATGACAGCATTTCACTTGCTCTTGCCAGTGCTGAGTGAAGGGGACTTGATCCCTGTTGGTCAAACACTGTTCCACCTGCTGGCACGATCCAGAAGGGTTTGGACATCCGTGTCACCACTTAGGGTAGGTCACAGAGAGCAGCCTGGAAGTTCTGTCTTGCAGGCAAGCAAATCATGGTGGTTTAACAACACTGTTGTGTTTTAAATGAGATTCTCTAGGGAGAGAGAACTTTTGCTTTTAGACTTCGATACGGAGCATCCTCTCTCCTCTGTTGGTAACATCCATGGCGTTGCAGGGAAATGTGGATGTGGCCAGCAAACCCTATGAGTCCCTATGGAGCTTGCAGGAAGTGTCTTGAATCTTGTGCCCTGGGGAAGCTTTGCTGTTGTGAGCTCTTGCCTGGGTGTTTACCCTGGTCCCCTACTGTGTGGAGGTAGAAGTAAAGGGGAAGTTAACAGTGAGGAGCCTTCTTTCTGTCTTCCTCTGGCTTTGGAGACTCTTTCCACATGTGCCATTGAACATGTTGCTTGTACTGGTGGGAAGTTGTGGGTGAGAAAAACTTCCTCTGCTCTGAGAAAAATGGAATTTTACCGTGGAGTTACTGTTGCTAACTTTCTACTGGCTTTAGATGTATTCTGCTATTATCATTGTCATTATAGTAAAGGAATTGCAGTATGCTTCGTTGTAGACCTAAAAGCAAGAGCTGTCTTCCTTTAACAATAAAATGTGGTATACAAGAGCAACTTGCTCCTGCATTGTCAGTGCCACTGACTTTACTGTGCCTGAATGTGGGATAAATTCAGTTTTTTTTAGCAGCCTGTGGAGCTGGGTGTGTGGGACCCCAGACAAGCAAGCAGCAGAATGGGCAGCTGGCAGAAATGCCTGACCCAGATCATCTCTGTCTCGTGCCACTGGTTCACTAATCCATTGTACTTCCCAAAATATTTCAAGTACTGTAAATCTTCTCAGTGAAATTAAATACCAATGATAAAAGTTTTTCAGGGTGATTTAAATTCATCTTTTTAGAAGACTGTTTCAGTTAAATCTGCCCTTCTGTAATTTTTGGTTGGATTTACAGAAGAAGTGTTTTTGGACGAGGGAGGAAAGACTGGCATAAATGGGCCACAAGTGCCAGTTTTCATTCCAACTCATCATCATCAGGTACTAGAGGTTTGTTTGAAGAGAAAAACATCACTGCAAGTTTATCAGTTTCAGAAACTGGGAAAAAAAGTGGAGTGCATGAAAAAGGAAGACATTATTTCTAGAGCTTTAACATCAGCCCCATTTAGTGCATTTCTGAAACCCTTTCTTACATAACACCACTGGGTAAATTCAGCTCTGCAGAATTTGGCCTTCAGTAAATATTTTTAGGTCTATTTATGGTCTGTTAATATGACAGGGTAAAATTGTTGCAACAGAAATGCTTTCTCTCTGCAGCTTTGAGTATTGTCTATTTATTTTGGGCACCAAAGCAATTTTTAGCTTGACTTTTGCATCTCTTAGGATGGCAGTGCTAATGTGGTGTTAGCAATGGGGCTAATGGTGCTGTGTAAACCAGGGAGATTTAAGCTTTGATGGAGGTTTCAGCCCTGGCAGTCAAATTAAATGATAGTTTTATTTTTATCACTGAGGAGCAATAAACATATCCCTACAACATGACTGTGAAGTTAATTTTCAGAGGAGATCTGCACTCCCATTAAAACATACGGTTATCTGGCAGTAATTGTTTTCCCTGCATGGCTTCTTTTTAGAAGGCCTACGGGCTATTTATGATAAAACTGTCAAATTTTGTATCCTCCTGTTCTACAGATTGCTCTTGGCCAGGACATATTTTAAGTCCTGCCTGTGGGTGTTACGTAGCTGTGCAGCCTCAGGTGAAAATCCGGGGAGGAACCGTGACTCAGAGGTGAAGAGTAGGAGTCACCTACCTTCACTCAGGTGCCCAGCTCTGAGGTGCCTCTGTCGGAACCAGCCCTTCTGGCTCTATTTATAGTCACTGGATGGAAGCAGGCGCCTGCCAAGGTGACTCACCCGGGGCTCACCGTGCACCTGGGGCAGCGGGTGGTGCTGCCAGGGGACCGACTCCGGCACCGCCCCGGTGCAGCGGGGCGGGCGGCTCTGGTGTGCAGGGCCAGCAGTAGCCAAGGTGGCCTTGCCGATACACCAGGACTCCTTACACTTGCGTGGGGGACTGCAGAAGCAAAGTGGCAGCTGCGCCGTGTCAGAGGGCGCCCTTGGGATCGATGTCCGAGGTTCATGCGTTGCCTCTGCCCACCTGTTTGCACCTTGAGCCTGCCTTGATCTTTAATCTCAATCTCCTAGCTTGGATTTGAGAAGGTTAGGAAGGGAAGCACGCAGGCATGTGTCTGCTTGGATTACGTACCCCTTCCAGACTGTATTAGAGCTGCGAAAATCTAACTTTTGCTCTTCTGTCCTTCAGAACAGGGACCATGTATTTTATCCTTGATGCCCTCACATGTTACAGAGCATGTAAGATAGAACAAACTAGTGAAAGCATCAGACGTTTGAAATATTTATCTCTGGTTTTATTTTTGTTATGTGGTAACACAGGTATGTGCAAATAAGCTTCCAAGTGTTTAATCTCTATAACAGATTGATTTGAGTTGTTCTGCCAAGTTGGAAATTGTTTACTGTTATCTTTGTATCCATCATCAAAACTTCAGTGGTTCTCCATGATCCTTTAAAATATTTTTGTTTCTAATGTGTATCTGATATGACTACAGTTTATCACCCACCTTCATTGCCTACATAATGCTAAAAACTAAGGGGTTTTGGTGTCAGATGCAAATTTATGGCTAGTTCAGATAAAATAAAAATCTGTTGCTTGCAACTAGATTTTTATTTAATATTGAAATGTATTTCATAGCGTTTCTGTCTCCAAGGCTTTAATAGAACATCAGAAGTTTTAACACTAAAACCTTGATTCTGCAAAGAATGGTTACTGCAGAGGAATTACTCCAACAGGACTGTGCAAATGGTTTGCTTTGCTTTGTTTTTTCTCTATTTGGGGATTAATTTTTGTAGTGTATTAGAAGAATCTCAAAGAAGTTGTTTGTAATATTTATTATATAATTTCTCCAATTTAGGGATTTTTTGTAAATTATTGCTAGAGCCATTAACACAAGACTTGAGACTAAAGACTGTGTAAAAGTGCTGCAGCTGACAAAACTGCACAATAACTTGCGTATTAGATATTTTAGAAATCTGAATACTGTTGTTCTTCACCTTGGTCCCTTTAAGGACACCTTTGATGCCTATGTCACCTGCAATGTGCACAGGCCTCCTGAAAGCTTCAGCCCTGAAACACTGGGATCTGGAGCAGTGTGAAGTTCTGCATTGCCTGTGGCAGACCTGTTAGCTTAAGGCCAGTTGTAGGAAGCCACCGAAATCACATTTTATGTAAATAATGTTAATTAACAAAGATGTGTGGTTCTTTCTTGGTACGGTTGTGTGAAGGCGATTTTCTTCACTTACATACGAGCGTGTCAGGTTGTTACTCTGAGGAGAGCTTTACCACTGTGGCTTTTTGGTGTGGAGAGGAGGGAGAAAAATTCTGCCCTGTGGTCCAAATAAAACTTAGAGCAGCCCTGACATTGCTGCTTGGAGCAGTACAATACAAGTTTTAGGGCAATGTTTTTCACTAGGCACTTGTGTGTGCAGAGAGAAGTGCTGTGATGCACACTGGCACAGTTCCCTGGTGAGGTGTGTCTTGGGCTGAAAAGCAGAGAGGATTTTGATTTAGGCTTTGCTCTTGAGGCTAATGATTTTCTGTCTTCCGGGTGTCTATGCTCTGTATTCCACCATTCCCCTCCAGGCTGTTCACTCCTGCCTAGTTTTGTGGGATACTAACTCTGTGCCACGGTGCTTCCAGATTCAAGATACCCCTGTTTTTGCTGGGCTGTATTACATACACACACTTCAGAGCTCCCAAAGGCCAGGGAAATCTCAGTGGTCTCACTGGAGCTGCTGCAGGGGTGGCACCCAGGCTGTTGGTCTCAGTGAGTCCTGACTGTGCGAGGTCAGGGTTGCCCTCCATTCAAGGTGCCACTACTGGCATGTGTTCAGTTAACAACTGTACTTTGTTACAAAGTTGACTGATTCCTTAACTCACTGAAGGACACATGAGATACCACACTGTTAATTGTTACTCTGACAAAATACAGGAAACATAGCAGTCGGTTATAATGCTGCTCATACATGTTCTTTGCATCCTATTTTAATAGTTATGTCTGTTGAAAACAAACATCTATTTGAATGATTCATTTTCTTCAGGCTACATAAAGTGATGTATTGAATGGCTTTTTGTTAAAATGTAATTACTGGTGTTTGAGGAGAAAAGAGTCAGCCATGTCAGAGCCATGGCTAAATAATACCTTAAAATGTACTTTGCATGTATAATCTTCTGGCAGTGTCATCTCAAGTCAAAGCTGTACTAATTAACCATTGCAGTATCTTAGGGAGTTAAGTTTGTACTTGAGATCGTTCTGTAAAATTGTTTTAGTTCCAGGTTTGCCAGTAATGACATCTGGGATCATTAAATGGGAACTATGGGTGAACCTTGGTGAAGTCCATGGAGTGTCTGTGGGATGTTTTTGGGTTTGTGTGGGCTTCTTTTGCTCTCTAATTATTATTCTTTGCAAGTAAAATTAAAAGAGATCTGTAATTAAAATGTTCTGGTTTTGAGCTTTTGTCATCTTGAGCTGGTGGGCAGCACTGTTGTATCTGCTTAGGTGACAGAAGTATGGTTTGTGAAACCAGGGTAACTAAGGAGGCTGTCAGGGAGAGGGCTGGGAGAAGTCATTTGCTGTGGTAGAAAAAGAGAGTGATATTCTGTGCAGAAACAGCGTAATGGATCTAAATTTGGGTTCTGTTTTTCTTATTTTGGAGACTAAAACCCTTTCCTCTCCATTCCTACTGCTCATCTGGACTCTCAGGGCAGATTCTACAACGGAACGCACTGGCTGTCTCATTTCTGTGTTTATTCGCTGTGGAAATTAAGTGGAGCGAGTGAGTGCTCGCTGTTTTCCTCGGTGCCAATTCATCCTGGTGAGATTAAGCGGGGAGGATCGGCTGGGCAGAGATTTCCGTCGGCGGGGCCCTGGATTGCCGGCTATTCCATGACCCACATACGTCGGGCCCCTGTTGTGACATGTGATTTTTCAGCTCTTCGGTGGAAACCGATGGTGCACAAAGCCCCCTTTGAGATGTGAATAGATGAAAGGAGATGAAACAGCTGGTTTGGTTTTATCCCATTCAGCTCAGATTTTTTGTAGTCATCGTGCAGCATTAATAGTAATAAAACCAGCTGTTGTATACCAGAAAACTTGCCATAAAAGGGACATAATTACAGAGGGGGGCAGTACTGTCATTTAACCTGTTCTCACTTCAAAGCAGAGATCTTAAGTTTTAAGATCAGGAATGATGAATGGCTATGACATTAATATTAAAGTATTTGCACTGATTGCTTTTGTGCTTGAAAGGGGGAGGCAGATATCCTCCTTGATCCTAGAGTGTCATACATCATACTTGAATGCATACGTAAAAAACACCTCATGTCACAGAGATAAATTATTGATAACTAACTTCTAGCTCTTGAGGTTTTAGTAGAAAAATAAGAAGCCTGGAAGAGTCAAGAATCAGCAAAACCAGGAAGGTGTGAAGTCCATAGTGGAGAGAGAAAGAGAGACCTGTTGGGTGGAAGGAGAGGGTGTAGGCTGTGGAATAACATAAAAACTCCAAGCCAGTGCATTGGCCAGACCCTTCTGCAGCTCTCCAGCTTGTACTCTTTGACAACTAGTATCAAAACCATGAAGGGTCACTGGTACCAATTGTGCCAGGGGTCATTTTTTTAATGGAAAGCATAATAAATTCAGCAGTTGAGTACAGCTACTTATACTGCACATAGGAATCTGGACTCATGTGAGCCAATTAGTGAAGACTGATGCTAATCAAGATTTGATTGTAGATATGTTTTAAACCAATATTAGCTATATTTAGCCTAATCCTCTCCTGAGTTATGTCTGGTACTCTTTTCTTCCAGGATATGAATAGATGTCCTTCTGCAGAAGGGTATTTAGGATAAGGCCTTCAAGTGAAGCCTGGGAATTTTGTGTTCAGAGTCCCACAAATCCTATCACTGATTCTGTGTAGAAGATTCACAACCATCTGATCTCTTCAAATATGTCTACCAGTTCTTTAACTTCACTCTTATTTGGGAATTCAGTACGTATCTAAGAGTTCAGGAAGAGAGGAATCATACCTGACCTTGTTCATAAATACATGTTGAGATCACCTATAAAGTTTTCTAAGCTCGTTGCCTACATGCATACACCTCTCAGATAAACTCCCAGTGAAGGAATTAACTTCATTGGATTCTGACTCTCCTCCCAGGTTTCTTTTCTTTGAAGAACTGAATATGAGCTGTAATGTCTTACTATTTTCTAACTCCTAAAATTTTGTAGTAATTTCATTTTGTGTAGCCAAGCATGGAGACGAAGCTCTACTTTTAGGTTAGGTGAGAAGTCATAAGGGCAGCCAGTGATTTTGAGATCCAGCTCTGCTTTCATGTTATTTTAGGGGCATTTTGAACTCTGGTTCATACTGTCTGTAATCCCCACCTGCCTTGTGCCAGGTGGTGGCAGGGCTCCTCTAAGAAAGGTGTTGAGCTGCTTTTCCTGTCTGATGTTAGTCAAGTGGAATTGAAAACAATATGATGATTTAAAAAAGGTTATAATCTGTTATCACCTAAAGAACTCCAGAGAAGTATTTGATGTGGACTTTAAACTTAATGGCTTGGCCTTGCCAGAGTTTGGTTTGTATTTTAGATCACAGGGTAAAGCAGCAATTGTGCAAGAGGTTTTAAGAGCTTTTTAATATACAACAAACAAAAAGAGACATAAAACCTATTTCTGTTATTGTCTGTAATTCATGTGATGATTGCTATCAAACACGAACTGAATGTTGTTATTTGTAACTTATATTTGTTACCTGACTCGTGTGTTAGCTGAGCTGTTTCCTGGCTATCACAATTCTTCTGTGATCAGTCCTGATCTGTCCTGCAGCAGCACTGATGAAACCCCCGGGGCTCCTTCCCCAGCAGCTCTGGGGTGTGTGGCTCGGAGAGGGGTGACCTGCTGGGCTGAGGCAGGGAGGGAAGTGCACGAGGACAACAAGGGGCGTTTTCTGCCAAAATGTGGGAATCTGCCATCCCCATATTGATGAAGCAAACCTGAGATTATTAATCATCTGTAAATTATGCAAAGCAGGATATTAGCTGAGGGTATGGCTGTTTTCTAGGTAGCTTCAGTGCCAGCTGCTGTTTCAGGTCAGTGATTTCCTACATCTGCTCACAGACATCTCAAGTTATAACTTGAAAAACTTCTTTACTTGTAAGTGGGTAATATGAGCTGTGTAGCTACATAATGGTCACAGGGGTGTGTGTGGGAAGGTGTACGTGTGTTTATGGATATAAAGTAAATATTTATGCTAGCAACACCAACTCAGTTTCAAGTAGAACAGAGAAAGCTGACTGGTGGCTTGTATTGACTGTGAAACTGTTGTGGAAAGATTTTCATTTATTGCATATGACCTATTAGCCCTAAGTGCAAACTGGCCAACTTATGACAAATCCAGGGAGGGAAGAGGGAAAGGCAAGCACAGCTAAGTTTCTTGTGCTCCAGGAGTGAAGAAACAGGATCTTTCATCAGCTGG
Source organism: Machaerirhynchus nigripectus (assembly GCA_013397975.1). Taxonomy (NCBI): domain Eukaryota; kingdom Metazoa; phylum Chordata; class Aves; order Passeriformes; family Dicruridae; genus Machaerirhynchus; species Machaerirhynchus nigripectus. Next base: position 267,762 of record VZRQ01001799.1, read on the forward strand.
GGCAGGGCTGTGTTGCAAAATTGGATGCGAAGAGTCCCAGCAATGGTTGGGAGTAAAAGCATAGATGTTAACCTACACTGATTGTACAAGTTGCTGCTCTGAAAATTTAAGAAATGTTTTCCATTTTTTTTCTTGAGGCTTTTCTCCATTTACTTGTTTTAATCTCCTTCTTTCATTAATCCTCGCTGAGTATAAATTGTCTTTTAATATCAGAACAATGAAATAATAAACTTAGTTGTACCGGAATGTTTTTCTTTTAAAAGTCGTGTTATTCCTTCCTCCTGCATGACCATTAACATGTCTCCCATTTGGTGACTGAATGTTTTATTCACTCCATAGTGCTAAAGAGCCTCTAGAGGGATATAAATAAAGTGGTTTAAATACTTTTTTCTTTTTAAGGAAGATGGTCTTCAAAGAAAACAACAGCAGTGGCATAGAGTAAGATTAAAAACCCATGAGGCTAGTCTTGTCAACTTTAATATTTAAAATTCAGAATATTTAATGTTTTCAACTCCATGGGAATTATTTTCAGCTAGATAGCTTTCTGAAAATGTTTTCAGGGTGTTGTGGTTTCAGCTGGGATAGAGTTAATTTTCTTCCTAGTAGCTAGCACAGTGCTGTGTTCAGGATTTAGGATGAGAATAATGTTGATAATACAGTGATGTTTTAGTTGATGCTGAGCAGTGTTCACACAGTGCCAAGGCCTTTTCTGCCTCTCACCCCACCCCACCAGCGAGGAGCCTGGGGGTGCACAAGAGGCTGGGAGGGGACACATCTGGGACAGCTGACCCCACCTGACCAGAGGGGTATCCCACCATTCAGGGTCATGTTCAGTGTAAAAATTAGGGAAGAAATCAGCCAAGGGCTGTGCTTGGCACCTGGCTGGGCATTGGTCAGCAGATGGAGAGCAACTGCATTGTACGTCTCTTGTTCTGTAAATTTGATTATTATTAATATTATTATTATTACTACTTCAATTCCTATCCTATTAAACTGTCTTTGTCTCAACCCACGAATGTTACTTTTTTTTCCCACTTCTTTCCCCTGTCCCACTGGAAGGGGAAGTGAGCGAGAGGCTGGGTGATGCCTAGGTACCTGCCTGGTAAATCCACAACAGTCTATCCAAAACACCAAGTGTGCAGAATGCAATAGAAGGGTGATCTGTGAGCATACACTGGTAATGCTGTGGGATCAGTGGACTGTATCCACTCTCATTAATAAAAATCCTTCAAAATCTGCACATCTTTACTTTCATCAGACATGTGACTTCACTTTATTTGTTTTATGGGATCGTCAGCAAGGCAGACAAGCAAGACTTGTTCATCTGGTCATTTATTCTGTTGCACATCAGAATCTTTTTATGTTTGCAGCTGAGTGGTGATGTGAAGCCTGTTGGTTTGATGGAAGAGGCAATATAGCTTTCAAGAGGTCAGGCTGCAGAAAACTGGAAAACTCTTCATTAGCTTCTTGGGAGAATACACACAACAGGCATCTGATCTGATAAAAGCAAAGCTACATGAGTGTTACCCTAAAGGAAGTAATAGTATTTTGTGCATCATTGGATCTTACTATGTTTGCTGGACACTGCTACACTGAACAGAAGGATCGTCCCTTATGGTTCACTTTGTTTTTCTGCTATCTGTTGATTCTTCTAATTAATGGCAGAAAGTTGGATGGGTAACACCAGTAAAAACTGTTTTCTAAGCATCAACCAGGTTCTTGGTTTTCTTGGATCCCTAACATAGACAAAAGACTGAGCCCCACCTTAGCAACAGTTACCTATATCCCTTTGTGGCTTAATTACAAAAGGGAAGCAGGAAGACTTGTGTGCTTGGGTACCAAGTGTGTGCTGCAGATTCCTGCTGACGTCTCTGTTGTCTGGGGTGATCACGTTACCCTGACAACCAAGAACATCCCTGTTTTCGGGGCTGGTCCCTGAATCTCTTTGTATTTTACAAACATCACTATTTTTTGTTAGAAGTGCACCAGTTCTTTCTGGCACGCTCTGCAAGTTGGACATCTAGAAACTGTCCCAGCAGAACAACAAAGAGATCTCCTTCTAGGAAGATGGATGACAGACTGCCTCACCACATGTGTATCACATTTGCTTGCCAGATCCCGGCTCCTTTGTACTTTCCTCTAAAGCAGTTTTCTATATTATAGCCTTCCTTTAGTTCTGCAGAATGTAGTGATCCCAATTAAAGTCAGTTCCTGTGTTCTTTCTTCCTCATTAAATCTTTTGTGTTTTGTTAATTTTGGTCAGTCCTATGGTGTCACATGGCTGAAGCAATGAGCAAAGTGACCTGTTTATTCTCTTGAAGCAGTCAAAAATAATAGAAACTAAAACCAGGGGGAGAATAATTTAACATTTCAAGTCCTTAAGGAAATCAAAGGCCTTTGTAAATTAAATAAGTACGTAAATTTTCCACAGAAACTATACATTTGAAAACATCCCTGCAGACATCAGTCCGGATTTGATTTCTTCCTGAATCCCTTTTTCTTAGTGGAGAGGAAGAAGTTTAATTACCTGGTAAAGTATTTCTTTCATATAACAGATCATTTTAGTTTCAGAGAACTTTATATTGCAGGCCAATTTCCCAAGTGCTGTGCATTCAGTTTCTTATTTTAAAAGTTTTTTGTCAAAATAGAGCATTTTGGTCAATGTGATTTCTTGGTTGCTTGTTTCTACAAATTGAACATAAGACTGAAAATTTGTAGGTTAAAAGACTGCCTAATATGTGACAAAAGTCTGAATACTGGTTCTTTAAAATGGCATTCCTTATTCAAGGCCTTTTAAAGACTTATAGCTGAAATATGCATCATCTATGAAAAATTTGTCATGTCTCCAGATGCCAAAGTGCCAACCCTATAAATTGAATGTCAGGCCATGTTTTTTGTGGCTCACACATTCCATCCAGGAATAGCAGCTTTGCAACTGGCGGTTAACGAACAGGTCTAATGGTGTATGACCCAGAAACAGTCTAGTTCCTGCTTTCAGTTTCTGTTGGATTTTGGATTGCAAAGAGCTGCAAATGAGGAGAAAAGTAATTTTAATCTCCAAAGCATCCAGAGCTAATCTGGGTGTTACATGTAGAGCATGTCTATTAAGAAAAGGTGGTTTTCTCATATCTGCTCTTCTGAGCATCAGTACACTGTTTAGACCATGAGACTGGTTTTCTGTGGCTAACCTTCATGAATAAAGTGGGACTTTGCTAACTGTGAATGTAAAAATAGTTTGGTTTTCCCTCCCCCCAGAATATGTTAAAATAATTCCTTCCGTTTTCTTAAGTGGAACTGCTTGTCAGAAGATGTTCAGATGTCAGCAATCATCTCACTTCTTACATGGATCTAAAATGTTACTGGAGCTGTCACCATTTGGCTTTGAAGTTCTCTATTTTATCTCATGCACAGTGTGGTAACTCCTCACTTTGAGAGGCTGGGCTTTGGCAACTGTTTGCTGTACAACTCGGGCTCGTATTGCTGAGATCCTTGGGCTGGTGCACTGTGATGGGTGTGGAATTTATGGTAGTAATAGAAAGTGGGATTTGTTGAGGTTTATGGTCCTTAGGTCAAAGCCATTTCACTTGGGACTGCAGAAAGGAACTTTACTGCTAATGTTCTTAGGAAATAGGGTTTGGACTGACCTAGAGAGATTGTCCAGTCTGTTCCTTTGTCTTGGCTGGAATCAGCTGCATAATATCTCATTTGGGTGATTTATAAAGCCTTTACCTGGACACTAAACAGGGCACAGATGAAACATTCTGGACCTCTGTCATTCCTTAATAAGTAACTCCAGACTGCTTTAGGAGGTGCTGAGACAAAGTGTAGTGCCCTGAGCTGATTGCCAGGTTTCACCTGAGGTCTAGCAAAGCTGAAAAATGTGGAAGGAATATTCAGGTACTTTGCAGGCTAAACACCTGTTTGTATTTCCCAAAATGTGGGAAGTGGCTGTTGTGCAGTTGCGTGGAATTAGTAATGTGTGTCCTGCAGGTTTGGAAACCGGTCATTGCCCCTTGTGTAGCTTTGTGTGTGTGTGGTGTTTCATTTCACACCAAACCATTGAGGAAACAAATAGCAGGCTAAGATTGGATAAAATATCACAAAGGATAGGATACAAATAACCTCTTAGGTCCATTGAGTTTCCTGTTTGCTGAAAACAGATTCTTAGAGATGTCTTTCAGAATAAGTTTTTCTTTTCAGCAGAAACACCCTGCTGTAAGCAGTTTTCATGTGGGGTTAGGAATATTGATATGAAAACTTAAAAAAAATGGAGTAGACATCTGAATTTGAACTTAATGAATATTTCTCGTTTTCTGCTGTTACTCCATCTTCCCCCTTTCCTCCCCTTCATTTTGTATGTGAAACATGTATTATTAAGTAATTTTTGTCTTAAATGACAGAGACACTTAAGCCCCAGTAAAAAGCATTGGGCTTTGCACAGGGCTGTTTATTCTTACTGACATGAACAGGAAATGCACTTGTGTGTCTTAGGAGATTAGATCTCTGTCTTTTTTTATGACAGCTCTCCATCATATTTTACTCACCATAAATAAATGAGACTACTGCTGTTAGTTATAATTATTTTAATGTTTACTTGTGCATTTTAATAGATGGGGCGCTCAAGAACATGGGAAAGATTTTTTTCCTTTTCAACAGAAAGAAAATAGAAATCTGCTACCTCTTTTTTTTTTTATTCAGGATGACATATCACACCAAAGCTAGTGACAGGTGGGCAGAAATTAAATACAGCTTAGCCTCAGAACTCTGTCTACTTCCTTGAATTTGCAAGTATATGATAATGTTAGTTCCCAGCTTTATAGGTTTTACGGCTTAATGATTTTCAACCTAGAACTGAAGGGGAATAAACCCATTTATATTATCATTTTATTTCCGAGTTGTCTGAAGTCTTATATGCTCTGGGTCTTACTGTGGTTGTTACAGTCTAACAGTACCCTACCAAGTCACCATGCTGAGTGTCCTGGAGCTTTGGCCATCACACTCCAAATGTGAAACTGAAGTTATGGTTGCCATATCTTTGTTCCACCAACTGAAGTACTCAAAAAAATAACCTGAATGCAAGATGGTCTACGAGTTCCGGAGGCAGTAGAGGAATGGAGATCAAGATATAAGACTAATTGTCTGTGAATGGCACTGTGATTTCAGTGCAGACACTGGAGAGTCAAGGCTTCTTTCTAGACTTCACCCCCTCTTACTGTACAAAAATTTACATCAGCAATTCAGAAATTACTGCTTTGTTTTCTTGGGGGCTGGTGTGCTGTGGAGATGGTGGGTGATCTGGGAAGAAGAAAAGAGGAGAGTGATAGCTTTAAAATCTCCAGTGACACCAAATGCTAAATTTGAGATCTCTTAAGTACAGTCCCTGTGCTAAAGGCTAGGAAATACAGGAAAGTGGTTTCATTTTTTGCCCCAGCCTTAAAAGCATCAAGTTTTACTTCAATAATTAAGTCTCCCTGCATTCCTTTACAAGGAAACAATTGTGCTATTATTAGCAGGATTAGCTGAAAAAGGCAAATATGTGGGAGTTTGGTTCCTGGTTCTGTTCTGTTTTCTTTTTTTTTCCTGTGACTGTACTTTCAGGAGCCGCAGGCTTTTGCATTTATTCATCTGTGTAGGCACAGCATAGGCAATGGCTTCTGTGGTACTTGCTTTAAAATGCTCTACAGTAAACTGCACAACAATAATCTCTAAGATTTGATTTAATAAAATCCTGTGATGGTTTCATTGTGTGTTTCTGTCAATTTCTGAAGTACTGCATTTGTTAATTATTTAGGATAGACTATGGCAAATCTTGCACATGGAGACTTGTACTAGGCAGTTGTTGTAGGAAATCAGCAGGACCCTCAGGGAGGAGGAGTTGGTGCTCGAGGTTCCTTGGGGAGGTGGGTTACTCAGAGGGAACCAGAGCTCTCGGGCGTAAGCAGTTCTGATTTCCAGTCACTGTAGTTGTACTGTGCAAACTGACTTAGGCACAGCCTTTGGTGTGCAGTTCATCAGGATTCAGGGGCTTCTTCAATCTTAGCCTGCAGCAGCAGGTTTCCTGGAGGCTGGAGCACACTCTCCCAAAAGCCTGATTCCTCACTTTATGAATACATCCAGTGAGGCTGTCACTAAAGGCAGCAGCAATACAGCTTTGTAAGCATTGCTTTGCATGCAGTATTTCTTTTTAACTTCTGGGATAAATTTGCTCCTAATGTGTGATGAAAATACTGAGTTGAAGGTATCCAGCAGTGAAAGTTCGTACTTGTGTTGCAGTTTTTGTATCCAAACTCTCCAGAAAGGTTTCTGGTGCTTCTTTCTGCTTGATGTGACTCGATGAAGCTGGTTGCTGCTGACCATGATTTTGTTAGAGCCCTCCATCTAGATTTCATGTTTCTTTGTTTATTGAGAAGTGCTGGCTACCCAACCTGTGCCAGCTGTCCCCGAATCCCAAGGGAGTGTCCAGCAGCTGTGAGCAGCTGGAACAACTTGTTCTCAGGCCAGCCCTTTCCTTGGCGGTGTCTCTCTCTTGCACACCCTGGGCATGGTGGAGCAAGGCTGAGGTGGTTGAGGCAGATACCTCTGTAATCCAAGGAACTTCTGGGCTGTGCCCTCACTATTTGTGCTCTGGGCAGGGCTGAAGACCAACCATATCAGAGGACTTTGCTATTTTCCCGAGTTTATTGGCACCTGTGAAGCAATTCCCTTGGGACCCACTGTATCCTTTTGTGTTGGTTTTTTTCCTGCCAAACTGTACATTAAATACGTAAGTACTGATATGAGTAGTGGAGAACAGAGCGCGTATATGCATATGTCAGACATATTTTCTTACTATTTTTGGAAGTATCTTTTCTCTGCCTGAAATAACATTTTGTGTAGCTATGTCTCCACTGCTGCCAATCAAGCTTCTTTCCTTTTCTGTTCATAGGGTCTTAGATTTTAAAGCTTGAAAGCGACCTTTGATCCTCTAGTCTGTTCTCTTCTATCACACTGGTCATGGAATTTCATCCAGTTATTTCTAACTTAGTTAAAATATAACTAGTCAAAATGCCTTTGGTTCTGTTTAAAGAATTCTAGATGGTTTTTTTGCTTCCCTCTTTCTTGGCTTCTTCTCTTTCACATTCATTAAGTTTGTCTTCTGATTGAAATTTTTGCTTTTTTAAAGTCACATCTTTTTTGTCTCATTTAATATTAATGTCCCTCTCCAATGGGGTTGTTTATGGATCAGGGGAAAGGTTTTATCCTTGTTCCCTAAAATAAACTCCCAGCTGCTAATGCTGCTGCTCCCAGTAGTTAATGGCTGCTTGGCTGAAATACATGACTGTAGCTCTGCTTGATCACCTAATTGTGCTAAAAGTATACTAAGGAATTGGTATTTAGGGCATGTAAATGTTACCTTGAGATCCCAGGTTAAAAAAAAAAAAAAAAAGGCACTAAATGGGCAGTTCACGCTTCCCAGCCCTGTTATGAGCCTCTGCAAACAGGGACTGCTGAGTTAGTCATTCTGCCCTCCCGGAAAAACAAACAAACAAACAAGCAAACAGAGAAACAGCTGCCAAGTGGGGGTGCTGCCGGGTGAACGCTGCCCGCGGCCCTGTCCCCAAACACGGTGCGTGGTGGTTCTGTGGGGTGCCAGCGCTCAGCCACAATTTTTGAAGTTGCATGTGCCGTGTAGCTATTGCAGTAATGGAGTGTCAAGTATCAGGTGTTTTCTGTATGTGGTACCTCCATCTGCCTCTGAGCGTAATGGGAACCCTGCTCTGGAATAAGATTTTTTCTGATTTTTGTTACAAGCACAGCACTGACAGAAATTTTTGGGCTGTAGTCCTACTTACCTGGGGGTGTTCAGGTGCTTTTCACTGCCTTCAGAAATACCAAACTTTGAGTAAAGTGTATTTCCCGTTCTGTGCTTTCTATAAGATGGCCCAGCGCTTAGGAACATTCATTGATAGCCAGGCTCTGACTGGAAGTGCCTGGAACCATTCTCACTGGTGTGCTGGTGGGGCAGGCACGGGGTGGGGAGCAGGGACTGGGCGAGCTGGCGGCCGAGCGGAGCCTCCGGAGAGCCAGGTCAGTAGCAGCCTGACATGGGGAGTTCAGTTTTATGAGGACGTTCCCCCAAAAGGAGTCTGTGGCACTCAACACAAATGTCTGACTGTAGATGAATGCAGTGTTGTTGGCTGTGTGCATTAGACCCTCGTGATCTGTATCATATGAAAATACAGATTTTAACTGATAGAAGGATGCAGCCCAGAGCCACAGTCTGGATGTTGCTGGAGTTCAGCAGCATCCGCTATAAAATTGTGGTCGTTTGGGAAGAGACACATCTTGGTCTTCATTCTCCAAGACAGGAGACTTTAGGCATGTGAATGATCCTGTCTGGACGGAAATGTTAGTAATTTTGGCCAAGGTTTTATTTTAATGCTGCATTTTGTACAGGGAGATTGTACAAATAGTTTACTGATACCAGGGAGTAAAATAAGTACTGCTGAACAGCTGCTGGGAACTTTGGGCTGTTTTAGTAGTTTTTCTTTTTCTCTTGGTGTTCTTTTTTTTGTTTGTTTTGGTTTTGTTTTTGTTTGGTTTTGTTTTGTTTTTGTGGGTTTTTTTGTTTGTTTTTGTTTTGTTTTTTTGGTTAAACATGGACTATCAGTTTCAGTCTGGACTGAAACCAGTGACCAGGTGGTGAATGTGTCTGATAAACTGTCCCCTGCCTCATTCGATCACCTGTGGAAATATCTTTAAGTGTGACAGACATTTACAGGTTAGAAAACAGAAAACATTTGACTTCAGTTATTTTCAGTTACTGAGTTTTGCTAGGAATGGGAGTGGGATACTCAGGAAATGAATCCAAATGGATATTAAGGGCACTGACTTCTGATTCTGATATTACCCAGGTGGGAACAAAACAACATGTCAGTACATGACTCTGTAATTATGTAACACTGTTTAGCTGATGTGTGGCTTTTTAAAAAGTACCGATTTTTTGACAAGGGTTTGATTCTCCATTTGCAGCTCAGGATATTGGTGACTACAGTAGTAAAGCTGAAATTCTTGCCTCTTGTAAATTTGTTGTGTACGCTTAAAAATTTTTATATATTAAGTTTTTTAAAAGTACATTTTTTCTCTGTAATCAACCATTGTGTATCTTGTTATTTCACTTAGGAGGTATTGAAAAGGTTAATTCCCATACTCCTCTTTAGTCCTGAATCTCAGCTTCAGACCTGAATCTCACAAATTTCCTCACACTGGGTGCTGTCACAAGCTGCTGTGACCCTTTGGAGTGACTGACTGGCATCTGCAGCGTGCAGCCAGGACTTCTCTCTCTCAGAAAAGACTCCAGATCCAGAAGAACTAAGTTTAGTCAAAGTGACCATAATGGTCAGGTATTTTCACAGGAACTTGAGAGACATAAATAGTGCCATCTCAAGAAGGTTGTCACGGGTCAATGCAGTTTTTGAATATAGCTAAATTCCACACTAAACTGTCAAGAAGAGTTAACGGTGAAGTTTCGAACATTTTTCTTAACACCCAGCCAGCCTGGTAAATGGTGAGAATGCATCTGATTCCATTAAGACCAAGATAAAATTATTTTTACATTAAAACTTTTGAAAATATGAGTCACATATATAGCTAGCAGTTCAAAACCACAAGAGAAATAATCCAATTTGATTTTTTTAAAACCTTCATAATTTGGTGACCTAAACTTAAGATTTTGAGTGTTAACTTGTTATTTCTAGATTCTAAAAATGTCAAACCCTCAGGCTGATAGTTTTACTGTTACTCTTTCTATGTGTACTTCAAGTGAACTCATTCGAGAACAAACATGTTTCTAGAGTGTGCTGAAAGATGCTTGAACTGTTTTAATATCTGAATGCAGCTCAATATCAATGAAATGTTGTAATGTTTTAATAAGGTTATCTTAGTTTAGTTTATGGTGCATTTTCAGAGGAAGTTTATTGTGTGAAAGGCAGTTAGAGATAGCTCCAATCCCTCAGTTGTTTCATACCAAAGAGTTGTCTGGGAGTTTGCCTTAAATTAGTTTAATCTCTGTGTATGAGTCGTGTCTGTGTTTCAAATACTCTAACATTTACATTTCAGGATTTTTAAATTTGGACTTCCTAATCCAAACCTTTCTTCTTAAAGCCCGTCCTGCAAAGGTTTTAAGCCTAATACAAAATTTCATTTTAGCTATCATTTATCACTCCAAAGCCTTTGGGGAAAAATGTCACACCGCTTCCTTGCCAAGTACAGTAGCTTCATTGAAGAGGAAAAACTCCCCTGGGATGGTTATGAAATATATTTATTACTCTAAAATGAACTTCTAAATGTTTCAGAGAGCTGATGACAGGAGTAAGTGTATTTCTTAGATACCTTGCCATCACCTGAAAAATACAGCATTCTCTGAGGCCTTCCCAAATTACAGAGATCTGTAAGATCTTGTGAGATCCACCACAGCAGAGGACTGGACTTTTTTGGATCCCTAGTTTGTGATCATACCTGAGGGAAGAGTTGGTGGCTGCATTCTTATGGGTGGTTGCCAGCCTTGTGTGATAATTGTTGGTAATCGCTGAAATCTGCAGCACGAGCTTTCCACTGACCCATCAGTGAGGGAGAGAGTAGGGAAGTGTACCTTGCCCCACATAGCTAGTACACATCTCAGCACTGGGGTTATAAATAAAATAACAGGAATTGATGTGCAACATCAGCCTTGTCTTTGCTCTGAGTGCTGGGTGTTCAGCATCCCATTCTGCCCAGTCAGGAAGACAGTGCTTGGCATGGCAGCACTGCTGGGATTGCTTCCACGAGGGAGCGTCTTTCAGCTCCCTGTTTTCAGGGTGGCTTTAAATTAATTTTGCATGCCTGCACATTCATAATGCATCTGTTTCCTTGTAAAACTGAGCTTCACCTTTAGTCTCAGGCAGGGAACTCTATTGCAGTTACCATTTCTTTTAAGTAAGCCTCTCCTAGGGTGCAGCCCTAGGAGACCAAGCAATTCTTGCTGTAATAGAAAAAAAAATCTTAATTTCTTGTGGTCATGTGCTTAATGGTCTCTGTTCTGGCAACAGCTCAGGCCCCTGTGTTGGAGAGATACCAGGCTCTTTGTGGTCTGAGCTGTATCTCGATGGAGGGCTGGAAAAACGAGGCTCAAGCAGATGAATTTGTTTAACCCAAGGCATCACCGACAGCGTGGCACGGACTTACAGGACACACAGTTTCGATCTGTCTTTTCCTTAGGTATTTGTTTACTGCTTCTAGTAGACACAGCATACAGTGGCTGGAGACTTTCACTGAGCCCTTTTGCAGTTTAGTTTGTCTTCTGAGGATCCACATATTGGTAGTAGAGAAGGGAATTTCAGGTGCACTGCTGCTCACCTCGCTGTGCTGCATTTCATCCACCGTCACACTCGCATCTCCCCGGGCGCCAGGGCTGGTGAGAAGTACAGCACAGGCATCTGCAGCTCTCTTTGTGCACTTCCTTTCCTTGAGAGGGCTCTGTGAAACTGAGCTGAAAAGCATCTATCAGAGAAAATAAATACTTCTAAGTGACTTCTGAGCATATAATCAACCTATGTAATATTATGACTGTATTAATGATGCCTGCTCCTTTCAATTATTTGTGATAATCATTGGTTTCTTTGATTTTTTTTTTTAATGTGTTTCCTAGAATAACTCTCAACCTGATTGAGATCTCTGATGGTTGTCGCATTGCAAATAACCTTAAAATACTGGGTAAGCCTGATCTAATAGAGGGCATTGGAGAGTAGGCACATGGCTGTGTCTCTGCTGTGGGAGTTTTCAAAGGATCTGCGGTTCCTCCAGACTTCTAAAGTGATTGTACTGTGTCACACTTATGAATGGGGTGCAAAGGCTTCTGGGGAGGGGAAGGGGTTTGCTTCCTTAATGAGTATGTTTTCAAAGAAAAATTACATTTCCTTGTCACATGAAAGAAAGTAATGTGTACACAAATGCTAGCCATTATTTGGGGAATGGCTCAGGCTCAAAAATTCTGGCTGGAAACCATTAGGAAGAAAAACGTTCTCCACCATCAATTAATGCATTGTTTTTCTTTTCCTTTCATGTTACTAAGCAGGCCAAGAGATAAGGGGCCAGCTGTAATCCATCTTGTCAGATGAGTTAAGTCACTTCGTGTTATACTGGTCATCTGGAAAACTCCATTTCTCTCTAGGCTTGATTTTTAGATCATATTTTTCAAATTATTGTTGCTTTTATCTAATGTTCCTGTATTCTACATGTACTGATTGAGTGTTCTGATACAAAAATGTATAATACAGTGCTGCCTTTTGTTAATGCATGTTTGGTGTGATACTTAAAACCAGCAGTGTAGATTCTGGTAATTAATTGCCTTGTGTGTCTTGAGAGCTGCATCTTCATCGCCGACTGTAATTACAGAGGATGGGATTCACAGGGACAGTTTGAGGTGCTGGTGCCCTAGGCTGGGGCACACACCACGTTGGTTTTGCCACCCCCAGCAGGAGGGCTGAGCAAAGGCTTTGGGAAATGATGATAAGGCTTGTCAGTAACACCTTCAGCTTTTGCATCTCATCTGTCGTAGCCCAGAATACCTCAGTGCCTGTCCTGCAGCCTGAGTCTGCCCAGTTACACCACTGGCAATCCTGGAGCTGGCCAGCTGTAGTGCTGGTTGTTTCCTGACTGTCTGTAGTGCCACTGGTGTGCAGGTCCAGGGGGCTGAACGTGGCCTGTGCACCTTCATCTGCTGTACCAGAGATCCCTGTGTGTGTGGCTTCCTCCTCTGTCCTTCACTCCAGGTGCTAAGGCAAGTGATGGCAGAAGTTAGTGTTAAAACCAGTCTTCTCCACCATCAGCTTTTGCAGACAACCCTGACCACGGGAGATGTGTGACAGACCTAGGAGAGATACAGGTTTGAGCCCTGTGAGCTCCATAACAGGGAGTATTGGCTGGTGACGATAATAATGCCCTCAGATCAGTTGTCCTGCCCTCTTAACATTTGTATTTTGTTGTAACAATAGAATCAAATCCAGTAGCACTTGTCTGATTTCTCGTATGTATGGCAAAGGTTTTTTTGGGTGCAAGAAAAGATCTGATTTTTCATTCTAAAGAGTTACAATGTAGGCATTTTTGAATGCCTTTGCTGAAGTGCTGTGCCCAGCTCAGTGCCGCTGTAGAAGGCACTGGTGTCTAGAGCCTGTGTTACGCACTTGTAAAGTCCATTTTAAATAATGGTTTGTGTCTGTTTCACACAGATTTGTATACTAACTAATACAAACAGAATACATTTCCCAGAGTTAAACTCACTGGGTTTTTTACATGACCAAGTTGATGACAGATATTTTTGCCTGGACCACAAGAGATTTCTCACCAGAGTTACGGTGCATTGTCTCTGCTGGAAATGCTGACAGTATCTGTAGTCAGAGGAGAGCTAACTTGGGGGGAGCAGGTACCATGGAGCTGGTTCTGTTGTCCAAGGGCTGTACATGAGACTGGTAAAGACACCTAAATGTAAAGCAGCTGGAGCTCCAAGGCTGCACACCCTGCATGGTGCTGGGATTTGTCTGTGCATGGAAAGACTGTGGCTGCCCTGGCAGCAGGGCCAGCTGGCACAGCAGAGCCCCGGCCAGCACTGCTGAGCCTTACACTCCAAAACAGGCTGGTCACATCCCAGCTGATGGATGGCCAGAGACTGGCTTGGGAGAGCACTGCTTGGTTTAGGGCCAGGTGCTGCCAGGAGCCATCTCCCACCATGAGAGTGTGGACCATCAGGTTCCTTCTTCCAGGAGCATTCCCTGGCACTTCCTAATGTGCTGGGATAGATGGAGCCTGTGATCCTCCAAGAGTGATTTTATTAATATGAATCTTACGTAGGAGGACAGCTCTCATTTATGAAATAGGTTCAGTCTTGTGTGGGAAGCTGAGGAGAGGAAGAAGATGAGAAGAGGGATTAACCCCTTGATTGCTGACAAGCTTTCTTGATTTAAAGAGGAGATTGAACAAGCTATTGCTGTGTAACATCAGGGAAAGTTTGCATAGGTCACGCATTGGCTGGGACACAGCTCTGTTCTGCTGCCTCTTAACTAGATGTTCAGTAGTTTGTTTGGTACTTTGTAGTCTGGAAAGAAATGCACTTTGTCCTTCTGTCTGACCATATTTTTTCAATCAAGATTTGAAATTTAAACCTGAAAATAATTCTTCCTTTTGTGTCAAAGATGCTTTTATTTTTATTTGGTTTGACTTTGTTATCCCACAGACCTAGGGTGGGTGCAGAACACTGCCTGTTGCAGTGTCTTGGTTTAGACAAAGATACCTCCCTGCTTCTCCAGCACTGAAACTGTCATGTGCAACTCTGAAAGTGGAAATATTTTAAGGACTATTTATGTGGTTGATGAGTAGATGAAAAAGATAACAAAAGATAGAGATGAAAAATGATGAAGAAGATAGAGACAAGCTCCACCCAGCACCTCTGCCCAGTAACGTGAGAACAGACTAATATTGCATTTGCTTTACTTGGTGTTTGTGGTATCAATTTTTAAGAAAGAGTTAAATAAAAAAAACCTGTTCTGTTTGCTTTTAGATGCATGGTCAGGGAATCTAAGAGCAAACATAGAATCAGGAGCAGACTTAGTAGTCTTGTTCCCATCTGCAAAGTATTTTAGCTATTTCTGTGTTGCATTTCAGTCTAAACAATTACATAACTTTATTAATATCTACAGACTTGCTTGACACTCCTGACACTCTAATATAATGGAGTTATATTGTTTATTATTGGATTTTGAAGTGGTGAGCTTTTTCTCATATTTATTTGTGTGTGCGTATGTCATTTGCTGAATGCCTTCATTCCTCTTTTTATCCCTCTTCATTGATTGTACAAATTATATCTAAGGTTGTATAATCCTCTTCTTGTGGTGAACCCATTTTAGTATGTTCCTCTCTTTGTCTTCTGTCGTCTTCAGTTGTCCGAAACAAGAGACCACAGCCAGTGTGTGTTTCTGTCCCACACACTCCGTGGATGAGATGTGGGCAAGGAATCTTCCTCAGCAGAAATTCATTCTGTACAGAAGCAGGATGACTTCTTAGCAGATGCAGTTAATGATGCTATTCATTTTAATTCTGTTTCAGAACAAATATGGTGTGGTTTAATCTGTGCCTGGCAGGTTTCTTCTTTTGTAAATCACATCTTCTAAGGCTATTTACATGAGATTTTCTTTTTTCTTTTTTTCCCCCTCTATCTATTTTTGGCTACAATCTGCAGGAAAAGAAATCTCCATCAAATAGATAATACCTCCCACAACAGCTTTCCAGGGCTAAATTGAAGAGAAAAATAGAAAGCTCTGCAGAACTGAAAACCATCAGAACAAGACAGTCCTGGAAGTTTAGTTTCCTGCCTTGGAGGATGCTTTCTTTGCATTTTGCAGTTGTGCATTTCTTGTACTACTCCTTTGCAGTGTTTCCTAAAGATTTCTTAATATGTGACTGTGGGACTAGAAAGAGTAATTGATAGTACATCCAAACAACTATGTTAAGCTGGCAATGTTAAATGGATTTCTTGGTTTAGGTTTTTGTGATTTTCTGTTTGTTTTGTTTTAAACTAGAAAAGGGAAAAAATTCAAACTGTTATGTTTAATTCAGAGAGTAATATATATCTAGCAGAGATGTAGTTGAATTACTTTTCATATGGTGGAGAGAAGAATGTGCCAGATTATTTTACATTTCACAGAAAACATTGTTACATCAGTGTTACGTATTTCATCTCAAATTTCTGCCAGATAAGTGCCAAAAATATTATAACAAAGCAACTTAATAAATACCCTTCCATTATTAAAAAACAAAATCAACCTTTGATGTTTTTGTGTGAATGTTCCAAAACATCATATTTAGTGCTGTTAATTTATGCTCTGAGAAAAGTACAGTTTTTGTTCAGTCTACAAGTGTGATGGTTAACAATAATCCTTACCAATTCATGACACTGGCCATTTTGAGGGCAAGTTGCAGATCCTGAGCAGTATATGAGGTAATCAGTGTAAAAAAATTTCTGGTTTTGTGCAATATATGTCAGTCAAAAGATTTCCAAATTTTGAAGACCTTGCAAATTGATGTGTGACTCTTTTAATCAGGAGCATGCCAACCTCACTTGTCGCTTGGGCATCCCAACATCACAGATTCTGAACAGGGTGATTTTTGTGATTGATTATCCATTTTTGAAGCGAGTTAGAAAAGAAGTGTGCAGGTTAGAAATATCAGCAAAGCATTCCTCTGAAAATTAGAGGAATAAAAGGAATTACTTCGGCAGAATTAGCTCTTTCCCAGTGCATCTTGAAACCACCGGATTGGCCCTGAAATGTTTTCTTCTGAGAAGATAAACTCATTTTGTTTACGTCTCATCTGTAGTGTTAAAAATCAGTTTTAGGCATTAGCAGGGAGCAAATTTCCGTGGAGAGATTTCTGTCAAGAAGGGGAAATGGTTGTGGTTAATTGTGGTGGTGCTGGCACAGGCTGCCTCGCTAGGAGCAGCCAGTGGATGCGAAAGGTTTTCCGCTGGCGTGTGAAGCTGCTTTGCGGCCGTCCTCAGGCCCCTCAGTAATGACTTCCACAGGTGATGGCAATAACGTTTTGTGATCCAGTTTCTTTCATGAACGCGTTATGAAATAGTCTCAAAGTGGTAGTACTGCATTTTTGGCATACTGGCATCACTCTGAAGTGGTATGGTAGGTGCATTACTCATAACAGCACGGCCTGTAAAACCTGTATGTGTGTATATCTGTTGAGCAGAGTGGGATTCTCCTAAAAATTCTACCTACAAACCTGAAATAAAATAGAAAACTTCACTAGAGGAAAACGGCAGTATTACTATTTTCTGCTGCTCACATAGATACTAAATGGAAGCGGTTAGATTCAGAGTTACTTCAAGGAGTAAATTTTAAAAAAAAAAAAAAAAAAAGGAACGGTTAAAAAAAACCAAAGAAGTAAAGTTGGATGAAGTCAGAAAATAAACAAGTTCTTGTTAATGATTTACAGTGGAACAAACCATGATATGAAAAACTCATTTTTTTAAAATCAGCTTTCAGTGGAGAGATAATGGTGATAAGTGTGTGATGTATGTTACCAGTGAGTGTCACCAGGCTGCTGGGAGGGTCTGTGTGGCCACAGGAATGGGATGGTGCCGCCTTTGTATTTGGGAGTGAGATTTGCTGCAGGGTGCTGCAGGAGGCACCGCCGTCTGCAAAGTGCAAAATCATGAAAAGAGGTTCAAGATCATGATAAAAATATTCCAGTTGAATCTTTCAGTGTTGTCTGAGTAAAGATAACTCCTGTATGAGAGCTGAAGCCTTTCAGCCTGACCTACTGCTCTGCTGCTCTGTCCCTGCAACAAAAAGTCCTGGATGTTGATTCTGAGGCAGTGCGGTGGTTATTAAATTTCTACTGCTGAGGCCTAGATGCTGCTCAGTAGGACAACTCCATGCCTTTAGTAGTTTTGTGATACAGTTTCTTTCTGAATTAAGGTATTTTCAGATGTGAAGTCACATTTACTTTAGACTCATGTGCTGCATGGGGCAGGGTTGGTAGAGAGGCTGTTTTTTTTACTTTTTATTTTTCTCTCTCCCAGGTAGAAGAAATATAGAATGATTTTGTTTTTACCAAAAAAAAAATGGTTTTCACTTACTCTTAAAGCCTAAGGGTAAAAAGAAAAGCAAATGTTTTGGGAACTGGCAAGACTCATTTCAACAATAGCTCCCTTTGTCTTGTTTTCATATATGATGTTTGGACTTTTTTTCCCCCGTGAAGCATAGTTCCCTTTCCTCCTTTGTGTACAGATTTCTCTGGTAATTATGAAAGCTTGTCTGTTTGAATTTGTCACATTTTTGGCAGCCAATGTTCATCTGCAGACGCTGTTTCTGTAAAGGAATGGCGCACATGAAGCATGAGGAGGGGACTAAAGCTCTTTTGCTTGTGAGCAAGCCTCTAAACCCAGACCCAGCCACCAAATAGAGCCGGGCAGGCATCCCCGTGTGCTTGTGGACACTGCTCCTGTATCCATGAGTTGCTGTGTTACTGTTGTATTTCCTCTTTAATGTAAATGACACGATATACAAATAACAGATGCTCGGTGATCCAGCTATCAAACCCCATTCTTCAAAAGCATCCTCCCCCAAACCTTTCCCATCACTTCACCCCAGGCTTTGTTCGTGCGTTAAAACCGGTTTGTAACAGAAGCAAAACACACACACATGGACATGCACACCCCACATTACAAATATAAAGGGAAAATAGCAACTGCTCAGGCTGCTGAGAGAAACCTTTGCAGAGATGTGCTGCAGTGGGTGTCTCTGTCTGCTCTCTGACTGCTGGACATCACCAGGGAGAGAGGGAGAGGGAGACTCCTTGCTCTCCCACAGATACTTAATTAGAGGTTCAATCTCCAGCCCAGTGCCGAGCATTCACATCTCTGTATGAAGTCTGGGCAGGCTTCTCCTTGCAAGGCATCCCAGGATGCAGTGTGTGAAGGGCAGGGGTACCTCTGCTGTAGTTCATTTAATCTTTCTCCTCCTTTAGTTCCAATTCAATTTTGGAATTAATTAAAAAAAAAAAAATAGAAGTCACCATACATTTTCCAGTAGCTTTCTGTCAGGGTAAGAGAAATGAGCTGAATTACAAGTGTAGTAGGTTGTTGTTCTGACTATATAACCCTTTGCTCTACTCTGGTTGTGAACCAAATAGCCCAGCAGGTAGGGGAGTGGTTTGGGATAGTTTGATTTTTTTTTTAAAAGCTTTTTTTCCTCCGTGTCTTATTATGATCTGGTATGTCAAACTACTCTCGACTGCCTTAGCAAAAGAATTGGAGCTATGCTTAAAAAAAAAATTCAAGTTATTTTTCAGATTCTTTTTATTTATGAATTTCATGCAAAATTATGCTGTCTCAGGATATTGGTTGTTTTGTTTTTGCCAATTGGAATACACAGCTAGACAACAGGAATTGCTAAAATAGTAGGAGAACAAAACTATATACTGCAGTTTTGTGAGCAGATTGCATTTCATGTTTTACGTACTTGTTACTGCATGCATCCTGTTCATTTTCTTCATGTGAAGGTTTGCAAACTCTCTTTTTTTCCCAGGGAAATGCTGTTCAGTGAAGCTGAGTTTGGCTGCCCATTAAGTGAAACCAATCTGTTGACAACTACTAATGGGTAGAAACAACTCTGGCAGTAGTTACTAAGGTTGGCGTGATCTGAAGCTTGTCTTCTGATAATAACTTAGAAACAAATAGTAGCCTTTTTTTCTTTTTTTTTTGTTCTAAGCAGCTCTAATTTCTGACAGTTCAGAAAGCAGAGTGAGTTGGGCTTAGAAGATGTAAACATGGTTCATCCCCAGCCATGTTGTGTTACACGTAGTTAGAAACACAGAGGGTGTTGATTTGAAGGCAAACTAAGTGGTTGTCAAAGTATAATGAGATGTCAAAAGTGTCATTTTAGTTAAAGAAATTGGTTTGGTTAATGTTGTGTTCTTCCTTAGACAAGCAAGGAAAAATGGAGGCATTTGACTGCTTTTAATAACTTTTAAAGGCATTGTGTTAGGTAGAGATACAGGTTATAAAACTAATGGAAATATCACTGGATGTTGTAGCAGAGCTTCCTTTCATTTTGGCTACGCCAGCATTTCCATTGGAACAGCTTCCAGTGTGAAAACTGCCTCCAGAACTGTTCAGGCTGGTTCTGAAATAAAGAACAAGGAGGAATTTCTTTTTACTCATTAAAACCATGCCTTTTTTACATATCAGTAACCCATAACAGGGTCTTACCTTTGAAAAATCTTTTTCTGGGCTAAAAATCTAAATTTTGCCAAGTTTTTAAGGCTCTCAAGAGGTGCTTTTCTGGGAGGGAGTGCTCAGGCTGCTCGAAGCAAATGTTGGGATGGTTTGGATGAGGTAGGAGGTGAGGACAGGAGGGAAGTACAGTTGGAATCTGTCAGGAGAAAAGGACTCGGACAGGACGTAGGGCTGTCACAGGACCAGGTCTGCAGCCGTGCCAGGCAGTCTCAACTTTGCTTTGACTCATTGGAAGCTGTGGATGAATGTACAGAGTTAAACCTGGGAAAAATCCCAGCATGAAGTTTCCTGGCCTCTTTCCTTCGGCTCTCTGTAAGACACAGCCTCGCTGAGTTGCTTTTCTGGCCCCTGAATGAGCCAAGGGGAACCGGCACCTTGTCAAGCTCCAGTCCCTTCCTCTGCTTGGCAGAAGTCACCTTGGTGCCTGGATTATGAAAACGCATCTGAGTGCAACAGTTGGAGGAAATTCCAGGCGAAGTTTGGGACAGTGCTGTTAGCTGTAATATTAATCAGCTCACATTGGGAAACCATTCATGAGAATGGTGCTAGGTTTTCGGGAAATACTGCAAAGCAGCTGCACACCTTTTAGTGAAAATAGGTGCCGTGAGTCTTTTTCAAAGCTGCCTCCATTACTGTATCAGTGCAGGAGAGTTTTCACTATCAGATGAGCACAAGCACTGAATTTGGGGGCAAAGCATCTATTCTGTAACATTTAATGTGGGGGACTTTTAGAAACAGCACACCTTTTGCTGCGAACCCTTGACTTTCCTAGCTGGCCTTTTAGACATGAAATGCTTTGTATCGAATTAAAAAAAAAAATTATCCTGTGAAGAACATGGGTAACATCTGAGTCCTTACATACCGTGTTTTCCTGGGTTGGAGCCTGTCAGAGCTCCAAGGTCACGCAGCCATCTTCCCTCTTAGAAATCCCTGCTAACTGTTTAACCTTGATCTTCACTTTGCAGTGCTCCGGCGAGCGTGTGACTTGTGATAGAATAACTTAGCATGCTGCATCCGTAGTCATCACTGCAACTGGCAGCGAGGGGATGTGGTTATTTATAAAGCCGTAGGCCATCACACAGTTTTAATAGACATTCGCTTCCACATTTGTTTCCATTCAGATACTAAAAATATTAATCTCAGCTGCGATATAAACTGATTTTTTTTTATAACAATAAGAAAAGCTGACAGTCAGAAATGCTTTTAATTATATAGGAGATTGAATTGTGTTTTCTGCATAGGTGCAAACTCTAATTAGTTTCCTCTTACTATTCACTTTAGGGCACATGTTTTTTTCTGAAATGATAAAAGGTCATCAGACTAAAATTTTGGCATTGTGAGGAGGAAAACATGCAAATTTTTAGTATATTTTTCCAAGTTGCTTTTTATGCCCAGTATAGTGAAAGAGCCACAAGAGGCATCTACTTCATTTGCTGATGTTTTAGTGTTTGCAGTATTAGGCTTGAATTACACTGCATTGTATCACTTTGGATTTCTCTTTGTTTGTTTGCTTTATGAAACGGTTTAAATTGTACTTAGAGTATATTTTCTACACTTCTTCCTTCCTAGAATGTTGGCTCCTTTGGCTTTATTTTTTTTCCATTTTCTTTCTATGTCTTCAAGAGTAATTCCATGTAAAAGAAATTTGTTGTGTAAAATTTGTGTGCTGCAGTGCACTATAGCTGAGCTTCTTTTCCTCTGAATGTAGGAGGCAGGTGCTGAAAGAAGCAGGAGTGATGCAATGCACTTCAGACAGGTGCTGTGTAGGAAACCTGAAACATTGGAAAGGTGTTGGAAGGCAGGAGACACGTGCCTGTGTGCCTTTGCAGTTATCAAGACATACTGATAGCTCTTCGGGGGAAAATGAGGGAAAATTTACAGTGACAGTAGTACTCCACTAGTGTAGAGTGCATGACGTGCTGCCCTTTGGATAATTTCTTTTGTATTGTTCAATTTATAGGCTCTTCCTTTGCTAAGTAGTTTGTTTTTCAGATGTCACTGAGCATCCTCCTTCAGGAGGAGGGTTGTGTCTGTGTGTGGACACAATAATTGTAAAAATAAGACCTTTGGTGTTTAGATGGAAAGGGTCAAGTGCAGCAAACGGGTGTTCTTTAACCTCATAATCCTGAATATGTATTCAGTGAATTGCCATTTTTTAATTGAAGCTTTTAACCTAATTTCAGCCAGTCTTTTGAAGAGGCCAGAATGCCAAAGGGCCTTTAGACTTGCAGGTGAAGCCCTACTTTTACTGCCTTTTTCCTATATGACTGAGAATGGTTCCATTTCTGGAAACATCAGTTGACTAAATATCCAGATGATATTTTCTGTGATTTTATGGCTCTTTTTACCATATGGTGGAAACATTTCTTGAAAGAAGGACAGAGTTGGTGGAGTAAAAAGAAATGCTCCAACATCCCCATCCAAAATCCATGTCTGCCTTGGCACTGCATGACAGAAATAGAATGTTCAAATTCTTATTTCTTTCCAAGAAGCTATTAATGTTGAGCATTGTAGACAGGGAGCCTCACCTGTGTTTCACATCCTGCTGGGCTTCCTTCTGTGCTGCTCATTCCTAATCTCTAACTCATCTAAAGGAGGACTGTGGAAGAGGCTGAAGCTGAACAGTGCATCTGAGTGTTGCTCCAGAGTCATCTTCACTTTATCCCTTGCAAATCTGACATAGACTAAATCTGGACAGAATGAATCTATCCAGAGGACTAGCAGTGTAAAAGGATAAAATGTGTCCAGTGAAGAGCTCTCTAGACCCTTTTACTAGCTAAATCCCCTCATTTTTTTTGATTATAGTATTTTCCAGTCAATCCACCCATTATGCATCTTTCTGTGTGTACATAATGGGAAGCAATTAACTATCAGTGAAATCCAAATAGACCTTTGGTAACTGGAATTTCAAGTACTCCTTGTGGCAGACCTGAGCCACGGGTCTATGAGAAAGGCTGAACTTGGCCATCCTACTTGTCATGGATTGTGGTGCAACAGAAATAGTTGATGTGACTTCCCAGTCTTGGAGAATACCCTGCTGTTGTGCTGTTCATTACTGATGTTAAAGGTTGTGTGTCTGGGACAGAAAGGAAGTTCATTCCATGTTTTCAGATCATCAAGAGGTTGCAGGGAAGACCTGACCTGGTATCTTTTCATTTTTGCAGGGCTGCAAACTAACAGTTTAAAATGTTAAAGTTTTTCTTTACTAAAAGGTGGTTACTAACCCAGAAACAGAATCTCCTCCAGCCTTCAGTGGCTACTGCTTCAGGAACCTGTGACTGGAAGGAGGAAGAGGTTTTCTCCAGCAGTTAGCATTTGAGTCAGTTTGATAGGTTGGGATGGCAGGTGAATTTAGGTATCTGGTGCTAGATGAACCCTGAAATACTTCTTGGTGCTGTGACCTGTGTGAATGTGGTGTTTGTGTGTTGATAGCCTCTATCTCAGTATTCTTTTGTTTTTGGTGATGTGTCACAAGGATGAGCTTGATGTGTTGCAGAAATACATCTGTCCAGGTGTTGTTAAAATGAGGGATTGCAGAGCTGTTCCCATGCCATGTGCCTTGCAGGCTTTCATTTACTCAGTAGTTCATCATCCCTTGTCTTATTCTACAGTTTTCAACCCTTGCTCAGGTTCTGCCGGTTTCTATTTAGAGAAAAGGAGGAAGTTTGCAGTACCTGAGTGATTTTCAATGTTAACCTAGGCCCAAACACAAACCAGGAATTCAGTCCAGGAAGGGCCGTAATCCTCAGAGGTATCGAGGAATAGTCCAGGAAGGGCCATAACACACAGCTTGATGTGTGTTGGCTGGTGGCAATAGAGGAAGAAGAAAAAACTCCCAAGCCAGACATTTCCTAGGAGGAAAGTGACTGAAAGCGGCCCCGTGGCCCCAGCAGACCCAGTCTCATCATTCCTCACGGACGCCAGGGTGGCTCTGCCTCCCCATCTGCCCCAGCTGCCAGGGCTGGGTGTTTATCCATTGCTGTCAGGACAGAGAAGGGACTTCATTTGTGTGCCACGAGCATGGCAACAGAGGACTAGAGGAGAAGAACGGGAGGGGTGAAGATTTGGTGGAAGTCCTCCAGCAGCCAGCTGGAGACCTCATTCTGTGTCTCCCTCTTCCATGGGAGGACCATTGAAAGGGTCCTCCCTCAAGCTCTGCTGGTTCACTTGTGCTCTGCGATATCACACTATGAGTACATGGTTTAACAAGTAAACAGAATTTTAAGCAGATTATACAGACAGTTGGGAAACACAAAAAAAAGCTCCAAGACTCAAAATAGCTGTTTTCAATTTTCACTGCTTGAATAGAGTTTCAGAAGGATTTAACCTTTGTTCTTTGATCATGGCACAAAAGAATATATACATGCAAACGAGGAGGCTGAGGTAATGATTATATGCAAAGATGCTGCTAAGTATATAATTAAAAACTGCCCTGTGAGACACCCCCAAATTTTATATCCTAATTTTATTTTATACTGCCATTTAGAGGAGGGATGAATTCACCTCTCCCACGCACTCTTTGCACCTGTTTCAAATAATGGGCAGATTCAAAATTCATCTTTGTAGGAAGTCTGCTCTATATTATTCAGATAATATTATGCAGTATTTGTTAACCTAAATTTTGCCCCCATCAAATACTTCAGTCTAGACTAATTGGCTGCAGTACTTAGCATTTAAATTATCAAGCAATGGGGTCTGTGAAAATTGATCTCCAACGTTTGATACTAATTCTTTGTTTTCTGTTTCTTCACTGAGAAAATTGCAGCAATTGTTCTGCAAAGCTTGAAGTGAAGGAAATAAGTGTAGACTTACAGCCACATGAATGGCAGGAGGAGATTTTTATTTTAGGACATGGTTATTTTATGTGATGGGATGCTGAAATCAGGAATTCTGTAACCTTGGAATCATAAAATATCACATTGTAACACATACCATGTAAAGTTACAAGGCGATGAAGTATGTAAAGGTAATATTGATGAACCAAGGCAATTCTGCAGTAGTCCTTGCAGTTTCTGTCCTGTCACTAATATTTTTGCACTCCTACTTGTAACTTCTATGGGTTTTCTTCCCTAACACGACTTGATGTCTGCTCGCATTTATATGTTCTGCAGAACAGGGCCTTGATAGCGGCAGAGACGTCTGCGGCAGTGCAAAGACTAAGAATAGAGTTTCAGAAATAATGAACTGCAGCAGCCAGGTTTTCTGCTGAGAAAGGTGGGAAATTTACATTTGCTGGGATTTTCTTTTTCCTAATTCACAAATTGCTGCATTGTTTTGAAATAACTTCCCCCATAAAACACATTTTTCTTACAGAATCTGACCAACAGAAAGCACTTCAGTGCTTGAGATGCTGCAGAAATCCATTGCTGTTCTTCCCAAGCAGGAGCATTTCTCAAAGCTGTTAGCAATAGCACTTGCAGCCTGTGTGTTCCTGGCTTCTCCATCTCATATACCCATTTGAAGGAAAGGGAGGTAGGGTTGAGGACTACCAGATACACTTATTGATCCTCAGAGTCTAAGATTATGTCTAGATACCAGCGTGCTTCTGTGACCTTGCTGTAGTTGCACAGGTTCCAGCGATGAAAGCATCTAAACAAAATGGGTATTTGCACTGATAAACTCAGACAGAGGAGCAAAAAACCTTGTAGATGTGGTGTTTAACAGGTACTCTACAGACTGCAGTCAGAGCAGACTTCCAGTGAGGTTAGATCTGAGCAGTGAGCTTGTATTTGGGAAGGGGATTCCTCCTGAGATTTCGGAAGTTTTATCAGAAAAGCAAAGGGGCCAGCCCGTGACCTAGGAGTTGCAGAAGAGGAAGAGAAGCTGTTGCACTGTCTGCAGTTACCTGATACGTAATGCCAATTATTGTTCTTCAGGTGGAAATATCATCAAGGAGCCATGCTTCTGCACTACGAACTGTTTTCTATAAATCCCAGTTTTATTTGTGGCCCTTTATGGCTCTGGAAATGCTTCCCTTACTCAGTCCAGTACTTCTAGTGCTCTGTGCCATAAGTTACGTACTTGCATTTCATTAATGCTGCTGGCAGTTCATCTCATTGGAATGGCTGCGGTCCATCATCAGTCTGCATCTCAGATTCTGGTCACGATGCTTCCGTGCTCCTCGCTTGCTGTATTGTCATCTGGCACAGGATCCTGTGCCTGCAGTGCACTGTTGGCATTGGGCTGCCCCGTAATAACCAATGATTTGTTGCTGGGTCACTTGAAATAACCGGCTGCCTTCTCTCCTGGCACTGGATTTTCAGGAGTGTGGTCTCTGCGAGGAGCCAGCTCTGTGCTGTCCCCATAGCTTTTGCAGAGAGTGGGGAGACAGTGGAGGGATGTGAGGACCAGCCAGGCGCTGGGCAAGGAGGCTGGAGCCAAAGTGGGGCATTTCAGCACTGGGCCCCCGAGGCTCTGGGTGCCCTGTCACGTACACGCCCAGGCCTTGTGGGCTCTGAGGGAGCAGCCAGCTGCAGGAGAAGCTTGACTTTGTGAATACAGAAAATAGAAGGCAAAGGAGTGTGGGTGTTTCATGCACTGGGTAGCTGTAATTACAGATTTGGATTCCTGGCAGCATTGAATGCACTGGAGGAGCCAGGGCCAGATGGGCAGAGCCTCCTGGTGCCTACCAGGAGCTGTTTCAGTGCATTTTCCGAGCATCTATCACCAATTTGTGCAACTTGTTTATTTGTTGTGGGGTTTTTTTAAAATTCTAAATAACAGGAAACAAACAGCAAACTCACATGCCTCACACAGCATCCCTTCATTGCTGTTCAAACTGTGGCACATGAACAGAAATTGGAATGACTCTAATTTTAATCTGCAATGACCACTGTGTATTTCTTGGGGGAAGAGGAGGTGTCTTCCTTTATAAACTTCTCAGCTGTCTCCTTAAATGTACTGCTTTTCTGGCCTATGTGAGAGTCTCGCAAATAATAATGTAATTACTGTTGTAATGAAGCTCAGGTAACAGGTAGTGGAAAAATGCTACTCTTCACAGCCAGAAAGCAAAATTCAAAGGGCTGGTGATACGATTTCTTGAGGTTGTAAAGGATGTTCATGCAGGAAAAGGGTTTTGAACTAACTTTGATAGTATCAGCCTTTAAAAAAATAGGTGCAAGAATAAGGCTTAATCCCATCCATTCACAAGGAAAACTTTGTCATCCATTTCAGGATGCACTAGGAGTGGCCTTCATTTAATCAGTTTTGCTTATCACAGCTAAGCTTTGGGCATGTGCACTGGAAGGTAAGCCAAGGTCATATAGACCACCACTATGTGAATGACCTGCCTGGGAACACGCTCTGCCCTCTGAGGAAGGGGAGTGCTCTTGTTCCACCTGCATTCTGGTTTCTGCCACACCACACATTGTCCTCAGATGTGGCTGAACTCATGACTTCAATGCAACAAATCCTGTAATAATGAACGGGTATTCACACTTACACAGAAATACAGCTTTAATCACATTTTTTAACTAGAGCAGAAAAAGTAATTTTTAGAGTTTGTTATTTGTAGGGTTTATGGAAGACAGTTTTGAGCTCTTTCTGTCATTACTGAAGACCATTTGTTTTTTTACACATCAGTGACTATAACAGGATTGACTGATGTTTTGGCAAAATTCTCAATGAGCCACAAGCAAATTAGTTGTTTCCTCTTCTTGACTGTTATGTACTGTTGCTCACTGCCATTGAACAGTTACTGTGGATTAGTGGGTGACAGAAGAATCAAGGAGGTATGTGAACACTGCATAGGGGATGGAGGATCTTCCTTGGAGGCTGTTTCTGTATTTACCTGTCACGTTGGCAATCATCCTGATCTTGCCTGGAGTGCAATCCTTGCTGCAGATGAGCAGCAGCTTCAGTAGGTGGGGGCTGGACCCTGTGCCTTTTCCTTTTTTGTTTGCTTCCTGTTCTCCAGTGATGATGTGACAATACCACCTCTCTCTCTTCCCTATCTCCCCTCCCCTTTTAAGTAAATCAGTAATCCTCAAGGGGTGGAAAAAATTTTGAAATCGGGGCTTTGGCATGCACTAGAAGTTAAAAAACCAGGGAGGAGGAACATGAGCATGGTACATAACAATCTCACAGCCTGGAGGCTGAAACCAAGTTTACTTATTAATGCTGATGGCAGCAGTATTGCAGGACATAAAGATGATTTAGGCAAATTGTGAAAATTAAGTTTCTCAATAAAAGTGTCTAAATCCTCATTCAGCTTTGGCCTTACTGCCTGTGCTTCTGCTCCTGACGGAGTGGCCAAGATAAACAGAGCTGTGCTGTTACGAGAATGACCCATTTGTGGCTGGAAGAATTGGCAACAGTGTTATGAATCAGTTTGCATGAAGGAATTACTGTGAACATCTAATTAATAGATTTCAGGCCAATTTAGTGTTCAGAAATAGTATATGAACAAAATATTGCCATTGTTTTCCTTTCCTGCCTGCTGCTTGTAATTGTTTTTTGCATGTTTTCATACATGGTTGAAATACTGAGAATAACTCAGGAATAATTCATTACACCTGTTCCATAGGATGTTTAATCATTATGATTCAGAGAGACTGGCTGTATGGTCATTAGCATAAATAACATGTTATTTCTCTTTTCTTGATCAGATGATTGTTCTGGAACACCTTGTGGTCCATGATTAGATAAACCTTGGCCATCAGCTCAACTGCTTTGCTCAAACATTTGAATAGCGTACTTTTCGATGGAAACAGACTGAAGAATCAAAACTGAAATTTCTAAATTCTGTAAAAGATTTTACTTAATACTATCTTAAACAGTCAGCATCAAACTGTTTTCTTAGTGTTCATAGAGGTGCCTGATGGAAATCTGGAGGCTGAAATGTCATTAATTGATGCAGTGAAGCTGATCATATTAAAACATCAAGATTTCACTTAACCTTCTGTGGCATTCCTCCTATGGCCTTGTTTGAGACTGGCACAATATTCTAAAAATATTGTCAAAAATGCCATGTAGAGGGAAATAATAATTTCTACAAGCCTGCTGTCTACAGTTGGTAATACAGCTGTGTGCAGCAATCCCTCCCTGCCACAGGGGCGTACAGCTGACTCATGTTGCCCAGTTTGGTTCACCAGACCACTCAGGAGTTTCTTGGCAAAGCTGCTTCCTTGTCAATCGGTCCCCACTCCATGTATTTCTATAGGGTTATTCCCTATGGAATGCAGGAGTTCTTGTCATACTGAGCTTCAGGAGGCTCCTGACAGACCATTCCTCCAGCACACTGACCACCTACGTGGTCCCACACACGACCTTGCTGAGGGCACACTCTGTCCCACTGTTCAGGTGATTCATGGAGACATCCAGCAGTGTTGGCCTCAGTGTCAGTCCCTCAGACACTGCTAGAAACTGGCCACTAGTTGGACTTCTACCACTGGCCACCATCCTTTGAGTCAAGGGTACAGTCGATTTTCCACCCACAGTGCCCACTTTTCTAGTTCCTGTCTCACCAGTTTGGCTATGTGACTTAAAGTAAAAGTTCGTGTCTCAAATAAAGGACTCTCAGTCCTCTGCCCTTCTCCTACACCAAAACCTCCTCCAAACACTAAGGACAAGCTCACGAGAAAGATAACTCTAGAGAAATAGTTATTTTTGTAGTCGTGTTACATGCTTGATGACGATAGATGCTGTCTGGTTGAGAGTCAGGTCTCTAGGGTCTTCATCACCTCTGCAGCTCAGATATGTGGACACACACCTTCCCAGTTTGTTGTCCCTCTTCTTGGGTGAATTCTGATTTACGTGTTCTCTAGCAAATTGAGATTATTTTGGCAGTCATTTAATCAGCAGACCTGATTTGTCACTAATTCTTCCTTATGGTTCCCTCCTATTAAATACAGGGACAGGGCTCCTGTTGCCATTGCTCCTTCCTTTAAGCAGCTGTTCCCAGGGCTGAGGCTCAGTACTGATCTCCTTTGCCAAAATGAATGGGCAGGACAGTGTCTAAAAGGAGGTGTGATTGCTCAGCACCAGGGGGGAAAAGCTTTGAGACCAACACCTACGTCAACACATTTAACATTATATGCTAGGGTGATGATCATATGACTATTTTGTGCAGCATATATGAATTACAAGTACTGAACAAGAAGTTTTGGCCAAAGAGAATTGAAGAAAAAAAGTAATGCAAATGTTTTTTTTCAGTTATTCCGTTACATTTTATTTCTTCTAGTCACCTTGACTCTCCTTCTCCACTTTCTTTCCATTTTTCTCTCCATTAGCTCTGCCATCCGGTTGTTTCCTCCTGTTAGGAACTGGGAGTGTGTTTTTAAATACAGATTATTCTGTTAATGTCTGGGTGAAAGGGTTGCAGCATGGTGTGTGAGCCATGGAGATAGTCCAAGGGCAGGTATTTACATATCTTGTTAATAGTCTCCTCAAAATGTAATTTGGATATCATGGAAACTGATGGAGTCATGTTGGACTGCAGATCAGGGTTTCCTGCAGCCATTCCAGTCAGTTCTAGCAAAATGAAAATGTGTTGCAGTTAATGATATGAAATAGTTCTTGCTTGCTATGGTAGCTGGGAGCTCTGTGGCAGAGCTCAAGTTTATAATAGAGCAAGAAACTCTATGGAATGTTAACAGTCAGAAATAGATACCTCTGGACACTTGGACATGCCTGCATTTACCCTAATTGTGTTTCATGCTTCAAGCAAGTAACTCCCTGGGTGTGTCACTCTGGGATTTAACTGAAAAGTTCAAGGAGAGACATCTGATACTTTTTCTTCTTCTTCTTCTCATTTTTTTTTTAATAATATAAAATGCAGTATGTAAAACTTAAGCATCAAATGTTGAAATAGTGAAATTTCTTTAAAACATACATTTAGATTGTCAATTTAACAGTAAATAATTTACAGGAAAGTTAAAGCTGAATACGCACGAAGAGCTTTTAGTTTCACGTTCCATTTGGAAAGTGTTTTACTTGAAGGAAAAGGAAAGAATGAGGGGGGAAAAAAAGTGTATTTTTTGAAAGACAACATATTTCAATGCAGAGGAATGTAGACAAATGTAGACCAGGCTGTAAATTAGACTGATGTGGCTGCTTTTGCCTCAGATGGAGCTGGAGCACTTGTCCAGGTTGCTGAGGTGGAGTTTCCCCACAGGAGTACACAAGTGGTACCTCAAGCACATGATTTAGGGTGAAAGAAGCAGTGTTTGGGAGGACTGTCATAAATAATTTTCATTACTATCTACATATTTTGGGCCATCTCTATATGTATTGCAGGCACAAGTATGTTAAGCATTTAAAAAATATATTTTAGAAGTTGAAGATCTGGGTTCAGATATGCTCCATTTCAATGCAAACAAAACAAAGCTCATGAAGAATCCCATGCCTGCTTTGTCCTTAAATCTAAGCACTGTTCTCCTCGAGTCAAATAAGTACAGTTTCCTTGGTGATCTTCATGTGTCAAGCACTGAAGATTTAACTTTCTGTTAATCCTCTTCTATTTTAAAGAAAGTATTCTTAGCAAGAATCAACAGAGCTTGCCAAAGGCATGTTATTAAATAATGGGTGGTCCAAGTGTAGGCTTCTGGGTTCGGGTATCCAGAGTTTTTTGCTTAAGCAGGCACTTTTTGTACTTATTGCATTTTCTTACAGGTATTATAAGTTACTAGAAATTACATGTTCCCATTTTATCATTAAAAAAAACATTTCCATATACTGGTCTGTGAGGTTGTCTGATTTTCAAAGTTAGAAGTCTGCAGATATTTGCATATACAAAAGAAGTGAAAATAAGGGAGCAATAATTTCATATCTGTGTATGTAATTTCTAAAACTCGTGTCTTTTGTGGTTAGGAAGTTTTACTCCTTATAGAATTGCTGCTTAAGGATTCTGAATTCTGTTTATCTGCAAGTAAACTTGAGTCCTCAGCTATTCATGTGTGACTGTTCTCTTTATACCCCAGGACCATAGTAATCCTATTAAAAACCCTTAGTGCTGTGTATATGCCCCAGTGAAATTGGAGGGATGCTTTGGGCAAGTTTTTGATTTAAGATGGAGAGGAACAAGTTGAGTTTGAGTCCAGGCAGAGGCCAAGGTTCTGGCTGTTGGGTGAAAATGCGTTTTGTTTTGCAAAGAAAGCAACCGTGACACGGTGGTGTCTGAAATCCTTCAGCACAAATCCAATCACGTTAATCTTATAAGGTACTTCTTTAGTGCAGATACTCCTTTACTTTCACTGTATTGTTTCTTCTTCTCCCTTGCAAAAGCAATTTGCCAGAAATTGAGTTAATCAAGCTGTTGGTAGTGACATGTATACAAAGAGTATGCAGCGAGCAAGAAAGGAACATGAAAATGGAAAGTGGGATAGAAATAAGATTTTTCCCAGACATGACAAGCCATGCTATGTGGACTGAAGGGTTCACAGTCTAAAGTGAGGTGATGAGAAGCAGCAGAGAAGAGGAAAAGAGAGGGCAGTGTTGCAAAATTCATGTTGTGTGTTCATCCACATAAGCATATGTTTGCACCTTCATGGGGTGACTCAAGGTGTGGACTCTGAAGATAAGTTGCAATCAGAATTTTTCTTTTAAATACTTTCCCTTAAGTATGAAGAATATGGAGTGAGATTTAGAGTCAGAGAAGGACAGGTGGAATGTCCAAGGGCCAGAAGTAGTAGAGCAGGTGGCAAAGGCTGGGACAGGTTGTCTCTGCTGTCTCCAGGGAAGCTGGGGCTCCCTTCTGGAGGGGCAGCTGGAGGGCCTGGGAGTGGGCAGAGCTGGGGTCAGACTTGCTGTGCGGACATCCTTCATGGCAGAGACTGGAGAGCTGAGCAGGCCAGTTGAGCCTTGCACTTTGCCCATGCTCTGCCCACAGAATTTCTTATTTTATCATCCTCGCAACTGGGGAGGCCACCTGAAACAGTGAATGAAGTATGGGACCTTAGTTAACCCGCTCTCTTACTTACCTACCCTCAGGTCACCTGTAGCACAGAACTTAGTTAGCTTTTTTTTTGATCTGTCAGCCAAACATAATTCAGCTTTTAACAGTCTTGGAGTCAGTGTAGCTCCTCTTTCCTCTTCCCTGTCTCTTTACCAAGTCATCAGATGGCAGCAACTCCAGCATCAGTTGTCAGTTTTGGAGGAGCAAGTTTACTTTGATGTCTTTCCTTGAAGCCCGCCCCAGAGAACCGGAGGAGAGGCGAGGGCAGCCCTGAGGTCCGGAGCCAGCTCTCTGCACACATGGTTGGATGTTTGTATAGCTCATGGCTGTAGAAGGGAGGCTGGTGGCTCCGTCCTCACTGGCAGATCCCTTTGGAAGTGTTGCCTGTGCGGATACTTTCCTACCAGCCACACTAGGAGCTCCTGGCAGAAGGGTGATCTGTGTGTGGCACAGGGAGGTGTGGTGCTTTGCACGCCCTGCTGTAGGTGAAGCTCTTCTGTAATCACCTCTTAATTATATTGCTTTTAGCTCCCAGCATGTTTTCTTGGAGCCTTTAGCCAGAATTTGATGCTCACTTTCCTATACCTATCTGATAAATGGAGACATAAATTTTTTTGTCAGAGAGATTGGCTGATTTCCTTCAATCATCTGCTGCAATTATCCATTTCTTAATGATAAGAAATGCTTGACTGATACGTGGTTGGCAATCTGATACAAGACTGTAATTATGAACTAGCAAGATTATGCTTCCTTAACATTTGTGATCTTTAAAATAATAATCTTCTTCCCATCTTTTTCTCAATTAGAAAAAAAAAAAGTGAAATATTGGCAGGATTGAGCAAAAGTTGTTCCAAAAAGCATTGCCCTGGGGAATCTGAAGGAGCTCTGTACTGAGAACTACTTTGCTTCTTCTGTCTCCAGTGGTGGCATTCAGAGGCACATAATTTAGGACATGAATATTTTCCTTAGATGTATATTTCATAGAAAGGTGGAGGCTCTAGCTGAATTCTTAACTTTCTGCCATGGTTTCCAAGATCAGAATGCAGTGCCTCATATAATTTGAGACCTTACAAGTTCCCACATACCATGATAGTGTGTCCAGATAAAATGTGCAGATGGACATACAAGCAAATAGAGCAGTAGATTAATTGCTCCGGGGTTTTTTTAATGATATCATCCACAATTCTTCAAATCTGCTGTGCATTTACCACAGCTCTTGCCAAAAGTGCTCTCTAGCTGCATTGGTGGAGCACCAGTTCCTGCTGATGGAAGGGAAGTGGTGTCTTTGCTGCCTTCCCCAGGCAGAGCCCCCTCCTTCCCCTCCTGACTGCAGGTCTCACAGGCTTTGTGTGACAGAGCTGCCTAAAGGAGATTGCAGGTCACTTCACCAGTATTAGCCCCTGCACTTTTCACACCTCCAGCAGCATGGATAATCCATGCCATAATAAATCTGCCTCTCCAAGTCACATCTTTAAGGAACGCTTTAGCTGAGGCCAAGAGAATGAATCTACTTCTACGGCCAGGGACTGTGACAGCCAGAAAAGCCTACTTGTCATAATGGACAACAGTTAGTTCCTTTCGTCATTGGAAAACCAACTGGGTTCGTTTTTTCTCAAGTCATGTGTCCTTAAGTTTCTAATGCAGTTCAAGAATGCAGCCTGGAAGCTGTCCTTGCAATACATGGTTTCTCTGTGGAGCTTGCAAAAATAGACAAACTTGCTTTGTGGGGCTGACTTATTTTTTTGTGGACACACTGGCCACAACCCCCTTTCCCTGTTCCCTTGCGCCATTGCAGGGGAGGGCGTGCAGAATTCAGGAGTGAAGTTAAGCCCAGAAAGAAGGGAGGGATGTGGAGAAGGTGTTTTAAAGTTTGGTTTGATCTCTCATTACCCTGCTCGCACTTGCTTGGTCATAAATTAAACTAATTTCTCCAAGGTGAGTCTGGTTTGCCTGTGGTGGTAACTGGTAAGTGATCTCTCCCTGTCCTTACCTTGACCCACAGGCGTTTTATTGTATTATCTCAGGAGGGCAGTGCTAGAGAGGCTTTGGTGAGTACCTGGCATCCAGCCATGGTCAACCCACCATCAAAAAACCCCTTGAAAACCCCCACCATTAATATATTTTTATATATACATATACATATACCTATATGTATATTCGCTGTGAAATAGGAACTAAATATTGCAGTTCTGTAGAAACACTGAAATGAAAAATGGATCTACTTGTTTACTAGTTTATTAATTTAATATTTCCCTGGAATAAAATACCTTTCCAGTTTTAGAAACAGATAGGAAAAGTGGTCCTCACCTTTCTGTGTTGGTATTGCTGACGATCTGGTCAATCTGAATTTAGCTGTGAAAGCATTTGATTTCTTATCTGAACAGTATCTGCAGTGACACATCTCAATTCAGAATATTAAATTTCCCCAGGCCGGAGACAGGCAATGTGTTATTACTCTGAAAAATGCTTCGAAGTAAAATAAACCACTTTGGAAGCGCTCTGACTCCTTCTAGCAAGGAGCTGCTGGAGGGGCTGCCAGTGGGCTTGGAAGGTGCTTTGCACCCACAGTGCAGTCAGGGAGCTGGGATGGGGTGATGGGAGCTCATTGCTCAGCTTTGCTTTTCGGCACCGCTGCGTTCCCAGGGAGAACAGATGGTGTAAAGTGTTGCTTCGGTGGTGCTGTGATGCAGGAATATGAAAAAATACCTCGTTTAAAACACGGTGCAAGAGAGCAGGGAACTTCAGACCGTTCACCTTCATCCAGTCTTGCTTAACTTAGAGATGTGGATTTATTCATAAGCATGTTAAATATAACCAAAATCATGTGCAGCGTTGTGAAAACCTGAACAGAGTATAGTAATACCAAAAAAAGGTATTATATTTGTGCATGTTAAAAAAAAAAAAAGAAAAAGAAAAAGGATCAGTACACAATTAAGAACAAATACTGTGCCACGAAAATATTTGTTTTAACCAGATGGTCTTAAGTAATGCAGTCAGAGCTGTGGTCACAGTACATTAGTTTTGTTTCCATAGTAACACTAGTTTGGCAGACTGAGTTATTTAGATCTGCACTGCAGTGTTCATAGCAGTCTAATCCTCAATACATGCTTTTATTGAAATTGAAAATGATACTTAGGTGATCGTGCAGACTTGAATGGGTGCAGACATCACAAGAAGTCAAATTTCCCCAAAGCAAGAATGTCCACATGTACAAATGGTGTTTATTGTGTAATGCTGCTGTTAATTTTGTACTAAATATAGTGTAAATAGAAACATACAACTGTAAATTTAAATATAAGCACTGGGCTGCCTTTCGGGTTGGTGAGTATGCTGGAGGTAGCTTGAGTGGTAAGGGACAAAGCTTAGCTCCAACTTTTCTGTTCCTGTGAAACTTTAAAACAAGTTAAAAGGAAAATAACTATAATCAGCTAATCGTAACTTATGACATGCATACTGATATGTGTTGAGGAGCTGAATTGTGCAGTGACTTCCAAGATTTTTCTGTCAAAGGAATCTAATTTAGATATAGTAAATCAAATTACTTGGCATGGTAATTTGTATGCTTACAGAATAGGCCCCAAATAATTAAGAACAACAGGGATTTGTGAAATTTGAACTCCAACAGTTTTGCCAGATGGCAACAGCCAGAGTTGTAATACATTGTTTATTGGAGAAACAGGAACAGATACCACAGCACTTTGGGACACAGAATGGACATCCAGGGCCTTCTGCAGTTGGAAATACCAGCTTATAGCACAACAGGACTAATTAACTGTATCTTTTCTAAGCTGGTCAAAGTTTGCACTCTTCCAGACATTTAGAAAAGTATTATTTCCTTGAAGCATAGATAGCAAGATGGTGGATTTTCTGTACACTGCCACCAAAAGTGGCCTTGGCTCTCCAAGGTGCTCCAAACCAGCAATTTTCCTTTTTCCCCCTGGCACCCCAGCAGCACCCTAATTACCGAAGGCCTTGAGGCATTCAGAACTGGCTTTAGCAAATTTGACAAAGGCCAACAATCTAGTTAAAAACAAATGTGCTCTCCTTTTCAACCACAAGTGAAGAAATCAAACATAACTTCATCTTAGTTCTTATTTGTCGTTAAAAATAAGAGAAAAATGTTATCTTAAGGTAATGTTACTGTGTATGAAGTAGATAAACAGCAAAATTCTTATTTTTAGCATTAGTGTGTTGAGCACAAAAAGAGAACATATTTTACTGTATAAAATTGTGTGCTTGTTTTACTTTCTCCAGGGTATCTGGCTTGCTTTTCATTCAAATTATTAGTGTCCAGTTCTTTTTAAAGTTGTTTTATGAAAAAAGAAGGGTTGTAGGGGGAACATTGTAATACTTGATGTGTAATTTCCCTCTGCCAGAGCAGAGACGCTGGTCACATCCTTACTTAAATTTGAGAACCCTGCACCAGGCGTCGTGGGCCCTGCGGAGGGAGAGTCCCACGGTTTGTATGAACTGGGTTTTCCATTAATCTCTTAATGGAAATGCCTCTAACACTGACATCCTGGGCAGGCGAAGGACTTACATGAGGAGGGGTCAAGAATGTGTATTTCTGTCATGTCAAATTTGTTGTACACAAAAAAGTGGTTTTTCCGCCCATTTTCATTGTTTTCCATAAAATTAATGTTTTTTTGTAAACTTTAGCCTAGTGGCTTGCCCTCTGCTTTGTATTTTGAAAGCTGCTTCTTGGAGTTTGTGTTGCAAAATTACGTAGCTGTGGTTATACCTGTGAACAGCATCCCGTAATATAAAAATTAATTTTAAAGCAAAATGAAGTAAAGATGCAATAAAGGAAAGCATACATAGCATTTTTAATACCCCACACCATGCCTGCGTGTTGCAGCATACACAGAAAA
The DNA here is from genome assembly GCA_013397975.1 of Machaerirhynchus nigripectus. NCBI lineage: Eukaryota > Metazoa > Chordata > Aves > Passeriformes > Dicruridae > Machaerirhynchus > Machaerirhynchus nigripectus. The sequence continues at coordinate 305,341 of VZRQ01001799.1, forward strand.
TATCATGGCACTTTGGAGTCACCTTGAATACGTAAGGAATGATGAGGTTAAATCATGAACATCAGTGTGGAAATGACGCAAATAGAAATATTTTTATTTCCATTAGAAGAAACACCTGAGAATTCAGTGACTGAAGGAGGTTAGGGGAAATTATTTTGAACTGCTTGTTATGGGCTTTTTGCTTTGCCTTTGATGTAACATTCAGGAGAGTTTACAGAAATAGCTCAGCTCACAAATAATTTATGTTCCATTGATCTTCTAGATCATCCTGAACTAAGAAAAAAATGTTTGTGGTCAGTTTTTCTGCTCCCCATATGGTTTCAGTGTTGGGTGGGGTTTTTTTTTTTTTGCTAAAATTTTGCTTAGCAGTGGAAGAGAAGAAATTTGGTTTTCATTTCTGAGTGGGAAGTGTAAGCTAAGGAATGCCTTTGCAGGGCAATAACTATTAGTACTAGATTTTAGAGGAGAGCTGCTTTAGGGGGTGTGTTGGGGGTGCAGGATGGGGCTCTGCTGGCTGTACACCCTGCCTGCCAGGCAGCAGGAGGTGTTCTGTGACACACAGCAGTGACGTGGCTACCCTGCTCTCAGGTGGAGTTGCCCAACCTTTGGCTGGCTCAGGGCAGCAGACTCATTCAAAAGATCTTGGTAGAAGTGCACCAAGTGTTTAGCAATTCTGAGCTCTTAAGCAGCTTTCATATTTATTCTGGGCAAAAAGCAATCAAAGAAATTTCCACATTCTGAAGGATTGCTTTAGAAACTTAAGCAGTGCTGAGAGAAGGTGTGATTATATTTTGCTGGTGTAGTGTATGTATGACAGCAAAATACAATTTTAATAAACATTTCTAAATAGAATTTTTTGCCTCAATAGGATCTTTCATTGAAAAAAACTGCAGTAAAATTTACGAAATGAAAATATATAGTAACAAAGCCAAAACCAGTTTCTTTTAAAGGGAGCACACATCTAACTATGCTACTTTCTCCTAAATTGCTAAATCCTATTATAAACTTCCATTTTTATGCTCCAAGTTAGAAAAACAACAACAAAATAATCTTTTATTTGATTTGAAAAGCACAAAATGACCTGAATATAGGTATGCACAACATGCATGGTAGCACACGGCCATTACACAACCAGCTCCCCAGTGTGCTCTGATCCAATTTCACCCCCGTTCCAATTGCAATGAACTGTTGATATCATCTTTAAATCCTGGTGTTTAGATTCAGTGTGTTTTGATGAAATATGTTTTAATCAGGGAAGTGAAGACCCTGTGATTTTTGATTTGTTGCCTGTTCAGGAAGGAAAGGACCGGATCCTACAGGAGGTTAGGCTGGAAGCATGCAGGTTTTGTGATTGATGGCGTTTCATTCCTGATCCAGTGCTAGAGCAGCAATCATGAGCTCTGATTTAGACTATACTTATCTCCCCCACCAACAGACATCTGTGTCTTTTGAACTTGCAGGAATAAATTTACACAGGAATGAACAAGAGCTACAGGAGTTTAGGCCCTGCCAAGGTGAAAAGCAGAACTTTAAACCGAACTGTTTCTTAGGCAAGATGGTTTCACCACAGCTAAGCCAGCCAAAGAAAGAGACCACCACGTGATGTTTGGCACATGTATTAACTTCTAACACCTTTAAATATACTGACTTGTCCTATCTAACCACGTGAGGTGTCACAGTGCCACACATACATACCATCCATAGCAGCATGCAGTGCAGGGACATTTTCCATGGTGCCCTGATATCTGCTATCAGTTTGGCTGGCAGATACACTCAGACTCAGTTGACAGCAATTAGCTGAAATGGTGAGAATGGCTAAATGCATCAAAATAGTTCATAACATTTTGTCATTTTAAAGCATCTTCCTGCTGTATTTTTAGGAACAGAGGAGCAAGTTATGACAGTCATTTAAACCTTCCTTGGTGCTCAAAAATACCAATGACCTGAGCAACGTGATGGTTTAATTAAACAGTGAGATGGGATGTGGAACCAATACCTTGAAGCACTTGAGCACAACTAATTTTAAGCATGTGAATATTGTGCTTGTGCTTGGCTGTTGTCTGCTGAATTGGAATGGCAGGCTGTCAAACTGATAACTGCAGCTACCAGGGTCAGCTGAGGGCTTAAGCGTGAGCTTAAGCATCTTCCTCTGCTGGTGCCAGTGGTGGAGCAGGAATACCATCCTGGAGCATTATGGCCTCTGTCAGTGTAGCTTTCTTGCAGTTCATGTGTGCTTTTCTAAAGCACTGCGGATTTAACTCTTTTCACTCCGTCTTCTGCTTCTTCAGCTCCTACTAATTTTCCAGTATTGTTGTTTTAAACTGCAACCAGTTTCCTGTTCATGGAAGGTGGGCACACCCCATTTTGCAGATACATTAGAAAACTTAGAAAGTCTTATTTTTAATTCCAAGTATCTTTTTCAGCTGCAGTCTGTACAGAGCGTTCTTTGTCTTTTTTTTTTAGCTTCTTATCATTAGTGTTAAGTTGCTTCCAGAAGGAAAAGATGCACTATTGAGTAAGTAGGTCAGGGGAACAATCAAATGATGGTGTTTCTGCACAGAAACGAGGAGGAGAGTTAAGACTGGGAGTGCAAAGCTGCTCTGAAGGAAGACAGGTGTCTCCTGGGGTGGAGGGACGTGTGCTGCCCGCAGAGGTTGCTCACCACGATGATCTGCACGCTTAATTTACTGCACACATCCAGCTGAGAGATTGACTCACACAGGTTGTCTTTCCTAAAGAGCAGAGGTTTTTTTCTACATTTAAATGTACAAAACCTGTTAATGTGCAGTAGTCGAACAAAATTATCTGTGAGAATGAGTCTCTTCCCACCCAAGAGAGCCTCAGTCACTTCTGTAAATTAGTTGTGAGAGTGGAGATAACTCACTTGAATGCACAAGGTGTAACTGCTGGAGGTTTCTGGGAGATGGGAGTGTATTAAAGGTAATTACTGTACTGCTACTTTGGCTGATTTCCTTTTCTTTCAGAACTCAGGTTACAGCTTAGAGCTTTGTTTTCAAAGTCATTGGCCAAGTGTTGTATTCTTGATATGCATTACATTTGCAGTAATTTAATTTTTACTTGAATTATTTAAAACCTTTCGGATCAATGGGTACACAGTGACTGTAAAAAATTGTGCAACCTCAAGTTATGATGATGCTAGACAAATTTTTCCCTCAATTGTTCTTAAAATTTTCTACATTTTTGCCCTACTTAGAAAAAGATTCACTTTTTTCCTTCAAAAAAGAATTAATAAAAACCCCAAAGATTAACGATGTTATCTCGGTGATGCAAGAATGGAAAATAGAATGGTATTTAGACTAAATCTGTAGACTTTAAAAAGCATAGAAAACACAGCAAATTCTTTATGCAAGTTTCTTTCTCTACGAAGTTTTTGAACTTTTTTCCTATGCTCTGTACCGGTTAGGACCATCATCTGCATTTGTGGGATGTGGGAAGTCTGAAGTACTGGCAATATCTGCAGAGTAGAGCTTTGCAGTTGGCTTAGTTCATACATTTTTTAAGCAGAGGCTGCAGATGGAAGAATAGGGTATTGCAGGCCAGATGTGGCTGAAACTGTGCGTGGCTAAATGTCAGTGGATCACTTACATGGTCATAGATTTCAGTATATTGTATAATTAGGCAATAGTGTTTAGACCATTCCTGTTATGGGAAAGGTTTCTTCAGCCATGCCAAGGAGCTGAAATGCTCCACAACTGAAGAAATGCAGAATATTTGATGTTTCACTTGGAAACTCCTTGACTAGAAGTCCAAGGTGTGCAGAATTTGTGCCAAGCCTTTCTGCACTGGGCTGGGCTGGCTGCAGGACCCAGAGAGATGAGCTGTGGGGGTTTGAAAACTGTGCCATATTTTAGGAATCTGTTTACCTGATGTTATGAAAAATACTAATCCATAAAGAGCCTGTGGAGAAGTGGTCCTTTTTCATTGTTATCCCATTTTTTCCTCGTTTCGTATTTAAATTTTAAATACATTTAACTTTTCAACAGTTCATGTCAGAGATTTTAAATAATTACTACATTGAGCTAAAGATGAATTTTTAACCTCTTTTCTTCAGAAGCAAAGAACATGCAAATTTAAAGTTATTTTCTGGCCCAGTGCCGAAACATCTCTTTTGTTACCGTGAAGGAAAATAGAAAGGTTTGATTAAAACCTTGCTCAGTAATTAAATGTCTGTGTTTTTTTCCTGTAGACATTGTTCCATTTTGGTGGTACTTGTTGTAAGGCAATGTAAAATTTTAATAAATCTCTCAAATGAACCCCCAGACAGTTTTCATGATTTTTATACTACATTAGCAATTACAGAAATAAGCTGCAAAAATAATAAATGGCTGTTAATTGCAAGTATTTAATTGTGTAGATTACTAATTTAGCATGAAGGGCAAGTAACGGTCTATATTCTGCTTTCTGTTGGAGAAGTCTGGCATGTATTTTTAAGTTCTGTCAGTGATTTCATTTGGAGTAATGAATGATGTATCTGCTACTTGGATCTTAAACTGAGCACTTGCTGAACAGATTTATTAATACACAGCCCTGCTTAGCACTACCTACTCAACATCGCCACTGCAAACCCAGGTCTGAGCACCCTGCAGTAAACTCTCTTGAGTTTAATGACATTTTAAGCTATGTGATGTGTAAAGCTTGTAGAATAACTTGTATTTAATGGGGCATTCAGGAAGCATGGGGGATTAAGGCTACTTTCATGCAGAGGGAACTGGAAAAAAAGCCGTGAAAACCATGAGGGAAAAGGCTGCGGAGCAGCGCGTGATTGCTTGGGGTGGAAGTTGATTCTCCTGAACTAAAATTAACTAGATCTTTTTCAAGGTTTGCTTACACATGGTTACCCCATTGAATAGCTGTAGGATGGTTTTTGCTGGTGAAAAAGCCACAACCAGTATAGTCGTGTTTCCTGTATTTAGAGCTTGCAGGCAGCAGTGCTTCAGGTTCAGTTTTTAATTTGTTCCATAGAAAAAAACATTGCTCTGGGTAGAAAGTTGTCTGGGGAGGGTTTTGGCGGTGATGGTCCATGGGGGAGTGAGAGCTGATGCTTTTCAACTTTAACATATGAGATAGAACAATTTTTTTAATCCTTTTTCATGTTCACCCCAGGTGGCAGCCTCTTCTCCCGCACCTTCCGTTCCATCACTGCATGGTGCTGGGTGTCATTTCAGGGCCCCCTCTCTCCTGCTTCTGCCTTTCCTGGCCTGGAATCATGCTTTTATTTGGTTTTTTCCCCTCTTCTGTACTTTTTCTCCAGCTCATATAAAGCTGATGAAGGACTGCCTAATTTGTGTAGGTTTGTGTGTAGTGTGTCAGGTCCTTCACCCCCTTTGCAGCAGAGATGATCCTTGTGAGGAGCCTCTAGATTTATATACATGGATTTATCTGGGCCTCAGGTGGAGAAAAACCCCTTTAACTTCCCAGTTCCATTTCAAGGGAACAGCTCAAAACTGACTTATTTTAAGCAGAAACCAAACCCTGGAATGCAACTTAATAACTTTTGAAGGAAGCTGGGAAACTGTTTACTCAGGAGGCAGCAAATGCTGGTGCTCCTTAGGTGCAAATGCTGCACGTCAAACACATGGAAATAAAGTGTCAGTGAATAGCTACAGAAAATGTAGTAATCTGTGAAAGTATACAAATCTCCTCTCTACATTTACTTTTGGGATGCTTTGCCAAAATACCTAGCTGTGATTATATGTAGTTTAACAAAGGCTGTGTAATCGCCAAGGACGTCCAGGGTTGGTCAGCTGATGTAGGTAGATGTAACAAGCTTCAGGATACAAAAGAATTTCTGCATAGACAAAATTGTAATTTAATAGTGCGAAAGCAAGTGCTTGCTAAATCAAGGCAGTAGCTTCTTTTATTTTAGGTAGGAATGCTTCCATGCTAACGTCAAAGCATGAGTTCCGTTTCTGCTTGCAACATTCCTGTTTTGAAATGCATTAGTATGCCAGAATCCTTCAATTTTATGTTTAGTTAAAAAAAAAAAAGCTGACTTTTCTATCAGTTGTTTTTAACTTACATAGGGAAGAAAAAAGGTTGGGAGATGTTTGGTGGGGTAATGTAACAGTTGGTACTAAACCAAAATATTTGCAGGGAACCAAGAAGGTTTTGGACCTGCAGGTCTTTCATTAGAAAAGTATTGTTTTGGGGATCTCTGCCTCTAAATGCCACTGCTCTTTGACACTCTTTCTTCCTTCCTTTTGATGGTGCTAGTAAGAAAACCAGGGCTGTGCTGCCTTTTAAATTTCCCTTTCATCTATGCATGCTGTCTTCTACGTCATACAGGGGTTCTTTGTGTGGCTGGGGCGTACGTGACAGGAGCACTTATTTCGCCTTAATTAGGGACAGGCAGTGGGCGTGAAGGCTCCTTTCGTAGCCTCGAGACTGTCATACCAAACAAATCAGGCAGTCACCTGATGCAAAACAGCCCCTCTATTTTTATATAAAAATGGATATTTAAGGCTCTGTCGGGGGGCGTGGGGGGGGATGTAGTGTTTATTATCCCACTGGGAAGGACTGTACTTGACAATTGGCTGGAAAGTCCTTGGTGGTCAGCAAAGCTGCGGGAAAAGGGTTTGATTTTTTGCAGCTCGGGCAGTGTATGGTGACTGTGAGAAAGCCTCCACTGGCTGCCTGGCGTGGCTGCTCAGCTATTTACGGACAGCCAAGCTGCAAGTGGGAGCTTCAGCTCTAATTTAGCAGAATGCTGCCAATCCTTTGCAACATTATTGGGTTTTTTTGGTTGGTTGGTTTGTTTTCCTCGCTGTTGTTTTTTTCCCCCCAAGCTTTAGCCCTTAGCTATGCATTTTGTGCCTTTTTTTTTTTTCTCATACCTCACCCTGTTGACTGCAGCAGTGTCAGTGTAGCCCTGGTGAGGCCAGAGCAGGACCAGTCTGCTGAAGCAGAGGAGGAATGTAAAACTCCTGGTAATAAAAATAGCCTGCTTTATATTTTACATGTAAACTAAACTTTGCCATTGGTATGGGACTTTGCCAGGTATGCATTCCATCTGCTTTGTGACCTCTGCTGGACTAATGCAAATAGCAGTTGACTTCAGATAATTTCATGTTATTTAGCTCGTTAATTTATGTCAGTCAAAAAACATGAGGGCTTTTCTGCCAGCAATAAATTAGTTTCTGGTATTGATTTACTGGTAGTGACATGGAAGAATGAGGAATGACATTTAGTATGGCTATGTCAAAAACTATTATCTTAGTATCACAGAGGTCAAATTTTAATAGCAGCTGCCATGCCGCTTCCCTGAATAGGAAGTGTTTTCCAAAGTGTGGAAAAAATACATGGTATTACAGGATAATAACTGGTGGGAAAGGCTTTTTTTTTATACCCCAGCAGCCCTGCTTCTCTCTGGATCAGTTGAGATCACTATGTACCACTCAGAAGAGGGTATTTTCTGGTTCCAGCAGAATTGCTGGGTTCTAGAGATGCCTTCAAGCCATCTGACCACATCTCATTGCATTCGAAGAATGCTGCTGGGTACGTTTAACGAGGTCCCCATGCCAGGCTGCTCTGGCTGGAGGTGCTGCTGGGGGGCTCGGGGGGGATGGACGCTGCCCTACTGAAGGATGCACAGAGTGTCCTCACAAGGGTGTAACTGACTTCCAGTTTGTATACGTATTTTACTGCCTGTAATCTTTTTATTGGAAATTCTTTTTCTTTTCTTATATGTATCTGGCTTTCTTTTTGAAGATGGTGAATTTTCAGCACATTTTCATGGTTTGGTTCCTGGCATTTTGAAGAAATATGCCTACAGTGTATTCTGTAAAATATTTTATGCATATTTAAAAAAATCCATAAAGGTCTTCTCTGCCACAGATTATACAATGAGAATTTTGAGTTTGCATGATGTGTCTTGTCTGTGGAATGGAGATCCTTGCAGATGAGAAGATGAGAGGTCTGTGGTCTGCTCATTAATTTTCCATTAGTGCAGTGTTAGTAGGTCCCAGGAGTTCTCTTACTGATGGTGGATGTTTACCATTGCTAGTATTGGATGGAACAATCTCTCACTTCAAAATATTGTTGTTGGTTGTTTCTTCTCTTTTGTCTCAATACTTGTTTTTATGTTGCTTAATCTGTTAATCCTTCAGCCTTCTTACATTTCAGAAAATACATTGTTGCATGTAAAGCTGTTGTGTTGTTTTTAAGGAAAAAAAAGCACAAAGGGGAAAAAAAGTTCTGACCTAAAGTTACATAAAGAAAGAAATATGAAGAGTTTTGTCTTGCTTTCAATGTATACATGACTTTTGCATGGACATCTGTAGAGAAGCAGCTTCCTGAAATTACAGTCTGCTGCATTCTTCAGTATACTCATTTTAGTTGCATAAAAGTAAATTGTGCATTCCTACAAGCTTTATTGCTTTCTTTATAATTCTGTAGCTCTAGAAATTTAAAGTTGATGCTGCACGAGGAATGATCTGATTGTGTTACTTATTTTCTTACCTTTCTATGACCATTTACATAAACTGTGTGATTAAAAAGTTAAAGTATCAGTACTTGGATATAGTGTTCTTTTAGTAATACCTGTTAATATTTTTGTAATCTCTTTAGATCTGTTAATTCTGCCACTGTAATTTGTCAGAATTTGGGCTAGTGGACTTAAGCAGACATTTTTACATTTATGCATTGGGTTACACTAGGAAAAGTGAGTGCATGTGAGAGGTTTTTTCAGGGTTTCCCAAGGAAGTGGGGATCTGCTGCCAGTAGAGGAGCACAATACACACTTGCCAGATAAAACCAAATTTGGGAAGAAAGAGTGGTGCATAATATGACGCCTTTAGGAACTGCTTACATTTTGAGGAAGAAAACTATATATATAGACAATTTTACAGAATGAAATCACATGGTTTTTCTACATGGAGTGTAGTTTCATGAATCCAAAAATCTTAATTATTAGAAGTTGAAGCATGCCAAAAAATGTGGCTTTTTCACTATAACTCCTTTCCTCAGCTTTATTTCTTATTCCGTGGTTGGCAGATATTCCTGTGCTGCGATTGGTAAATTCAAGCAGAATTTCTTTCATTTCGCTTCAGCTGCTAAGTTGAGTCCTAGTCAGTGGATGTGGATGGAATCATCCCTGGAGATTCCTGTTTTATAAACCTATTTTAGGATCTAGTGAATCACCAGCTGAAAGTGCCTGTCTCCTATTGCTGATTCTAGAGGAAGCATCAATCATTACTGCAGAACAAATGTCACGCATATATATGGCTAAAATTAAGTATCATGAATCCAATGTCGGGACCAAACTAAAAAACCTCCACCTCTTCATTTCTAAACTGCCCAGAGCACCTCCCCCAGCTGCTTCCATCAAAGGAGCTCTACATTTTTCTCTTTTCATAGACATCTCACCAGGCATTTATACTCATTCTTTAAAGTGTTTATGGTCCACATAACCATAAAATGATAGATAACATGGTATTGCTTACTGGTGACCTGTGTTGCTTTCATGTTTATAGGCAACCTTTGCCTTCCAGAGTTCCATAAAAGAGCTTGCTTGGTTCGCTCCCATTTAATATAACTACTTACTTCTTTCCCAAGGTATTCATTTTGGTGAGATTTTAGTTTTTAGGGTACCGTGTCACCTAATTTTTGATATGGCAAAGGACTGAAAGGAACACTCGAAGTTGCTGTGACTGTTGGCTTACAAAGATTTTCCCATTTTTTTGCTAGATGGCTGTTTTAAGTGCCTTTAATAGTTTTGTAAGCACTACATCTTTTTCTTCTTCCCCGTTGGCTGCTTTTCATTTCCAGCACAGATATTTTTCATTCTGCCAGATACCAAAGGTGTAATTACCCACAGTGGATTGCACCAAGAGCTTGCAAAGAGAGGATCATCTAGACAAACTAATATTAAAGTTCAACTTACTACCAGTGGGCAAATGCCTTCTCTTTGGTCCCTGCTGCTGTACTGCATTAAATAAAATGTAAAAGGCAACAGAATCTATTTCAAATTTTTCTGTTGTCCAGACAATGCATCATAGTTTGGGGCCCTAAGCATATAAAACCCAACTTTACTGTCTGACTGCAAATTCTGAAACCATTAAATGAAATGTGTGTAAAGAAAACAAGAGCCCTTGCATCGTATTCCCAATTTATTTATTTTCATTTTCTACTTAAATATTATACCAGATTATCTTGATTGTAAAAACCTGGAATTTAAAAAATGTCCAGGTCTTGTTAGAATTGCATCTCTGACACCTCCCTCCTGAGAAATGCAGTTATTTGATTGTGCTTTGTTGTTTGACTGCAGCTTTCTGCATCTCCCACAGCAGAACTCTTTACGGGATAAATAATGTAAGAGAGAAAAACAAAGTGGCACACTAGGACACATTATTCAAGGAAGTGATGTCGCAAAGCATCATTTGGGTTGAATCAAAACGATTATTTATATTTTCTAAGTACCTGCTGATTTCCTCTGCCAGGAGCATGGCAGTGAGCAGGCAGGGCTGGGGTGGCTGCTGCCCCTGTTCTGAACACTCAGATGAAACCCCCAGTGTTCCCTGAGCTGTGGAGTGCCCAGCACGGGGCTTTGAGGCAGCGGCTGCTTGCAGGAGCCTGACTGGGTACCAGGAAAGCTGAAAGCTCTCTTGAGGTAGGAGTGAAGTCTCTGGCCGTGCATAAAATAGCTTGATTCAGGTCTTAAAATAGGTGATTTCATAATGGGGTGTGAATGACTTTGATACCAGATATTTAAAGAGTTTGAGACACATTTTAAATTTTGATTTTCTGGAATAACCCCGGGGTAAGTCAGAATGGAGTGGATTATGTTGCTGCACAGTAATGGGAGGTGCTGTGAGGGAGGGCTGGTGCAGGGTGGCTGGGAGCAGTCCCTTGATGTACTCTTTGTGCCTGGGAATGGTCTGATCACACGTGTGGCAGTGGAGAGGTTAAATCCCTTCGGCCTCTACCAGCATCTGCTGGCAAGCAAAGGAGTTTTCCAAAGTTTTGCATAACGGGACCATTGAACAAATATGTTTTGAAGTTGTCCATGCAGAAAAGCTTTCTGCTTTAGCATGTCTGTCCTTTCAAAGACAAAATGAAAGTAGGATGAAGCCTGGAAGGTTAAACACCTGCAGGGTGAAGTGAAACAGCATTTCGATTTAAAACTGAATGTTTCTGCTCTTAATTCCAGAGATTGTGGTGTTATTGTGCCAACATCTGGCTTTTGTCTGTGTGTCCACAATACTGAAGTAAGTTTATAATTTGTTTTCACTGCTTAATGCTTTCACCTCCCAACTGATAACTTCTTTATCCTTACACTCTTGGGTCATTAGATATTGCTGAGTTACTCTTTTTGCTGGACTTTTTTTTTTTTTTTTGAGCACTTGGAGAAGCTTACATTTTACTTTTTTTTTTAACAGACTTCACAAATAATTGAACTATAATTGTTACAGATTAGCAGATGACTGCCTTTAAATATGCAAGCCTACAATAACGTGTGGTTAGGTTGAACTAAAGAAGTCCAGCAGATAAAATACAGGACTGGCCAGGGCCTGGCTGCTACTGGGGCATGGTTTTTCTTCCCTGTGCAAGCATGTGCATCATCTCTTTGGTGAATGTAGAATCAATCCATTGACAAGGCTGAACACCCAGCCTGCCTTACCAAACCTCAGCCTTTGTGAGCATCCTGGCTCTCCCACTGGGTTTCCAGGGCTGCTGGCCCAAGGGGAATGATTTTTCCTGGGCTTCATCCAGTGCTTTCCAGGCTATCTCATCTGCAGTGGGGCTGGAGCCCAAGCTATCTCCTCCTTATGCTTTATTCCATTCCTCTCAATTAGTTTAGTGCTTCGAGAAGGAAACTCACTGGAAAGAAGGGTCTTACTTGAATATCTGACATAAAAAAAGATACTGGGATATGCCTGCTGCTTGTCCCGTGTCTGCCTCTGTGACTGCCCCGTAGCCAGCTGGGCAGCTGGCTCTAGTCTCATCAGATCATCCCAGCCATGGTGGCTCCTGAGCCTTTTTGCTTTCTAATTACATACAGGCAAAGAAAAAGTTAACAGAAGTATATATTTAAACAAGTTTTTTGCTGGTATTGTGCCATTTTGTACCAGCTATGTTAAAAGCAATATGGAGAGCCATTGCCAGAATATGCAGAGCCAATACCAATGCCAGAACTTACTGAAAAATAGAAAAGGGTTAAACGGATTTGGGAAAACCTATATTACATAGACATTTGCAAAAAAAAAAAAAAACCTAAGAAAAATACTATTCTTGGCCAAATGATGTCTATGATAAGAGAATAATATCAATAGAAACTTCGTAATTGAAAGAAACTGTTTTCAAAAGGAGACAGAGTAAACAATATTAACTTCTTCAGGAAAAAATACTATGCTGTCCCAGCAGATAAAGCCACCCTACAGGAAACAGTGATGGAAAGAATAAGAAGGATGTGTTTTGGCATTTCAGAGTCCACTATCTAAAGGCTACAGCGTGACAGGGAGACCTGTGTGATGACTGCTGGGTTTCTGCCACTAGAAAGGGTATTACATGTTTCAGGCAGGCATATCTGATAATTTCTCAACATGAAAATGTAGCAATGCATCCAGTGTTTAATGCTAGAAGGGCCCAGGCACCATTCTGCAGCAACAGTGATGAAATGGGGCTTAGCTGTAATATTTTGCTTGCCTGTATTTCCTTCACTGAGCTGTGGAAGCTATTTCTGTAGCTTTAGTTACCGATGTCACCTTGCACTGTTGGGCTGCTGTAACGGCTTTCACGGGGGTGACGGCACAAAGGGCCGCACTCTTGGCAGGGGTACAGAGGCCACGGAGGGAAACGCGGCAGGGCCGGGGAGCGCCGAGCCCAGGGAGAGCTCTCAGTGATCTCCTCTCACAGGCAGCTGAACGCTGCGTGCAGCACCGAGCCCCTGGAGAAACCTGGCCTGCTGCATACATATCGCTGGCCTTGATGTCCCAGTGTGGGGTAGACAAAATCAGGGAGTGCTTGGAAAAGGCAAAGTGTCTGCTGCTCCTCCTCCCCTCCCACCTGCAGGCAATCCTGCTGCCCACCCTCCTGTTGAATTGCAACAATGAAAAGAGAAGTATGAAAAAAAACCTTTGCAAATGGATTTGTGCTTTTCAAAATTATGTGTGCTAGGGGAGAAAAAAGTGTTTAGAAGTGAGTGTTAAGCTTTAAATGGCTGGTGGTGGAGAGGTTGGAGTGGTGAGCTTGAGCAGCCGGGGCGATGCCTCCTGTATGTCTGCCTTCTCTGGACCCCACTCCAGAGCCTCCCACCATCATCCAGGAGGACAACTCCAGTGGCCATGCAGACATTCCCTGTTTGGAGGGTGAGGCCCCCGTTGGAGTATATTCACACCAGTTAAAGGGAGGAAGAGCAAATCTCCATCTGAACTCCTCTGCAGGCTTCCCTGCCTATCAAATCCTAGGGAATGCAGCCTGATGGCTTTTAAATGTGAAGGTCTCTCCTTTGGAGCTGCCAGAGGCAGTCATTGCATGCCTCATACTTCCATGGAGCAGCATTGTGATGACTGGGAACCAGCTGAGCTTGTCTCCTCATGAGGAAATGTGACAGCCTCACACCCTTGTGTGGGGCAGAACATGGCCCTGCTGAAACGTCAAGCTATGTAAGATTTAAAAAAAGAGCAGGGATTTCTTCTTTTTGTCCTCCTAAATAAACATTTCTTAGGCTTTCTGTTTTCAACTGAAAATAAAGGGGTTTGTTTTTGCTTTCCCCAGCTGGCAGAACAGCCTCTGACCAGCTGTAGAATTTACACTCGATTGAGTAACACCAGAGACTTGCCGAATTGGACCAAAACAAAAGTGGCTGCCGTGAAGCACTGCTTGGTGTCACTTTGAAGCATAAGGATAAACATAAAGCGCTCTTCAGTGACACCTATGCTATATTTAAAGAGTTTCCTGTGCAAGTTTGCTGCTTTTAAAGCTACTCAAAAACATGAGAGGCTCCAATTTTAAATACCAGTGTACCGGTCATATGTGGTGCTACGTGAAAATTTATTTTTACTTTCAAGTTTGGTTGGAAATTGGGTGGTGAAAGCAATGTTTGATGTATAATAAGCCTGTAGTTTTTCAGATACACAGAGAGTTCTGAACTGAGTTTGAAGTGGGATTGACTCTGGGGGGAAATAGGCCAGAAGACTCCGTAAGCACAACCTGTGTGCAGGCCACACCAGAAATCCTCACCCTGCAAGTGTTTGCTTTGGCTGTGGAGAATTGTCACAGCCTCTGGATCTACCCCCAGTTATCACTACCAGCTTTCAGCAAGGAACACGTGGTGCTTCTCTACACAATTACCTTCCATAAAACGTTTCCTAGCCTTGAGGAAGGTGCTTTTTCTTGCTTTCAAACCTCATGAATGAGGGGCAGCCTTTTAATTACGCATACGCTCCTTTTCATTTATATTCACCCTAATGCCTTTAGTAGAAACATGTACTTTTAAGAGCTGTGTTTTTATGGATTTTTTTACGTTGTGTAAGTCCTGTCTCTTCTGTGAGGGAATGTATCTTTCCTCTGCCAATGCTGCTGCAGGGCAAAAGGGGTGCAGGTGCTAGAGTAGCACAGGAAAATACGTGTGAAGAGTCCCTTGACCCACCTGGTCATCTGACTTCCTTCCTAAGAGGACATTTCCTCTAAAACATGTATTAAGAATAGTTTCTTTATGTTTGAACTATGTGAGGTGTAAGAGGAGACATGGTGGTGTTACAGAGGTAATGAAGGTAAGATCTGCTTTGACTTAGTGTTCCTCATTCCTGAAGTTCCTGTAGGACTTTTTTAAATTACATTTGAAGGTGACAGTTTTAAACAGACCAAAAAGGTTACAAAGCTTACAGGAAAGTGATGAACGAGGGAGTGGAATAAGTATTTTGTAGACTTCTCTTATGAACTAGATAGATACTTCTGGCTGTGGAGTACTGCACATGATTGCCTGTGTGGTTTTTTCAGGCCTGATATGCCTATGTTTTTTTCTTTCTCATAAAAAGGAAGACTTAATATAATAACTGCATTGTAATTTCTTATAATTCATTTATTTTTGAATGGATGCAAGATTTGGAGCACAACTATCTTTGTGGTCAGTAGGAAGAGAAACGCTGAATCTCACAAGCTTGGTAGCAGAAAGAATAAATTCAATCGTCATGTTACTGTAAATATAATTTCTAAGAATACACTTGTTTGCTTATTTACAGACCTAGGCAGACATAAATTGAGCAATGCCGTGCAACACACAACATAAATATAATAAACATGCACACAAAAAATGGTGTGAAAAGAGGAATATATGTGCAAATACAAGAGCATTGTCCTGCTGTAATGAAGTATTGTCATATGCAGTGAAGAAATATATTGCTACCACTTTACCAACAATCTTCTTTCCTAACCAGTCTAAAGACATATATGCAGCTGCCAACTTGACGAAATAAAAATTTGTAATGCTTTTATACTGTTACTCCAAGGAAAAGCTTTTTACTGCTGTATGGGGAAGAGAGGGCAATAAGTTCTGAGCCATCATTTTAATAATTTTATTTTTCAGTTTAGAAAGCTGTAGATAAATTTTACAGTGTTGCTATCTAAAAAATGCAGACTTGAGCTTTTGAGTGTCACCGGTAAAGCAGTAGGGTGAAGAGAACAAAGAAGATCAAAGAGAAGTGAGAGAGTTTATTTCAAAGACATCCATAAAAATAGTGAGGTTTAAAAATTTTATTAACAATGACCTGAATTAAGCTTAACTAATTTGGGTTCCAATCTTGAAAATAATTTCATGCATGCTTAACCTCAGTCATGTTTGTTGTCAACTAATTACTTCTGTTTACAAACTATTAAGTAAGCGTAGAATGTTTGCAAAATGAGCACAATAGAAAAACTGATAAAAACCACAGATATGCTAATGGAAAAATCAGGCAGCCACACAAAGTATAAATAATATTTTACCTTTTAGCACTTGGAAATTCAAAAGATGTTAATTCCATATCTTTTCAGCTACTGTTGAATTTGATGAAACCTCTTTTTCACCTGAAGGAATAAATTAAAAATAACCAAACAGCGCAACTGAAAGTTGGTGGAAGAATACTGAACTTAAATGAACATTGTAGTGAATTATTGAGACCAAGTAGATTTTTGGCTTAAGGCCAGAAGTTGTTTGGTTTGGCAAGAGTTTTACTGGTGCTTGGCCTATTCCTGGCTATTTGAATATATATTACTTTAAAGTATTGAAAATAATTGAAGTACCACACAGAGAAAGATTAAGTATCAGCATGACAATTAACTGCTATAAAGGATTCATAGCCATGTCCAGTAAATCACAGTATTGGCATTTAAAATCCAAGGCAGAAATCTCAAGCTGTGACTTCTGTGATAACATTTAGTTAAATCAGGCTTACACAAGTAAAAATTTTAAAATTGCAACACTAGATAACCCAGGTGACGGGGAGGACCAAAGATGATGAGTCTGTTCCATGCATCACCTTCTTGCTAATGGAGAACAGATTTTTTTCTGGGATGGGGTGTGTACTGTGTGTAAATGCTATAAAGCAAAACAACAACTGAAGAACAGAGGCACCGTAGGTTTTGCCTTTGAATGGTGACCTCTGTGGAAGTCATGCATGTTAAACTGCAGATGCAGCCACGAAATGCATGTCAAGGTCACTGCTCGGTGGCGCTGCTGGCGCTGCCACACGACTGACAAACGCCTGCATGAGTTTGTATTCTTTCCAAATTCCTAACCTGCAAGTTAACTTGTTTTCTGTTGGTTCACTTGTTGGGCAAGAGCTGTATTGAAAGGACCTTTCACCTGGAAGTGAGTTGGAGATGCTGTTTTAGGTAGACTGTGGTGCTGTGTCACATATCAGGTAGTTCAGGAAGCTGTCTGAGCAGAGCCAGCTGAAGAGGTGAGCAGCCTTTATGGGATGCCTGGAAATTAAGCTTTTCCACTGTGTATATGCTCATCTACTTTGTTTCCTCCTGGAAACTGAATAAAAGCAAATTTAAATTCTCCCAAATTTGAAGTTTTTGTATGATTTCAATACAGAATCCAGATGTAGCACAGTTTGAATAAATCAGGTTTGGGCTTGTCAGAAAAGAACTGAAAACCCTTGGTTAGCCTCGCCTCAGTTTTGAGTTCATCAGTGTCAATCCAAATGCTGTAACAGAGGTTTTGGTTGCTGTTGATAAGAATTCCCATGAGTTTTAATTCTGCTGAATTAATGTCTGGTGTACATGTGAGCTGAATTAAAGCAATCACCTGTTCTTGCTGTGTTGCCCCTTCTTTGATGGACTTGACCCTTAGGTCACTGACCTTTCCCTGCCTCTGTTACCTCTCAAATGGGGAAAGCAAAGCCAACCCATCCAGAAGAAATAAAAGCAAATACAAGATATGCAAATATAATTTATTTGGTATACAAATGGCGATCTTGGAGTTCTTGCTAGTGAAAAGAACAGGGAAAAGCCAAAGGGCAGAAAAGTCATTAGAGAAATTTTGTGTTGATTCCCCAGGTCCTGTCTCAGCTCCTGGAGAAGTTGGGACTCCTCCAGCATGACCTGGGCTTTGGGTTATTGGGTTTCAATGCTGACAGAGTTTTTTATCATCTCATTTTCCAATGAGCATGGCATTTCTGACAGTGGGGGATCTTTTTCTGAGGACAGTTTTGGAGGGGAAGATGCTGCGACTTTTTCCCGCTCTTCTCGCCTGGGCTCTAAACAACACTGCAGGGAAGCAGCTGTGATCCTTGTTCACTTCACTGTGCAACTTCCCCATGCTTGTGTCTGCACTTTTATTCCATGGTGCAACTCCCAAAAGCTGCAGCTGGGAGGTACCAGCACCGGCCAAATCCCACCAGTGACGTCAGACACCCACAGTGGGGCTGGGAGCTGGTGTTTTCCTTGTTTTCCCCATGCCCTCAGCAAAGGCAGCCAACCTGGACACCCAGCAAGCTGACTGGGCTTCTGTTTGGGAAAGGTCGTGCTAACAATGGGCACAGTGGGGCTCTGCCTCATGTGACAGGCAGGGAGAAACCTGCGCTGGGTCACAGGGAGCCGGCAGTTTTGGGGCGATGAAGGCGACTTTGTTTCCAAGCAGAAGCTGTTGTTTGTCCAGCCTGTGGCTCGAAGTTGCTCCTTGTGCATGATGGAGGGAGCTTTGTGCTCCTGCTGGGCTGTTTGCATCCCCTGGCAGTCATGCCCTCAGTTACACGTGGGCTCTGGAGAAAGGACCATCCTTCCTGGTTGCAAAAACACCAAATAACACCTCGCCTTTGCTGAAGTGGGGCCGTTGTGTTCTGAGCTGGCAAATCACCCAGCTCATATAAGCTTTAATTTCTCATAGGATCCTATTGTTACCCTGTGGTAAAAGCTGCTGTGGGAAATTTCCATGATAACAGTGTAAATTTATACTCACTTCTTTCTGGCACTGCCTGCGTGGCAAACACCAGCGGGAGCAGGGACTGTCCTGCTGGAGCTGTCTGGCCATCTCCTGCTGCATGGTGCTTGGGCTCCTTTGGTTCTCCCTGGCCTGACGGTGGGGTTACTTGTGCATATCTGTGTCTGTGTGTGCCGGTCTTCTTCGCCCAGTTCACAGGGTGGGAGCACGAGGGCTGCACTGAAGGATGAGGAACAAATTTTGTGTATATGTTCAATACCATGGCACAAAATAGGTACCCTGAACCTTGGGTAGTGCTGAGAGAGCAGAACCTGGTGCCTTGTCCCAGGTGCCTGGTGGAAGTGAGCCCTGCCATCCCAGCCATCCCTGCCACCGTGCGGAGCCTGTCAGCTGGCACTGACAGCCCCACCCCGCAGCCCGTGCCCTGATCTGACCCTCAGCGCTGGGAACGCCGCTGGAATCTGCTGTTCCACAGCCACTGCCCACTACAGGCACAGGCAGTGCACTGAACTTCTTAATTTAAATTCCCAGCAGAACAGCCACGTGGGCACACTCCAGCAGACAGCGAAGGCACGTGGCAGTGTTTGCCTGGCTCACTGGGAGGCCTTTGTGTGGGGCAGGACCCCAGCTGCCACTGTGGGGAAGGGGACCCAGAGCTGCTGCCAGCTCAGTGCTTCAGGGGGGAAGTGAAATTGTAGTTTTGTACATCCAATGAAACAATCTTAGAGCGTAAGTTGTGTAAACACATGCACACCACGCAGACTTGTTTTTAAATTTCAGTGTGCACTGGTTGATTTTTTTCCCCCTGCAAAATTCCTGGGCTTTATTTTGACTCCGTGGTCCTCTCTGCCTTCAAAAGGTGCTGGCAAGGGTGCAGTTCTTCATGTAAAATCGCATCATGTGTTGCCATTTTAACACTTCATTGCAGTGACTTGTAAGAAGGGTTAATGACTATCTGAAATACTTTTGCACCTTTTTTCTGTTAGATTATTTTATTGGAATACAATCTTATATTTCTATTTTATTATTATTATTATTATTATTAGATACTTCTCTATCTAATAGATAAATGGTCATTTTTATTGCATTGCAATGAAAAGGCAAAAATTGCATGGGCACAATAATGTTTCTGAGACAGCTCTGAATCCGTAAGCTTCTATTTCAGTCTTGCTCAGGAATGGGGGAGGTCAAACAATTTCTGAAGTGTCGTGTAACTTCATGTTTCTGAAACCATTGAATCAAGAAAGTTTAAGACATTTATTTTAATTACTTATACAAATATCTTTGTACAATAACTTCCCATTCTTTTTGATTCAGAGATGCAGAGAAAGAGGGTGTTGAAACCTTTACATGGCTTCACCTTTTGTTTCTTGGTTGATGTTAGTTGAGAGACACTTTGGAAATACTTTACCATTCTGTTTCTGAAGTGTAGGCTGGAAATCATGATTCAATGTCTAATAAATGCATGCTCTCCATTTTAAACATTCTAGACAAATCTATTGTAATGCTTTATGGCTTTCTTTTGCCTGCATAAAAACTTAAATGTTCCTGGCTTGTTACCTTGTTCCTGCTTTCTGGCATATTTTTGTTAAAATCCTAAATCCAGTGCAGCCTGGAAAATAACTCACTTTCTTACCAGGAAAATCCAGGACTGTGCTTTTAGGTTTCTGTCTTTATTTTACAAAATCAGACTCTCTTGAACTTGGCCATAGTTGAAGTTTTCATTTTACTTTAGTTGTCCTCCCCCTCTATGACTTGTATTTTATGATTTCAAGTAAAATATAAAAGAGATTGGCAAACAAAATCAAATGAAGCTATATATTCTCAAAATATTATAAATCCTCTTTTTTAATAGTTCTGCCCTCAGCAGCTCACAGTGTGGGCACTGGCATAGGCAGCCAGATGCAGAGACACTTGAACTCGTGCTTCATATGTGGGAATAGAGTACATTTGCATGGGGGTGTGAAGGCTCGTGGATCTCTAGGAGAAGAAAAAGCCATGCCAGTGGCTTGTGTAAAGCAACAAGGGGAGAATTCTTCTCCCTGTCAGAGCTGCATTCTAAATCAGTTGTACCCATGGAACCCCTTCTGTGCTCATTGCAGGGCTCCAAATGCCTGCTTGAGATAATGGTACCTTCCTCAGTGCTGCCTGTTTAAAACCTAAAATAAATTTTTACCAGTGTTCTGAATTCTTTGGTTTAAACAGCATCCTTTGCCTTCATCATACATGGGACTACCTTTGCCAGCCATCCTGCGTGTGAGCATTTCAAAGGCAGCGTGAGACTTACCCTGAGCTCTCTTGCAGCTCAGCAGGGAGGAGAGAGTGAATTGTATTTAACTACCTTTTTTCCTTCTTCTTTTTGTTCCAGTCTTCAGACAAGTCCCTTGGGTCTTTTTCCATCCGGAGTGGTCATTCTCCCTGTCCCACAGGTGTGCTTTCAGAGGCACTGCCATGGATGGAGACTTCCTCTGCAGACTTCAAAGAGTCTTTTAGAAGCTTCTTGAAAGTTAACTACTTGGTCTGTTTTACAACAGACTTAAAATCCTTTATAATTGGCTCAGCTGATTTTTATTTTTATTTTAGTGGGAGGAAAGAAGGGCATGGACAGAGTAAATATCTAGCAGTAGTAAAACCTGCAGACAATTCAACTTCCATTATTGTCCTATCATTCTAGCAGAGGTGATTAAAGTGTTAAAAACTCTCATTATATTAAAGTCTTTGACTGTCCTCACATCTTTGGTCAGTCATGCATGGAGAATGCAACCACCTCCATTTCATGCTGATGAAGTCTTCACATCAGCCTGTGTTTTATGTATATGCAAATCCCTACAATCAAGCCAATTATGTATGAGCTGCACATTCAACATCCTTTTCGTGGTGACCTGTCACAGCCGCCACACTGATACCAGCTGAAGCTGTCATGTGCTTTAGTGACTGGGAGAGTCACATGGGAAATGTTGTTTTTTAATTGAAAACTCGTTTCTCCGAATTAGAACTGCAGTTCAAAAGATTTCTTGTGCTTACTGGTGCATGTGTCTCACCTTCACAAGTCTTTGTTTCATGGATTAAATTGACTTCCCTCAGCTGACGATTGCACGGGAAATATTTTTTCCTGGAATATCTATTTTTTAATTGAAAACTCAAAATAAGTAGGTCATACACATAGCTTAGTGTTTAGAATGCTTATATATATATTTAAAAATACACTAAATAATTTAGTTGTGAGGTAAGATGAAACACAAGATGTCAGGGGAAAAAAATCTCATTACCTGCAGTGTCAACGGAGGAAGCTTTGAATTGCTTGTCTTTTAAATTACTATCTTTCAGCTTCTTGCAGCTTCAAGAATATGTTCGTATGTAGCATGAAAATACCTGCTAGTTTAGATTGCAGATAAAGTGTGTGATTAATACGTACTTCAAATTATATTCTCCTTCATTTGCCAGAAATACCCATCCTAGTGCTTTGCATGCATAAACAAAAATCACACGAATGGAGCAGGCATTCCTGTGCCCAACTCATACAATTTGTCTACTTGCTTAATGAAACAGCTGGGCCCAAAATGACCTGTATAGCACAGGTCCCTTCAACTGTCCACTTCTCGGATGACTGAAAGTTTGAATTACATCATCTCCAAGGGGAAAGGGGAGATTATTCGCTCATGGAGAAACCCCAGAGAAAACAGACTGCTGTTTGTTCCTGCTCCTTTAAACTGTGTCCTGGCAGTTTGACATCAGTGTCCACATAGCCACCTGACTTCCTTTTTCACCACTGACCTCGCACATGCTGACTGATAAGGAGAGATGATGGAGAAGGCCCGAGGTGACAACCTTCTTTTGCACTCCAGGCAGTACCTGAGATGCAATTAGCAGTGATCCAGCTGGGATCTGCTGGGGGCTTCTTGATGAGACTCCCTCAGCAATTGATGGCAGGTGATCCTTATCCATTTTAAGGAGAATACAAGCCAGTGATGACAGCAGCTTCTGCACTGTGCCCATGGCTGGAAGCAGATTCAGTAGAGGACAGAAGACAGGAGATCTAAGAACTCCACCACAAGAGCCGTAGTGCCTTGCTGAAGTCATTCATTTCAGCAGCACAGCCTATCTGCTGCATCACCCACCACCTAGGGATGGATGATCAGGAAGAAAACCCAGCACAAGTGGGGTATAATGTTACTCTGCCCTTCATAGAGCCTCCTACTTTCTGAAAGTGAGAGGCATAAGTTGTTTTATGTCTGGTCCAACATGTGTCTGGACCTGCTTTTTCTACAGATCCCTTTTTGCAGCTAATCTTACTGTTGCTCTGTAGAGCGTGCTAGAGCAGTCAGTTCCATATGGCAGTGATGTGCCATGTAGAAAAGTACTTCTTTATTCAGTTTCTTTCAAATCTGCTGCTTAATAGTTATCTTGGGGTATCTATTTCTCCTTTTTATTAAATGGGAAACCATTATATTGCCATGTATCTGCTATTCATGATTATATGGAAATCTCTAACATCTGGAGGGAATGTGTTTTCATAGACTTTCAACAGACAGAAGTGTTTCAAGAGATCTGTTCACCCTCACTGTCTGCCTGATACATCCTCTCTAAGGTGAGGTGACTCTCACTAAGTACACTGCAGGATGGGCTCACCATGAATTTATATGATGATGTTGGTTTGAGGTTCTCCAGTCTCTACTAATGATTCCTGCTGTTTCCTTTTGGCTTCTGGTTATTTCCAATTATATTTCACAGGCTTAATCCAAATAATTCACACATTTTTATCTCCTTGAATTGCAGTAGGTATGTTACTGTATAAAAGAGATGAATAAGACTGATTTTTCCTATTGTTTTAATGTTCTTTTGCCTGACTGTGATGTTTACCACAGATCAGTATTTAATGTTACTCTCTGTGGAGGAGATGATTGAATGCAACCTTTTGGGACAGGTCCTTTCTTCTTTATCAGAGAAAACGTGAATATCACAAATGTATTTGCTCCTATAGCTTTTCCTGGACAAAAATGTGAGTGAGCTGGTAATGATATGCAACTAACCTTGCCAGGACTACAGAAAAGCATTGTCAGTTATTAACCAAAACGATCCCTTAGATCATAAAGATAATCACGGAGCCCAAGGAATTGTCAGCCTCTGTACTTAAAAGAGATGTACAGTCTCAGTCCAGCCAAAGTGAACAGTGTTTTTAAGCTGCCTTTTTTACACATACAGAATAAGCTGTTTGTGTAGCCTGGTGACCTATGAAAGCAAGAAAAAGAGAATGCAGAATGTATTTAATCACCAGGAGTGAAGAAAAACATCATGTTCTTAAAGATTTTCTACTTTTTTTTAAAGGGTAGTTTGATATTGTGGGTAATAAAAAACCTGGAGATCTGCATTCAGTTCTCACTGCTGCCATGGACTGTGTGCATGATTTCTGGCAAGTCACACTTACTTTATTTCCTCATGTACTGAAGTAAGTATAAGAAGAGGATATGGTGCCATGATGCTGTTGATAGTTACTCGCTATTTTACATGGAAACATTTGCATTGTGATATTGCTACTGTCTTATACAGAATAGCAATGCGAAGGATCCTGCACGGTGGCCTCAAACTGAAGGAGACTGCATCTCTTATCTGAATGATATGGGGGTAGATGGATGTTCAGAGCCTGTAATTTCCATGGCTTTTGCAATATTGGGTGATGTGTGATTTGAGAAACCATTTTATCTAAGCTGCATCCCCATGCCAAACAGCAGGGCCTATACATGCATGCAGATACAAAACAGGTTTCCACTTTCTGTTAGTTGCCTTAGGAAGGCAAACTCTCAGATGCTGTTGCTTCATAAAGTTGTCCTTCTGTAGTATTACTTTCTGCAATGAATATGTATCTGTAATTACTTGTGTAGTTCTGTCCTTTAAGGAATCATTTATTCTAGTTTTTAATTTTTTTCTTATTTTCGCTCTTCTTTCTTTGGAGCACAAAAAGGAAGATTTATGTAAAGCAGTGATTTGCCATCAACTTGCCTGTGGTTGGGTGCCAGAGAGGTGGGAGTTTGGGGATAAATCACCTTCCTTGATTTTTTTCTTATGAGATAAAGTTGTGATGAGTAACATGTCAAAGCCTTCTGGACTAATGGCCAAGGGTTTCTTAGATGGGTTTGTGAAGGATGTGGAAATGTCTGCTCACTATCTAGTGTTTCAATTACTTTATTTTCTGTTTAGTAAATGCATCCATCTTAAGTGCTGAATGTGATGTGAACAAAACACTTCTGTTGTTAGTAAATGCGGGAGGGGAGGTTAGAGCAGTTCCCTTGTGCTGTGCCCTGGTAAAGCTCAGAGTATAAATCTCAGTATTCACTCTGGAACTGGAACTAGAATGCAGTAGCAATTTCTGTTTTTTAGAAAGAATAACGTAAGATTGTATAGAGAGATTTACACAGGAAAACTCATTCACATCACAAAATTAAGTCACATTTTCCAAACATGTTAGCATTTATTTCTGTGAGAGCAAATTACATATGCAAGTAACTACACAACAGTATTCAGAAAGCTGAGCTTTCAGAGGCTTTTTTTTCTGAGTCCATAGTGGGATTGCTGCTTGCAAGAAACAGAGGCTGTGGCTGAGAGAAGAGGAAGTGTAATACTAAAGTAGGTTTGTATAAATGAGAACATGGGCAGCCTGCATGTTGCCCAGTGTAACACTGCTTTGCAACCTTGAATTTTCATGAACAATAGAACAGTGTTATTTGCTGAGGTTCACAGATCTGCAATCCATCTCCTTCACTCTCCTGAATTCTCTACCCATGGAGCTCATTTTTTTCTCAGCCATAACCAGACTTCATCCTGTGCCTTGACCCTTCTCTCCTGTGATTAAGAAGGGAGCAGCTGCAGAGTTGTGCTCTTAATGTCTTTCAGGGACCTCATTGCTGCTTATAACTTCGTGGTGAGGGGAAGAGGAGGAGCAGACTCTGATCTCTGCTCTGGGGTGACCACTGATAGGACCCAAGGGAATGGCCTGAAGCTGTGTCAGGGGAGGTTTAGTTTGGATAGTAGGAAAAGGTTCTTCCCCTGGAGGGGGGTTGGGCACTGGAACAGGCTCCTGAGGGCAGTGGTCACAGCATCAAACCTGACAGAGCTCAAGAAGTGTTTGGATAATGCTCTCAGGCACAGGGTGTGACTCCTGGGATGTCCTGTGCAGGGCTGTGAGTTGGAATCGATGATCCTGGTGGATACTCTGATTCTGTGGTTGCCTGTCTCTGCAGGGCCTAGAGTGCAGCAGGAGCAGGCTGAGGGTTATCTGCCTGTAGCTGAAAGAGAACAGGTTGAGGCTAAAAGGAGGAGCTGTAGGTAGTCCATACGCCATTTGGGTGCCAAGGTTATATCTCAGTTCCCCATGTCCTTCTTCCCTCCCTATTCTAGAACATTCTAGTTTTGTTCAATTTTTAAGCTTACTATGGCTCTATATTTTAGGCTTGCTCAATGTCTTGACAACTGTACCACAGTTTTACTAATTATTGTTTTGCTAATTTCCAGCTATTGTAAGTAATGTATTAATTGATTATATATTCATATACTTATTTATTATTTAAAATAAATATATAATGAATACATATCCTATTATTTTCACCTCTTTTCACATACCCAGTGCAGCCCATAGCTTTGCAGGAGGCTGCATCCCAAGTTTTATCAGATTCTGTTGGTCCTGTGTTGGGAGGGTAGCCAGATAAGTAAGTAGCTTGCTTACCTGAGAATCTTTCTAGGATTTATTAACAAGATTTGCTGGAAACTGTGTAAACACTCTTGATGGGAGCAGAACCTGGTGAATCCATTACTGAATCCATTGCTGAAGATCCACCAGTGTATTAGCAACGCCCTGCATTCGTTATGTGAGGAGAGAGAACTGCCAAGGTTCTTGCTTTAGGAGGGAGATGAAGGGGAGAAAGGGTCACAAGGCACTCGGGTCACTGAGGTTCAGCTTTGTGTGGAAACCTCGTGGTTGAAAGCAGTGCCTGCCTGCCTGCAAGTTTGGGTGTGGAAATCCTCTGTAAACCATAGTAATAACATCTCTGGGACCCATGGAGGCTCCATCAGTGACTTGGCAAACTCTTAAATAAAAGCAAGCAGTGCCATTTTCTGTAGAACAAAGAGATAAGGTCAAGAAGAGAGGACTCTAAAGTTGTGGGTGGTATAGTCCTGAATAAAGAGCATTGAATTGACCCTGATGGGAAAGAGAATTCACAAAATGACAATGTTTTGGAGGAGGAAAGGCAGTAGTGATCTTCAGACAAATCTGTGATACTCTTTGGCAAACAAAATTGCTGAAGTGAATTTCAGGGATGCATGTGTGGGGTTTATGTACGTAAGTCAAGGCCTGTCCCACTCTGTAATCTTCAGTTGTAGTGTTAAATACTTTGGCTTCAGCAGGGCAGTGATTTCCCTTGGGAAATAAAGGATTCTTTGTGCATCCCCTTCTTATCATGCGTAGCAGACATCCTTAATATCTTACGTCTTTTCCTGGCTGGTGTCCTCCTGGTCTCCTATGAAAGAAATTAAACAAGCCCCTCGATATGCTGCAAGAGAGGAAAGAGAGCCAGCACTGCTGCAGAACGTCTGATATTCCCTACATGTGCAAGCAGAAGGGAACTGTGGCCTTGGTGTACCTGGACAAAACATGGGCTTGTCTTTCGCTGAGGCCATGGCAAAGGTCATTCATCTGTCGCGTGGGAAAAGAGTTGTGATTGCTCTCTAGTGACTTCATTGATACAGCAAGAGTGAATCCAATCACCTTTTTGATTAGGTGACCAAAAGACAAACAAGCTGAGCTGCTTTCTTTTCCTGTAATTTCTTCATACATATGTATGCAGAGTGTAACTTCTGAAATAAGCCATTATGCAGTGCCTGACTTTGCAAAAACTTGCGATTTTTAAAGAGGTTGTTTGACATACAGCTTGTAGAGGTTAAAGTGTAAAAACATATACACAGCCTGATGTATAAAATTCAGGGCAAGTGTTTTTTCGTAGTGGAGGTACAAATGCACTGCTTGTTATTGTGCATTACTTATATTCCAGTGGTACTTAGAAGCTGCAGAGGAAAGTGCTGTTCCAGGCTCTGTGTCCCCCAATATGCTCTGGTAGTGCACCTGAAACTACAGAACAGGTCAGCACTACACATTGATGGTTTCTGGGTCAGAAGTAGCCAGTTTTGTAAATTAATGTAATTTAAAAGAAAGTCATTTCAGTATTTGTTCCCAGGAACTGTTAGCCTTACAGGATCTCTTTTGGCAAGTGGGAACTTAACCTAATAAAAACACTGTAGTCAGTATATATTTTTAAAAAAATTTTACTTGCATCCTGGTTGTCCACGTTCCTTCCCTTAGTCAACCATAACCAACAGTGGTCCTCTGGTATGCAAAGATACCTGCAGAGCTACTCCTGAATTTGCCCAGATTTTTAAGGGCATGGGCCAGTCTTACCTGGACATACCTGCAGGGTACCTAGAATCACAACCCAAGTTACAGCTTTAGTAAGCTCTTGTACTTCGTGCCCTTGCAGAATTTATGAGCCCAAAAAGTTAGTGGTTTTATGTTGTACCATAATTTTGTGCAAAAGAAGTCTCAGATACCTTTACATAAGGCACATGCTTGAAACACCAGTGCAAATGCAAGTTGAAAAAGGAAGGACTTTATTCCTACAGGTTACTGAGGTGGGTACTAATTTCACATTGGTGCTCATTGATGCAACATTTGCATTTGATTTTTTGACAGTAATCCTGTATGCGGGGAGAACTCTTGTATAGGAGTAGCCATGTCTAAAGAAATCAGGAAATCTTGCGGGTGTAGAGGCTTGACTACATTGCTTTTTAGATTTAAAAGGAAACTGTCCCTGGATTGTTTCTTCCAGCTTCCTAAACAAAAAGTAATGTGATAGTCACTGGGGAGAAGATGTGCTGGTGGTGAGGTTTGGACTGCTACATTTCTCTCTCTAGTTTCAGCTCTTGATTCTCTAGTTTCAGTTGCTTGTATTTTTATTTTGTATGTGTATATATATATGTAATTTCTAAGAAACAAAGAAAAGGAAACTGTATGTGTATATCAGATTTAAAATCACAAGCCACTAAGGTATTTAGAAATATTTATACACTAGCCACTACCTTAACCGCTTTTTGGAAAGAAGTTGTAGGAAAGGGGTTAGTAAGAGTGTGATGCATATGATGGTATTTTTCTTTTTGAAAGATGTGGAACAGAATCCAGCAGAAAAACTCAGTCCTAATGCCAACATAATGATTGATGGTACTGAAATTGCAAGCATTATAAGGAAAGCTTTTAGCAATTTAGAAATAAATGATGCATATAATTTTTTTTTTGGATGTATGAAGTACTCCAAACATATTCTGTGTGGAATATATGGGTTTTTATTTTCCTTTTAAACCTCTGACCTTGGACCACCTTACTATAAAAGCAGACCTGTCAAGTTTCCTCAGTTTAACATAGCTAATCTCTACATTTGGGAGCTGATAGGAGATTGTAAAAACTGACTCTGGGATAAAGGTGTGTATTCAGAGTTTTCAAGACAGAAACAGTTGTGTTGGAAAAGAGATGTGACCATGGCTGTTGGTAGTTGGGGTACCTGGGCAGCGCTGCCCAGGACTGGCAGCTGGGAGCCGCGGACTGGGAGTACTGGGAAACCCCAAGCTGGAGCATGATCCAAGTGTTTCTCCCTTCTCTACCCACTGCCTTGCATTACCCACAGGGGAACTGTGGTAGCGGGGTGAGAATGAAGAGTGGCATGGAATAAACCTGTATCTAAAGAGTCTTGAAAATCTGGAATTAATTATCTTGAAAGGAGGCTCTGACAAAAGTGTGTCGAATAATGAATGCTGCAGAGAAGGTATGTCATGAACTTTTCATGGCAGAGGGTAGGGGGATATTTTAATAACTTAAAAGTTGGCAAATTCACACTGAGTGTAATTACATTTTGGAATTAATTCTTCATTGAAACTCACTGAGGCCAGGACTTCAGCAAGATTCAAAATAGGATTCCAGTTTTCCTAGGGAGGCAAAGGTACTCTGAGCTGTGGCAGTGGTTTTTGCAACGTCGTGCTCTGAGGTTTAGGTGAATCTCTAATAGCTTTTGATATAATGACACAGTGAGGAGAAAGAGGCTAGATTATTTACATTTTCTCTTTGAAAATTTTTGCCTTACTATGTTCTGTAAGTAACTGTATGTGTTGAGAGACATGAAAGAGCATTTGAAGGGATCCAGTGTGACCTTTCCTTTGTTTTTGACACTGGATGGGGTCCAGTGTGATCATTCCTCTGTTTCTTACACTCTTGCATCCATGAAAATGAATGTCTTCAGACATCCAAAGCATGATATTATTAGAAAAGTGGCACCGTAGTTGCCTTCAGGAAGACGCAAAGATGATGCATCTTTCCATCTTAAATGTACAGGTTTTCAGATGCCACTCACTGTTTTAATTACATAACTGTGGTGGGGATCACCTTTAGTTAATGAAAGCATCTGATTCTGGTTATGCTCTCCTTGTTTGAATCACAAAAATGAAGATTACCGTGAAAACTGAGATGTTCTGATGGGGAGGTCAGCTTTGCAGTGCTACCATGGTAGGAAGTCATACAGTAGTGATTACATCATATGGGAATGATGAGGAATTCCTGTGGGGCCAGACAGTGAAACTTCCAAACCGTGTGCAGGGGGGAGCAGTTGAGAGGTCTGGTGTCAGCCTCGGCTGTGGAAAGCCTTCACTGGACTCAGCTGATCCAGGAGGACGTTAGGATGAGCAATACCTGAGATTGCAGATGATTAATACATGTAAATTCAAAAAAGCTTATAAACCTTGTGAACATTAAACAGCAAGGAGGTGATTGAAGACCTTTGCAATGCAGCTTCAGGGTCTGCAGGTCTGAGTGAGGCCAGCCAGTGCTCAGGTAGTGTGTGGACACCAAGATGTGGACACCTGTGAAGCCGAGCTGAGCAGCTGATTATTTGCAAGGCAGAAAAGAATGTAGATAAGAATGAAGATAACTGAAAATGGGATTCTGGCACAGCCTTACAGCATCAGAGTCCACTGGAAAGAAGAGAGAAATGAGGACACTATCAAGTCTAGGTAAGAAATAAGCAGAAAAAAAATTAAGGCATGGTTTGTGCCTAGTGTTTCAGGTTTATCCAGTTACTTCTTAAGCATCACCTGGTCCAGCAGCTGCTCTGAACAGTGTATTCCTCTGCCCATGTGGATTTACAGCCAGGGGTCTGTTTGAATGTGTGGATCTGCTTGTGTAGGACAGCAAGCAATGGTGTACCTTCAGCAGATACTTCATCTGTGGTTTTGTCAGGCTTAAGTGGACAGCTGTCCCCTCATGTGGGGCACTCGGGTCAGCAGCATTTGTGGGCCAAACGGGTGCATGAGGACCCCACTGTAGGACTGAGATCTTGGATGGCAGTACAAGGCCGAAGCTGATAGCTGATGTGTGATGCTGGTCACCTGTATTTCCGTCCAAAGCAATCTCTGTGGATATGCTATCTGAATGATGCTGAAAATTCAGTGTTTTGTGAATATTTACAAGAGTGTGTAAATCCTGCCTTAATTCTTGATTTCTAAGTTTCTTAAAAGATGGCTACCTTCCCAGGCTCTGCTAGTTCTATTTCCCAGCTAGGACTCAATAACAGATTATTAAATCAAGTCTCTTGTTGGTCTTCTGCATGTTAAGTAATCTTTATTGACACTTCTAAAGTATAGCTGTATTATAAATGTAAAAGCAAATGGCAGGCTGGGTTTTGCAAGGTGTGATTTTGGTGTTCCTTCGGTCCTCAGGCTGGCATGTTTGCCAGTTTACCCGTGGATCCACAAAATGAATAAGCCACAAGGGGAATTCCTGCCTACCAGTGAATTAACAAACATTTGTGATAATAACTAGCTACTTTTCACCGCGTGACAATTGGAGAACAAGAGCAGAAGAGTATGTTTTGACCTATTAATACAAACATTCATGGGCTTTCTCAAAAACTTCTAAACCACCAGCCATGTCTGTGAAAGCCAAACTCAAGTGCTGAAACTTGTCATTGTGGGAAATGGCCTTTGCAAACGCCTGCTTGTTAGAAAGGCAGTGCTGGTTTTGGCTTCTAGCACAGGTGAAAATGAACATGACTCAGGAAAATTTTGCTTGCTTTTATTTTAGTAAGTATAGCTATGATTTAATTCCAGCTTCTTTTTAAAAAGAACTCCGTATTGCAGGAAAGAATGTGACAAGGATGTGAAATTAGTGGCTTCTTTTGGGTTGAAATACTTTATTATTTTTTGAAATCTGAGGGAAAATGCTACAGAAATCACAGAATAACCTCATTAACGTATGAATTAAATCATGAACTCAGAACTGAAGAAAAAAGAAAATGTTTGCACATCTGGCTTACCACAGCAAATTTCCGTATCTTGATCAGGAGAAGTTGTAAGCTGGAAATGGAGAAAAAGAAGGATGAGAGTATGGAGATCTGATTTTCCAGCTGCATGGAAGTGTGTGCCCTGGACCTAGCAGAGGCTTGCAGATTTCCAAGTGCCGTATTTCACAGGCTCTGGAGGGTAATGCCTCCTATGAGAGCAGCTGCTTTGTGCCAACATCAGTATGAGCTGTCACATTAGGTCTGTAATAATGTTACAGACCTTTAGGAGCCTTCAGAGGTGAACAACAGCGGGGGAAAAAAATGGAATTGTCAAATATTGTGAAGCCTGTGGAGAACAGGGACATCGATTTTGTCTTGAGGTAATTGAAGGTATGCAACTATTTTTCCTTTCAAGTTGTTTTGCAGGCTTAAGAGAGTAGGATCTGAGTCAGCCTTTGGGTAATAGGAGTCCTTGAGTCAAAGGATGCATATTTCCAGTGCTTCATAAACACTTAGCCCACATAACAGGAGAACAGCGAGGTGCTTTTGGGCTTTTCTGTTCTTTTAGTAACATGCTTGGAATTGAGTTGAGTAATCAAATGATGTTAATTCATCTTGCCATTTGAGGTCCTTGTGGAACGGAGTGGGAAAATTACATGAATGCATTTTAGGTTATTTCTTTTAAAAGTGGAATTTCAGTGCTCTGGATCATGCAGAAATACACTAGTGACAATTTTCAAATGTAGTTTTTTATGTAGAAAAGATGAAGTGATCTGGGTGTCTTATTAACATGAATTGCAGTTCATGTATTGCAAAGGCCTTTAAATAGCTGCTTGTTTTGTCATATCTGGCTGTTGGATCAAATAGACTGTCAAAAAAATATGTTTTAACATATCAGCCTAAATTACATTTGCAGGCTGTAAAATAAGGATTAATTTTTCTGATTTCTTGAGACCAGAGACAGATTTCATTTACTCTGCATCACCAGGGTAGATAGATCATTTTGCTCTGCATATGTTTTCCTTAGTTTTCAGGCCCAGATTTGGTTAAAAATCTGAACTGGGTTTTCTTTGACCCGCATATTAATAGAAATGAGTGTTTAGTTTTTTCATGTTAGCAGGAAAATATATACTTCCAGGAACTGTGCAGTTTGGGAAGCCTTTGTCTTTTTAGAAACAGTTTGTGTAGTGGTTATTATGTATTAATAACAGTGGAAGAAAAATTTGCTGCAATAGGCAACTAGATAATATCAGCACTGGAATGTTAAAGCAAAAATTAAAGACAGGGAGGTAAATTTAAACTTGATAAAACACAACCTGAATTATCTTTGATAAGATAAGTTTTACAAAACTGGCTGATCTCTTGCCTTTTTGGGGTAGTTCACTTTTTTAACAAATGAAGTTTGTCTGCCAAGGAACCAGGAAAGCCAGTGGTATAAAGCCAGGATCAAATGGAAAATAATTATTTCAACTTGAAAAGATCCAGATCAGTGAAAAAATTTTTAAAAATGGTAAAAAGGATACTTTAACAGCTTGGAATAAAAATAATGAGTTCTGAACCCAAGAATTTAGTTAAATTCTTCCTGAGAGCGTTTGACAAACTCTCCTGCGGTACATGGGGCTCAGTGACACAGAAGTTGCCATGTATTTGTCTGACTGCTTTTAAGACATCCTGAAGGATAAGGCTGGTGAAATGGGAGGTCACTTCTTTCTCAAGTGAAAGTGAGCAGTGAGGTGTATGAATAAAACCATAGTCCTTCCCTCTGCAATGCTTCTTCAGGGAAGGCATCCCTTCCAGATTGCTCTGTTTACTCCCCAAGCAGCCTCTGTGGTCTGTCTCACCAGTCAGCAGTTCACCACTGACCTTCAGTGGGACAGAAGTAAAATGCAGATGGTCTGCTTTGGGGCTGGTGCCTCATGTGCTAAAGTGAAATACTGAGGCACAAAATTATGAATGGATTTCCTTGGAAAGACAGCGTCAGTATTTATGTGCTGTGGTATTACAGTTCAGAAATTCCTGAGTGTGGTGTTTTCTGTGTCTAGCAGTAGTATCAGAGTCACTTTTCAACTGTGTGAGAGGTAGAACAGGAGTAACACAATTTTGCACCTGCTTAGGATTATTTGGGCTGTGGAATGTGCGTCAGAGGATGTTGATTAGATTCATAAAATGTACCTGAGTGCAACCTCCTGCTGTGTCTAAGTTGTAAGTGCTCTTCTGCTTAGTGAAACCTGTGTTCTCAGGTGAAATAACGTAAGAGCCCATCGCAGCCATCACAGCAAGAACATAACTGAAAACCAAGAAGAAATACTGTAGAAAGAGGTGTGGACTTTTTAAAATTTACATGACTTTCTGCTTTGCACCATGTCCAGCCTGTCTCAGAAAATAAAACTGGTGAAGATGCCTTCATGTCTTAGGGCACAGGTAAAAGCACATAAAACTAAGCTTCCTTTCTCCTCCAGATTTGAACCAACATCTCACCTCTTAGGTAAATCCACTGATGTCCGTCTCTCAACTCTAAGAAGCAAACTCAAAATGAGGTAGTTTTATTTTGCACAGAATAGTTAAAAATCTGCTGAGACAGAGAGGATGTGAGTAACTATTCAGTGTTGTTGCTCGAGTGCTTATCGCTCAAAGCAAGGGTGTTCTTACCCAGCAGGATGTTGGACTGTGTGTCTGAGGAGATCGTTCCCTTTTGGATGCTTTTAAAATGAACATGTTTCTATACTTTCTGGGACTTTTTTGGAAGGAAACAAGTTATTTTACTCTTGTTGGAAAGCTTGAAAAAAGAACTGGAGTTACTGGGGACTGGAATGAAGGCAGCAGGAATGTGGGTTAGGTTTTTGGGAGAATTGCTTATCAGAACTTGGAGATGTCTGGAGGCTTCCATGAGCATTGCATTATTCACATTAATTACTCTTGGGCACTTTGAGCTTATGAGAGGGTTGGTTCTCAGCTGTTGGGAGTAGGAAAGCAGATGATGGATGTATCAGGCTTTTATGAGCAATAGGCATTTATGATCCTTGCTTGCAACAAAGGTTGTGATAGTACAGGAGATAACTTCTTTACTGAATTTAGTAAACTAAACACCATCATTTCAGGAAAAAAAAAGTGAATATTGCTATGGAAGACATTTATGTTCCCTTCATAAATCATTATTTTGTTTTAATTCTTGAAAGTCGTATGTGTCATGTAGCAAAACATGGTGCACTAGAATTGTAGACCAGATTATTGAGTTCAATGATCTCCCAAGTGTTACCTTTTTAAAGGCATTATGGTCACTCAGCATAGCTGTCATGGTAATTCCAGTCCCTGTTCACAACTACTTAAAACTCCTCAATATTCTTCCACAACCATTAGTGGTCTTCAAATTATTTAAAATGGGAGTATTCCTGCTTTAGTTTTCCCATGGTAGTTAAGATATCTGTACTTTTCTCTCTTTGCATCCAACTGGCAAAGTATGTGGAAATTTGCATTTGCATGAAGAGGTTTTTTGGTTTTTTTCCCCAGAAGAGGTTCTATTTTTACAAAATCTGTGGGAAGAGATTTGGACATTTTGGCATTCTAATACTACAGTACAACTGCTCTAAATACCTATTTTTAAAATCAACGTAATGTCTTTAACCCACATTAGGGTAAAATAACATCATTTTAGATACTGTAGGTAGAATCAGTTCTATTATTGACTAGCATAACTAATACCAAATATAAAAGCTATGTGGTGAACCCAAGCCAATAGGGAGAATGCTGCAATATATCAGGTAAAAGCAGTCCTTTTATTTTTTGTTTACAGCGTATGAAAACAGGAGTTCCAGATTTCTATTCTGAGTTGAAATTTGGGAAGAGATCTGCAGTCATACTGTGATGCATCAATGTACTGGGAGCAAATTATGGATGAAAGATTTAGAAATCTGTTGATTTTTGGAAGATTTGTGTTCTCTTCCAAGAAGATTAACCCATTTTAACCATTTTTGGCTAAACTTAATAATGTCAAAAGTAGTGAAAAGATGGTTAAAAGCACAAGGTTGCAAGCAGGAGAATTCTTTTCATAGGCTACCCCCTGGAGAAGTGGCAAAATAAGAAATTTCACTACTAACGAAATTTACCATTTTACTTAGATATTGCAGGTTTTTCCTTGTTAAAAGCCTTGATCATATTTTTCTACCCAGAGGAGCAAATATGCACACAGACTTGTTTGGATATGTATTCTTGATTTTGTTTCATGCATCTATTATATGTTCCTCCTTTAGGATTCCTCCTCCTCCTCCTGCTGTATTTTTTTTCCAAGGTATTTTCAAGGCTGGGAAAAAATCGGGACACAAATTTGCAGTACACAGCACAGCATTTATGGAAGTGTCTGATTTGCTCTGATCTGTAAATTCTAAATAATGATAAGTGGAATTACTGCTGTAATTATCTTTCTGTAGGGAACATTTCTAACTTGAAATATAAAGCCTGCCTATTAAATAACATTTCTCAGGAATGTTTCCTTAGGCATGCTTTTCAGAATTGTATTTTATTTTTATCTTGAGCAAGATCTGACTCTGCACCGTTTGTGTTAGAGACAGGGAGAATAACTAGAACAGGCAAATGTCTCATAGGCAACAGGAAAGCTAGTGGAGAGATGAAAGATGAGCTTCCAGCAGCTGCAGAAAGGATATGCACTTCAAGGGTGCCCCATAAGCCTTATAAAGCAATAAAGGAAAGAAAACAACATTATGAAGGGTCCTAACAGTTATAAAATTCCAAAAATGGCAAGGATTGCTTTCATTATATGAAGTGTTCGTTAAAGCTTTAAATAATGAAATAAACCCTTGACACTGAGAATGGAAACCTTCACTGTTCAACCAGCCTCTGTTTACTTTACAATAATCCAGGCCATAAAAGTAGTGCCGCGCAAATTCCCCGTTCCGGGGGAGCTCCGGGATGCCCGAGGACCACACGGTTCCCCGGCCTCCGAGGCGCGGGCTCTGCGGCAGCGCGCCCGGCGGCTGGCCCGGTGCCACGGCGCTGGCAGGCACCCTGCTCCCAGCCCGGCCAGCCCCGAGAAAGTCGGAGTCACAAAAGCCCTGGGATTGTTTTAATTGCCTTAAATTAGGTGTTTCGGGGGTTCCGTTTGGGGTCNAGGAGTGTTTTCAGTATTGGAAAAATGTGCTGAAGGCTTTGGGACCAGAAAGTTAAGTGGGGAAACTCATTAAGGGGTCTTCTGGGATTCAAGGTGGAGATACTAAAAAATGGCTTCTATATAAAATTATTTGCTGCTCATGTACTTCTTTAAACAGTAGAGTTTGAATTAAAACTAAGCACTTGGCAGGTTATGCAGCAGATACTTAATTTCTCTATCAAAAGAATGGGAAGAAATTGTTTATATTTAACAGGAATGCTTTCAAAATTCAGAAGACCTTGAATCTCTTATTTCAGCCCTGTTAAAATAGTTTACCTTCTCTGTTAATAGCATAATCTGTTTAAATATTTTCTCCTGAATTAGAACCCTCTTTAGGAAAAATTATAAGCTTCACTTTATAAGTACACATGGAGCATTCTTCCTTATCGTTCACTGAAATTCAGCCATTTTCTGCTTTACTTGCAACAAACAGGAACAAAATGTATCCTTGGGGGAAAAAATGGAATTCCAATATAGGTGGGTAAATTTGTCATTGAAACCTTTAAGCTACAGCATAATCTCCTTAAAGGCACTTGAGCAGTTCCATCATTTTTGGCACTGGTTGCAGTGAAAGTATGGATCCCGTTAATTTTTCTGCCCACTGCCATAGTTGGCCATTTGTTTCTCCATCCTAGTTTTGAGCAGTTTTCTAAGCTGCTGCTGTGGTTAAATATAATTTT
Source organism: Machaerirhynchus nigripectus (assembly GCA_013397975.1). NCBI lineage: Eukaryota > Metazoa > Chordata > Aves > Passeriformes > Dicruridae > Machaerirhynchus > Machaerirhynchus nigripectus. Next base: position 342,931 of record VZRQ01001799.1, read on the forward strand.
TTAAAGACATTTGAAAAAAAAATTACTGCTGGTATATATTTCTGTGTTCTTGTACGTGTTACATGAGATGTATTTGTGGAGTTTTGGTATCTCTGTACTTGCACCCTCCAAAATGAAATCTTTTGTCTCTTGGCATATTTTTGGGAGACCAGACAGGGAGACTGTCTGCATCATGAGTGGGAGAAGTAAATGACTCACAGTTCTCTTTATGAGGAGCTTTGTTTCATTCAAATCCCTCTTGCCAAGATGCTGACACTGAATTTGAGTCATCAGCAATAAACAAGTCGTACAGAAAATTGAATCTTTAGAGGGCAGAAAATCATGGGCAAAGGAAAGACACTCACCAGCAAGCTCTGTGTTAGTCTGTGCTTGAGAGGAGTTATTGATTGCATTATTTCCCGTGGTGGATTTTTCCATAAGTGCCTTAAACTAATTCAAACTCCCAGCCTGAAATTTCATTTTGAAAACATATATGTGTTGTGCAAACAGCAGCATCAGTCAGGCTTCGAGATCACGGAGTATAAAATTGAGTTTTCACTGCACTAAACAAGGTGATTTTGGTCCCTGGTTTTGTCGTGAGCTTTTTACCTATGCTGTGTCACAAAAGGCTGAGATCAGTAAGAATTTCTGGGATCTTACAGGAAAGAAGAAAGATGTGGTGAAATTTAGCTTGTATTGGGTTTTGGTTTTCTTTCCCTCTCCCCTGTATAATGCAATAACTTTGAATAAATTTACTTCATATATCATGGTAGCAGTTCTTTAGGACTGGACATGTTTGTTTTCAGAAGTGATAATAGATCAGCTAATAGGTATTTCAGTTGAAAATGAAACTTCTGTACTATATCAGCTTCAAGAATTTTACTTACATGAAAGCAGCACAGCACCTTATTATTCTGTGGTACCAGTGTTTCTAACCACTCTCAGCTTTGAAAATGCAAATCCTTTAAAGAAGGGTGGAAATGCACAGATATTTTCATGTGGAAATATTTTCACATTTAATAACGTTTCCTTCAACAAAATATTAAGAAGTCACTAATTTGCCGATTACAAAATGTGCCTTTTCATTTTCGTTTTAAGGTGTGATTCAGTGTAGGACATGACATATAAATGGATGGAGCTAACTCATGAAGAGGCCTGGAAAGGGGATAGGATAATGGGAATGACTTCAACATTTACAGGCATTTCTTACTCCTCAAAGTGTCTTGCCCAGTGTGGAGTATCCCCAGGGGCTCTCTATCACCTGGCGTTCCTTTCTTGCTCATGATGTGTTTGTGCTGTAGTTATATTGCTCTCACCCGCCTGCCCCAGCTTTAGACCACTGCTTTGTACCGAGGCAGAAATCCAGCACTTTTGAAGGAAAGAGGGAAACCCAGTAAATTTTCAAAGAAAAGCCAGGGTCTAATGCAAACAGTAACAGTTGTGATGAGCATAGTCGAATGAACTTACACTCCAGAGCGGTTTGCTAAATATAGCTGCAGAAGACTTGTTTGCAGGCGCTGGTGTTGGAGAGCATTGCCATCTGCAGCTGGGGAAGCTGCAGAAACAGGGGCACAAATCACAAATAAAAGAGTTGGTAGTGGGATTACAGCAGAGCCCTGGTCCTGTACTCAGCTCGACTGGGCAACCTTCCTCCTTGGAGGGGTGGACAGTCTTTCGTTCGTGCTGTCCTTTTCATTGACAACATGGCATTTTCCCTCCTGTGCTTGGAGAGACTCTCTAAGACTTGTTTCACTAGAAATGAAATTGTTTTGGTGAAAGAGGGTCAGTTTACTGCATGCCTGTTGTTCAGCAGTCCTTGGACAGCCAATTTTAAATATGGAAAAAGGCAGGGTAATATTTGCTCACTGTTGGTGTGTTTAGGTCTCTCAGGCTTGTGCTTTGCTCTCCCCTGCTGACCCTCGGGCACAGTACCCCCCAGGAAATACACCTGTGGCCTCCTGTGGTGGAAACCTGTCAGAGCACCAGTGGAGGGAGGAGGAAAAGAGCAACCAGTCGGGGGGGAAAAACCTGGAGGGTGCTGATGCAAACAGGGGGCTGAGATCCTTGGTGAATGCTGAGAGAGGTGAATGCAGCTGGGGAGGAAGGGAGTGAGGAGGAGGGTGGGGGCTGGGGTCCAGCTGTGGGGTGAAGCTGAAAAGTAGCAGAGCTGGACAGAGAGCTTGGGAGCGGAGCCAAGGCCAGGGGATGGGGCAAGAGCTGTGACAGAAGACAGGCAGAGCAGAGCAGAGGTCTGCAGGGAGTTGCTAAATGGAGATGCCCCCTTTCAGCTGCATGACATTATGTGATGGTGTCTTGTCCCTGGGACACCCAGCCCCAGAGCACCCTGCAACCATGTGCTCCTTCTGCTCCTGCACGTCCTTAGTGCTGGAGTCTTGTCATCATCCTTCCATGCACGGCCTGGCCTTTTTCCTTAAACCCATTGCCAGCCTTGTCCCCTGCTCATTCCAGCCTGCCTCCCCAAGTTGTTTGTACAGCATTGCAGCCTGGCTTGGAAAGGGCCCACAAAAGCATGCAAGGGTTTCATGAGAAGAAAGCTAGAGTGATGCAACAAGGAGATCTAAATTTGCAGAGGCTTTGGAGAGTGAGTAGAAAACCCAACACATACTGTCTGCTCAAAGGACGTTGTGGGTGAGACCCTTTCACCTCCTTGAGTCTGCTGGCTTTTCAAGAGCAGTTACTTAAAAACAGAAAGGTACCATAAATCCTTTCTTCCCAGGGCAAGAACGTATAGTTCCTGTTATCCTGTTGATACTCTCCAAAAGCCAAGACTAAATACTATTGTACTGTGGAAGAACATGGGCTACATGGACCTAACTGGAAAGGGGTTTGCTCCTCAGATGAGAGATGTAAAACAAGCACATCCATTTGCAAAGGAAGGAAGGACATAGTCCAAAGGTCTTAGTATTGTGTTGAGAAAACTGAGTGAATGGTGGTTTATGGGAAGAACAGAGTTTAAGCTCACCTAACCTTTGGTGAGGTGTGCTTAGTATATATTAGGAGCTTACACAATGAGTTCAACGTAGCTTTGAAATGCAATAGTTCTACGTATGTCATAATAATACTTAAATGGTTAATGAGCTATTGTTTATCATCTAAAGTCAGTCTACCTGAAGAAACACAAATGAATATGAATAGCATTAATCCTGATGAATAAAGCATAGTACTTCCCTGGACGCCATGATACACTTGACTTCCTTACACCTCAAAATGGTGAAAGTGATGCTACAATGAAAATTGTGGAGATTTTATATTTTTGCTTTTGCATGTTTTTTATAGTTGGTGACTTGGGAAATGATGGGCATGATTCTAGAAAGTTTAGTGATAATTCCAAATCAATTTTCTGTTTGCTCCTGCAACTGAAAGATTTTCATATTAAAATGTCTCAAAAACTCATTTTATTGGTGATTTTTTGGTGGACTCAGGGGTCTGGGGAAGGAGTCACTATTGTTTCTGCTCAGAGTAATTCTTTAATGGTGAGCTTCAAAAGAGTGAGTCTGGATACCAATTTGAATGAAGGATTATTACTGACAAGAGGTAACACTTGATTTTTATCTTTCCCACTTCGGTGTCAAAGAAATTTCTTGTTCCTGTCATTATGTTCCATTAAGGACAATATAGGTTTATAAACTAGTGGAAGAAACGTTAAGGCAGGAATGGGTGCAGGTTGCATGAGCCATGTCTGGAATGTATAGCTTGAGGTATTGATTTGCATGTGTGTGTACTCCCATGTGTGTGGAACAGTAACCAGCAGTCAAGCACCTGTCGTTAATAGTTTCACATCTAAAATGGCATTGCCAGCTTGCACATACCATAGTGGAGCTGTGGTTCTCCGTAGGGCATCTCTGCTCTCCTAAAAAGGCTGTTTTATTACTATTTTATAGTAAAATAAGAAAGCAAAAATTTTACTCAGGATGTGTCTGGAATGCATGAGACTTTGGTGCTGATGAGCACAGCAAGTCAATAATAATTTATTTAGCAACAGTTTGAAAGAAAAATTAGTTGACATTTTGTAATTTTCAAATAAAAGCAAACAATTTTTTTCATTAAACATTTTAATGAAGTGGTATCCATTGTTACTGTCTGGTTTGTGAGAAGCTGATTATTACAACGGAGAGGGAGCTTGTTTCACTAGCTTGAACACATGCCAGAAGTGTTCAAAATGGGAAGAAATGTGCTTGAAAAGTCAGTGGATTGGAACTTTAAAGGCCTGGGACCTCTTTCCAAGTCTGCCACTTCTTCCCTGTGTAAATATGGGAATGTTATCATTTGAAGTGTTTCAGTCTCACTCTCCTCATTTAAAAACACAGATATTTTAGCCGACTTCTTTTGTAGAGCAGTTTGAGATATGGTAGTGAAGAGTATAGGTGTTATTTTAAGGACTGTTTTTGAAGCAGGGGCAAGAGGTTGGCTCAGGACACTGGCAGAGAGGTTTGGAGAATTTTGCGTCCTTATTGCTTACTGGAACCATTCCCAAGAAAAGGTGTTTCAGCAAGGCGTAGCATTTAAAGATGTTTTTATGTAGTTATTGATTTCAGACCAGCAGACATTGGTGCTAATTTAGCATCCATTTGCCAGAGCAGCTGGGATTGAAATGGGTGTGTTGTTCCCTTGGCAGACGGTGTCCTTAGGTAAAGGTTGAGCGCAGGGATGCAAGAGCACAAACAGGATCACGTTGCTGTGTCCAGCTGGACATTACAGCCAAAGCTCCTCTTCTTTTTGTGGTTTCCACCCTCCTAAGCCCTCAGTCTTTACAAATATACAAGTCCAGTGTTGCAAATGAGCTTTAGCTGCATGGTGAGTCTCACAGTAACAGACCTAATGAAAGGGTAGGGAATATGGTGTTATTTTAAAAAGCTTTTTAATTGTAGAAGCTAACACTCTTTTTAGTGTCTGGAGTACCTTATCTGGGACACAAGCAAATATGCATGTATTAAATTAAATATTTAGCTCCAGAGTCAGGACTGTATCTCCACTTTGGTGCCAAACCTCTCCCAAACTCTTAAGAAGACCAAAAGTGTATGTTTTGTTCTGCATGACTAATTATACATCACTTTTTGTTAGAAAGTTTTTCAGAGAAATTATCTTTATATTAAAAAAACACAGCTTACCTGGGGGAGCTTGAGACGCAGTGAAGTGTCATTTTAATTGAATTTAGGAAATACAGATGTTGGTCTCCAAATTTTTTTTCTTGATACTTAAGTGGAAATCCAGACAAAGACTCTTTATGGTACTATTTACTAGTGGATCTGTTGCGGATCTGTTGCAGATCTGTTTTGTTTTGGTTTTGTTCCTCAGTACTGCTCAGAAATTAACTAAAACATTTATATTGCAGAAATGATATAGCAGCAGTTTCAAGTCTTTTGTGCCTTACATGCTCGATTAGAAAAATCCCATTAATGACAGAAAATGCTAATCAGCGATGTGTTTTGCCAGGCACTACAAGCCCACACATTCTGTATAATCTATTGTTTATTAACCCAGTGAAGGTCATTGCAGCTTTTGAAAGCTTGTGTGCAGCACACCAAAATGGTTTTAAAATTCTGTGCTGCTGGACTTTGGTGCTGAAGTAAGTCAAGGTTGGGTATTTTCTTGCTGGAATGACTCTGGCCTAAATTGAGTTTTTCTGGGTGGAACGATCATGCTGGGCTTTTCATTTGTTCATTCTAATTGTCAGGGCAGATGAACAGTGCAGTGGTGGCTAAGCTGATGGTACTGCCATTAAGCAGCTAGACACTGTCTTTATCCATATCTTATTGATTTTCCTTTTCTTTTCTTGGCAGGTGACATCACACAGAAGGGATATGAAAAGAAGAGATCAAAATTAATTGGGGCCTACCTGCCACAGCCTCCCGGTATGTGTATCTGTGCTTGCGATATATGAAGATGTCAAGTGTACTGATAGTTGCCACTGTAGAAATCTGCATCTCTGAAGAAATACATGTGGCAGAAACAAAGCTATTGTGATGCAGAATAAGCTTATTCCATCCATTTTATGTGTATTTTTATATATATGTCTGCTTTGATGTGTGTGTACATTTTTTACATACATTGGTGTGGGTTTGGCAGTCATGTCTGGAAAATTAAATCAGCCTAGGCTTGTTAGAGAGGCATTGTTTGTTGGAAGGAATGCAAGAATCCAAAGGAAAATGTGATGTCCTAACTCATTAGCATCTCAGCCATGTGAAGTTTTCTGAACAGAAATATGCACAAGAGTGGAAGAGAACCTTGCATCTTTGTAACTTCCTTCATTTCTGGATTTCCTGTCCAAGTCTCACTTTTGAAGACTAAGGCGTGTGGGCAGCTGACCTTTTACACATACCTGGTTTTAGTATAAGGGATGGGCTGCATGCACTTGCCCAAAAGGTGTAAAAATATCTTCAAACTAAATTTAATAATGTATTGCTTCATTGAATTTATTTCATATATATGTATAAGAACTCTCCAGAATTCTTTCACTCTTGTGAGGCACTGGATCATGAAGTTCAGTAGTAGTTGTAGGTATTGGTGTAGACCACTCTTCTGTCTTGGTCTCAGAGGAATGTGCCCATTCATTCCTGGTCTCACTGACCTTACAGAGGCTCCACGTGGGCTTGGCTGTTCTCTGAGCCTTGTTTTTGTTGCAGGCCTTGGCACTAGTTTCCTCCCTCTTTTACGGAATCCTTCCTTTTTAATGGAATTGATGGGGTTTTATTTAAACTGCTCCTGTGTGAAGGCACAGTTCTCTCTTCATCAGGTTTATATATATATACTGTCTAGCTGCATAGCAGAATGCTGATTTAGTGCCTTTGGATTTCACTTGGCCTGCTCCACTGGTGGGAGCTCCACAAAAGAGATCAGTGTTTTCTGTTTTCTGAAGTGATACAGCCTGGTTTGAGGGTGTCTGTGACATTCCCGAACCATTGGGAGCCATTAGAGAATGAAGCAAATCAAATCAACAGAATTACAACATCAGAGGTGCAGTTTATTAAATTTCTGGGTATTTAGTGGTCTAACCCAACTATCCAACATACATTAGTCTTCACAGCTGGTTCTCATGAGACCTGCTTAGATTTGCTGGGTTATGGAGAGCCTCACAGCAATCCTCAATGCAGCAGCGCAGTTGGTACCAGAATCTGTTAATTTTTTTTAGTTGTTACTCACTCCTTACTTCACACAAACAATTAGAGCTGTTTCTCCAGACAGCTCACAGTCTTCTGGTCAAATTATATCCATGGCTGAAACTGCTGGGGATTCATATGCATGTAATGATGAAAGAGAGAACGTGGAGAACCCTCACAGATTTACCTTTCAAGGTCTCTACTGTCATACTTAAATTCTGCATTGTAAGGAGAAGCAGAGGGATCTCTGTAAGCCAGTTCTACAGTGAGGTCCATTCAATAATTTGAAGAGGACATGACTGAGAATGTAGCTGACTTAGAGCTGTTTTAAAGATGGGACAACATGGAATGAACATTTTCTGCTCAACCAGTTGCCGGAAAATCCCACACAAGGAATGTGGAATATGGATAAGTGAAGTAAGATTATAACAGGATCAAGAAAAAAAAAGTACTGTTTTCTTGTAAATATATTGAGCTCAATCACTTAGCTGATGGCTAAATGAGTTATTTTATTATAGTGGAAGAGACTGCTTCTACTGTATTAAAGTATTTTCCTCCAGAAACAGATACTATTTGTGCTTGGGTCTTTTGCTGTCTGTGTACTTTTTGTTTGTTTTGTTGTGTTACCTTTTGGACAAAACTTGAAAAGATTCTATTTGATATAATCCTTCAAAGACCTTACTCATCTGAACGGCTTGAAGTCCCTGCTCACTAGGAAGGGGGAGATGAATCCTTTCCAAGAAGAAGTAGGATGACAAAACTGATGCTGCCTTTTGTAAGCCCCTGTTAATATCTCAATAATCACATACATGACCAATTAGCCTTTTTTTTTTTTAATTTTTTTTGGTAACCTATTTTGATGGGAAATGCAAGAATTTATAATCTTTGACAGAATCGGATCTTGGTGTTATAAGGGAATAGAGGTTTTAGAGATATTTTAAACCGGTATGGAAATGAACATGACTTTTGCTGGGATTGGAAGCACTGGGAAAGGGCAGGGATTTGCATTCTGTGACTGCATTCAACGAACTAAAGGAAATCCAAAGGCATTTCCCCTCTGCTGGGATATCCAGTCCTCCCGCTGCACCTTTGCTAACATTCCTAACGCCCATGTTGGCAGAGTGGAACATCGACCCGCGTTGGCTCCGTGGGTGTCCTGTGGTGTCTGTGCGTGCGTGTGCGTGTGTGCTCTACTGCATGGGGGCAGCAGCTCCACTCGTTGCTGTAACAAATGTAAAAAAACTAGACGTGAATTAATTAGTTTTTTTCAACTTGTTACAGCAGCGAATGGAGCTGCCGCGGTACGGTGTAGACTGCAACACAGTGAAGGAGCTGCCAGAAGAATGCTCCGCACTGCCAACATTGGTGTCTGTGACATCCGGGAAGCGGCCGCTAGAGAGAGAGCAGCCAGCACAGCAGGAAACCGGCCTCTCTTTTATTTTCGTTTTGGTGAGCACGATGAATGTATCTTTTCCAGTCCATATCTGTATATAATTGTGCCTCATCTGGAAGCCTCTGTTAGACACCTACATCAGTAGGATGGACATGGGGCTGCCAGTGACAAGGCAGGACAACTAAAGGATGACATCTGGAAGGCCGTTGCTGACTTTGTCTGCCTAAGAGTGAAGTGATGGGAAGGGAGAAGGAATAGCTCTTCCCAGTACCATTTGAACATATTAACACTTCTGTAGCTTCCATACCACGGATACTTTGGAGGAGGTTGCGTACAATAAGCTGGTGAAATACAGGAAGGCATGTGTTCCTAATTCTCTTTTTGGCACTGCCTTTTTACAGAGCTCTAAACAGGCCCAAGCTCACCAGATTCCGGAGGAAGCTGTAAAAATCTAAGCACCTCTAGTTCTGTGCTGTTTTCAAGTAGAGATCTCTTCCTAAGCTCTGCTCACATCCAAGCCATTCAGAAGCAGACTGACTTCTAGGAACAGGCATCAGGCTGGTAGAGCAGGCTGAAGGAAGAACATTCTGCAGGGCTACGTCTCTGTAGTGTGGACTCACAAGGTATGACTCCAGCCATGCCTGTAGAACTGTGCCCTTCCCTGATACCCATCCTTCTGGCAGGACATGTGGCTGGTGGCAGGCATTCAGCTTTATCCCTGCATTTGTAGGAAGGCTGCAGAGTATCCACAGCCCCTCAAGAGACCAGATTTTCTCTTGCCAACCATGTGGGCACATGGAGGAGACACTCTTGCCTGCGTGCTTGTCCACACTTGGACAGGCAGTCCAGACATGGCGTAAGAGATGGCTGGAGGGAAGATAAGATTTGTGGTTCTTGTCTCATGGCAAGACATACTTGTAAAAAGATAATCTATTTCAGAAACTCTTCTCCACTCATTTTCAAACCAATTTGCTGTAATTCTATGGAGGAGATCTATATTGGATTCTGACTGTGTTTGTATTTCTCCTCTTACACAGGGCTGCTCTAGGTCAGGTTCCCTCAGTCTGACAAGGTTAACTTCCTCTGCCTGAGATTTTTTGCAAAATGGGACGGATTTAATGTAAATTGCAATTTCAGTTTTAACAGTGTTAATGATATAAAACCATGTGATAAATGTAACCAGTAGAAGGGCTGTAGACATATCTGAACACACATACATCTATGGTCTTTTTGTCATGCTTATTGGGATGCTGTCATTTTAGAAAGGGAGAGCTGTTACTTTTCCGGAGTGGGATTAAGGAAAGGTAAAGCCAGGCAACCATGTGGTTGATACTCCTCCAGGTGATGCAGGAGCTGGCTCTTAGGCTCCCTGTTTCTGACAGGACAATCCCAGAGAGGGTATTGTCACATGCTGTACAGCAAACTTGCGGTGAAAAACAGGGGATGTGCGAGATCCACTGCACATCTGCAGGCTGACTCCACAGTGCATGCACAGCGGGTCTGGCACATCCAGATGCTGCACAGACTGCACATATGCAAAGGACATTTGTACTGTTCCAGCCGGGCTGTCGAACATCCAGAAATCCGGAACGGTTATGCTGCATTTGGCAGTGTTAATGGGAGAAGGGATGGGGGGAGCCCCCTTTTCCTTTCCCATTAAATCCCCACCTGCTTTAAGTCAGGGAGACAAAAGTACAGCTTTGTTGCCTCAAGATGCTTTCTCAGGATGTGAGTTTGTAGCTGGAGATGTTCTGTGTGCAGAATAGTTTTTCTTTTCTTAGCGTGCCTGTGTGTCAGACATCTAAAAATAATAGTGAATCCAGACCTTTATATCTGTACATATATCCCAGTCCCACTTGTGCAGTGACCTTTCTCTTACTGCCTCTGTAGAGGAGCCGTGACAGCCAAGAGCTGAAGTAACCACTTAAACAGGGGTTTTTTTCAGAATAAATTTCGGAATTTTATCTTGATCAGTCAGTTCCGGGTAAGATAACGTGGACAGCTGCATGCACACTATTAAGAGAAACCCTCCCCAGAAGAAAAAAAACCTAAATTACCTGCATTCCCCATAAGCTGTGGTTTTGCCCAATTTGCTTCCAGCCTTTTGCCAGGAAATTTGATTATTCATTCACAGAACAGAGACAATGTTGTTATCAATTAAGCATTGCTTCTAACAGCTTAGACATGGGTGGTTCATTCTCTCTTAATCAAGTGCTGTGTCTCCACTAAAACGCTTTGTGTAATTTCCCATCATTGGTACCACCAGTGTAGCTCTATTTGTGGTGTAACCATGTGGACCAGTCATCAGTGCTTTATTTATTATGGTTAATAAATCTGTGAGATGTGGTGCTTAAAAGACACCTGCTGCTCCTTTCACAGGCCTAGAGACAGATCCCTGCACCTCCTGCTGCTGGAGCCCCAACAGCACCAGCTTGGGAACATTTCAAGCTATGCAGGGCAGAGGAGATAATACATTTGCACAGAAAATCCCTTTGCCTTAGAAATAAAACCAGTTTGCTGTAGAATTACAGGAACCAATTTCCTTAGCCTGTCTTAGTAGCATGACACATATATTAATATAGATCTGTTATCTGTGTATATATTTGCATACCTTCCATGTGTATGTGTGCATGCCTTCGCTTTCATCTATTCCTGCTGCTTAGTCTTAAGGCACTCCAAGTAAACCTGGTGATTACAATTTCATTTTTCCTTCCACAGACATTATTTGTATTGCAGCATTATTTGGATTGCAAAGATTGTAAGGAAATGTTTAAACAAAACTTGCTTCTGAAAAAATACTCTCGTGTATTCATTTTTATAAAAGTAACAGGTATTCCTATCACAACTGCCTTCCTAATTCTCAAAGATCTTACCAAGGGATAACCATGGTGGGGCATTTCAAAGTGTGTTGAGAACATGGATCTCACTGAAAGGCATAAGCATTGCACAGCACGTGGGCACATCCCTGAAACAGTGTGACAGATGTTTCACAGATGAGAAAATATAGCACATATACAAATGCTTAGTAAGTCTTGGGTTTAAAAAAAGAGTCTGGTTTTGAATTGGTGGATGCCTGCAGAGCTTAGTTTGGATAAAAAAGAAGGTACTGAAAGCCTCTGAGAAGCCCCCCTTGAGGCCATCTCTTAAAGTATGATGGTTACTGTTTCAGTTTTGCCACCATGACTGGGAATCCAGTTACCATTTTATCATTCTTTGGGTTTTGATGGCATCTCTATTTCCTATTCTGTACCAAGACCTCATAATAGTAAACCTTGTTCAAACACAGAGCAAGAAATACTGTCCTTCACTTTTCAGTCTAATAGTAAGGCAAAAAAGTGGTTGCAAGGGAAGAAATGAGAACATGATGAAATCAGTTAGTAGTGCAGTTAGTGATTTCAGCACTCTGTGTGATGTTTTTTGGGGAAGGATATTTTTAGGACACATCAGAGTTGGTGTGTTTTTCAAAGATTTTGAAGATTTCCAAGGAAATACCTGTTGATGTTCCTGGAGAACATCTGCGGAACATAAGAGCATAGGAGGAAACATGGAAGCGTTGGTCTAAAATATGACAAATGGGTGAGGAAAGATGTCTCAGCCAGAGGTGGATGACAGATAGTTGAAAGGAAAGACACCATTAAGGGCCTTAAAGCTTAACCAGTGCTGGAGCAGAGGAGGTGGAGCCCATGGAAGTGTTTGAAGAGCTGGGTGCCACCGTCAAAATGAGAAACTGCTGGAATTCATAATGCTGCCCAAATTTGTCTGCAGTGAGTTGACCAGCCCTTTGATGAACGTGTTTGCTTTGTGAATAGGTAGTCTTCTTTTACGTATTTTCCAAAAAGAATCTTCAAATGGTACACTGCAGCTGTGGGTCTGTCTAAAGAAAATTGGAAATCAAACATCACTTGTGCACTGGAGCTGTAATGTGATGTCCACCATCACTGGGATAAAGGAGAGAAAAAAGAAGCCTATAATACCCATGCTAAGCTTGAACTGAAAGGTAAACCTTTCAAGGAATTGCTGGAAGGCAAAACTGAGATTGTAGTAAGGAAAGAAGATCAATTTGAAGTATGTTCACTGTTTTAAGTCAGGAACAAGAGTAAGCTCACCTGTGAAGGAAAAACTTTTAGTTAAACAAATCTAATCAGAAATAACATTTTTCCAGATTTATCTAGCAGAAAGTGGCTCCACTTTCCTGGATGTCTTTGGTTAGAAGTATTGCATTTTAAATCTCCCTTGGCTTATCCAGTGAATTCATTACTTAGTTGTACATTTGATGGGAAGAGTGAAATGCCATGCTAAGTAACGAGTTCCATGGGGATGGTGTGACATTTAGCCTGTTTACAAAATACACAGCGTGTTCATACCTGGCTTTACTTTTAAAGCTGAGCCATCAGCCATTGCATAGAAGCTCAGGAAATACTGTGAAGGGAAGGTAAATACTGTTTCTTAAAACTGCACTGCAAGCACTGTTTGCCTTCCTTCCCACTGGCCCTGGAGTTGTTTGGTTTATCCTACAGCTCAGTCTCCTGGGGGCACACATTGTAAGTTAGTTTTAGAACAATAAATGTAGCTTGTGTCTAAGAATGCCTTCTATTTCTTGTCAGCTAGATGTTTCAGCTTTTAAATATTTTTAGATGCAAAAATTTGACACAGACATAGGAAAAAGAGATACATCAAAGCAGCTTGTCAGCTGTCATTAAGGAAACAATTGTACTCTGCTGGAGAGGGCAGTGCAGCTATTGACGTGTTATCAGTACAGAGTGTTGCAATTTAACTGCAAAAAGAGGTAATAAAGAGGAACAAGGAGGTGAAGGAAAAAAAAGAAGAAAAAAAAGAAGAGGTGAAACCTGCTTCCAGCTGACAGTTTTGTACCTTCCATGCACTTAAAAATAAAGCTATCCAGCTTGCAGAGGTATTGCTTAAATAGCTTTACTGAGGCTCTTGCATTTTTAGCTAAATTCAGTCAAGGCAGGATCCAGCTTGCAGGTTAGGATTTGTGGATTGATATATCTGCATTAAGTTGTCTACCTATGAACCTTACATTTATGCTTCCATTCTTATGTGAAGAGATATAGTTAATTCAGTTGATGAAACCCAAAGAGCTTTTCAGTTTATTCCAAAGCAGATACCTCCACTGACCACTTGCACAGCTCTCTCTCAAGGCTTCATTTGACCTACGGAGTTGCCTGAAGATGGGTGTCTGATACTGTTCAGGACTTCCTGTGGTATTGGAGACATCTGCGCAAAAGTGAGCACATGTAAAACAGGACTTAAAGGGGACAATGCCATTCTGGTCAAACTGGGTATCATAGTCCACAACATCTGCAAAGAAATCTGACACCTTTCTTTAGAATCCTGAGTTCTGGTCTAGGTCTCTGTTTTTCATCATGGGAGCTTATCTTAAGGACCTTCTTGTAGACACCTAAATATAGATGTCTTAATCTGCGAGCTGAATCCCACATTAGGAGCTTTATCTTGTATTAGGAACACATCTGTGTGCTCCAGTGCACCTGCTGATGCCTGTGTGTAATGTGATGACCATAAAGCACTGATTTTTCAGCCTCTCATAGAAAATAACTGTGTTCCAGGCATATATATCTTGCTGAAATTCTTCATGGTTTGCAAAGAGTCAATCACTAGTGCTAATCACACTTACCTGTTAAAGTCCTGCTTCAGCTGCAAGACTGGGGTAGACCATGGCATTATTAAGAATGATGGCACTTTGACAGTGACTGTGAATGTGTCTGCACACAGGACATTGGCATGACACTGTCTTTTCTTTTGGGAAAGCCATTCATTGCTTTGCCACCTCCTTAAATTTAGGAATCGATCCAAGTATGGATTCTCAAGCCATTACACCGCCGATTCACAAACGCATCTGGGCGAAGCTGCGCTTGAACAAGCATTAGCACTTAACTCACGGACCCGTGTGCTGGCTGTGAAAGCTGTCAATTTTTTGGGTTTAGTTATGTTCAGAAGTAGAAGTGAAAAAAAAATATATTCTTGTTACTGCACTATACTGCTGGAGCCTTCATGGAGGTGAACGATTCGGCTGTTAACACCGCTTTGTTATTTGTGGCAGCACTTCACTGATTTCATGGCACTCATTATTCTGCCTGGCTTTTACTCCTGCCCATCGCTCAGGAATGGCAGTGTGTGGGTTCTTGCTGTTGTGTCCTTTGTCTCACACCATCGCTGGTGCCGTGGGAGCCAGAGGGTGCACAGGAAGCCAAGATATGAGTCCAGGGAATCCAGCTAATTCGTGCTCCAGCCCCTTCAGTAGAGAACTGTCATCCAGTTCCTGTCTCTCCAAAGTGGGGCAGTGCCTTCTGTTTTTTCACCTTAGAGGAACATAACACAAAGAGGTGTCCCCACAGGTGGCTGATGGAGAGCTTCTCCTCTGTATTTTAGCACATAATTACCTTTCTCATCTTAATCGGTGTTATCAGTGAGCCAAGTTCACATGTCCTGCTCCACACTCGGGTAGGGGTTTATTCACTGTTTTTGTATATATGGACAAGTGGGAAGTAAAGCCATCAAATGATCCCCCAGATCTCATAAGACATTCTGATATTCTCATTTAGTTTTCTATAGCCTTTAATGGCTACTGGTGCAGGATGATGAGTTGGGGGTCCCTCTTTCCTGACTGTAATGAGAAACTTCATGCTCTGGCCCATTGGGTCAGAACGGACTTATTTAAAAGAACAAACACATGTGTACAAAGTAGAAGGAAATAAAACTTGCAAAAGTGTCTCAGTTTTAAAATTAGATGAGAGACTTAAGTATCTGTAGTAAAAACACAATCACCATAGTGAACTGGAGTAGGGAAGAGCCCTTGGCAGTGTCAGAGAGTGCTGTGGGCAACAGTGCTGCCTGGCCAGTTGAGTGTCCTGCTGTCTTCTGCCATGGCAGGGTCAGTGTTTGATGTTACCTCATGTGCACTGTTTATTTTACCCCTGGAAAAAGATGTTTGTGCATTGCCCACAGCTGCATAAAAGGGACTGAGACACTTGAGGTGTCTCACAGTCACTAAGCCAGGAGAAGGAAGCCACAGGCTTGAATGTATTTTGTCCAATGGCCTTCAGGTCTGCTTTGAAGATCTCCCTCCTACAGAAGTTGTGCACCTCTGAAACTGATGCTTTTCCTCAAAATTTAATTTCCCCTCAATTTCTAAATCTAAAGCCTATTGCATGTGGTTTTGTTGTTTGGAAGATGCAGTTAATCCCCTTTTCCGGTATCATGATGATGTTATGCTGCAGTGGCAACATCTCAATTATCTTTGTTTGTTTTTCTCCACATGACATTGCCTTACACAAGTCACTGGCCATGGGAAATGTGGCACTGCTTTCTTTGCAAAACCCCTGTCACACAGCATCAGCGTTAGGTGTACAGGTTTTGGGTGTGTTTTTTTAGGATTTTTGTGAATATATGTGATTTCCAGAAATTATTTCATTCCTGATGATGTAGACAAGGACTGAGATGAGTGCTTAGCGTCTCATACAGACTGAAACATAATTTTTGGAAAAATCTCAGTCAAAATTAGTTATATTGTTAACGGTATATTGCTCGTTTTCAGGGTGACCAAATAAAGGAGGAAAAAATCTGAATATAAAAGTGAGGAGAAAGTACTCCTTTTGATTATTTCAGTGATTTAGAAGTCAGGTTCACCTGACTTAAAGAATCTAAAGGGAAGTGAGAGCAAGTGAAATTTTACAGTACTATAGTGTGGAGACAGAGGAGTTAAATGAAGACATTTTATTTGATTTAAGAGTGAGAATTATTAATCATAATCTGAGTAGAGGAAAATTTATGGATTCATTCTGTCTTTTAGGCGCCTATGAGATTTTACTCCAAGCATGTTTTTTAGCCAACCAGCCATTTCTCCACAAAATCAAAGCAGACTTGACATTGCTGATAATCCGAAGATTTAAGAGAAGCTGGATTTTGAGCGCAGTTTATTTTCACAAAGAAATAAGCATACAATGCCAACTTTTTTCAAAAGATGCTTTCTAAAGAGTCCGTTGAGACCCAACTGAGACTGATTGAAGTAATCACAGGATTTTCAGTTGGTCTGTAGTCTACATAAAAATTCTTGTTTCTACAAATGTAAACTCTTATCCCTCTCCAATAAGCTGGCATTGAACCATTCAGAAATAGTAGTGGAGGGTTTGTACATTATGTTTTAATTGAAAAATATGAGCATATTTCCAAGCATTGTTTTGTCGAATCCAATTCCAAGTTATTAGTCCTACATTTGAGCCCTAAGTGCAAGGGGCCAGTTTTACTTCTGTTCTTGCACTTGCACATAGTGTGTAACTACTTCTTAAACGCAAAAAATCATGGGAAAGAATCTATTTAATTTTGTCAGGTTCTCCTGGTTCTTTATGTGTGTTCATAACACACCCAAGGCTCTGTGCTTTGTTAGCTCAAAGCTAAATGCGTCAGCTCGTCTTGTCTGCTCAGGTTCTTCTCTGGAAGACAGCAGGGCACCATATCATGCCACTGTTTACAGGTGCAGGTTTGCTTTCTTTTCTTATTGTTTGTTTGAACCTCCCTGCTTATGTCATTGCCTTCACTCCTCTTTGGAAGCTGTCAAGGAACATCAGTTTCTAGAAGTGTTTGTATGTGATGCTGCGGTTATGTTACTACTGTAGTTTAAGAAGCTTTCAAGAAAATACTACTTAAAAAAAGAAAGCAAATTCACTGTGGGAAAGGGATTAATAAAAGGTTTGAATCCTAAAATACTGGATGTTTAGGCTCAGCATGCTCAAATGCTGCAGGTTTACACAGCTATTTTTGTTGTTTTGCTGGAACTGGTTACTATTTTCAGCCTGGTTTGGTGCAGTTATTGTTTAGTTTCTGACCACTGCTAGCTAAAAATGACTGTAGATATTACTATAGTTCCCTTCCCACAGGAACTAGTTTCCACAGGTTAGTATTGTGTTGTAACCAGCTGACACCATCCGACCAGTGGAGGTTTTAGATGATACACACTAAGTTTTCCTTAGGAACCAATTTGCAGGAAAGTTTCAATATCCATTGCAATGGTGTCTGCCTTTATTAGCTCATTAAAATATTTCCTAAATACTGTTTTATGAAAAGTCATCTGTTTGTGGAAATAAAAAATGCCAAGCTTACTGTTTGTTTGCTCTTTCTATGTTGTCCATGACCCTGGAAAAAAGCTTTTTAGAGAGAATCAGGAAAATAACCACATCAGAAAAGCTGACCGGAGGCAAGTAGTGTGTAACCAATTGACACGACGTGCTTTAGGCACTGAATGTTCATTTTCTATTCGTAGTGTATGCTGAATTCCTCCTCACTATAAATCTTCCAAAATTCAATCAGAATGAGCTGTTTGGTTTTTTTGTTCATTAATGCAGGGGTGGACCAGGCGTTGCCACAAGAACGTCGAACTCCTGTCACTCCGTCCTCTTCCTCTCGGTATCACCGCCGCAGGTCCTCAGGGTCGCGGGATGAGCGCTACAGATCGGGTGAGTGGAACTGAAGGCCCCGGAACTGGAATGAAAATTTGAAATGTCTCATTCTGTTCCTCGCTTTTTTAAAAATGAGTTTGTTGTAAACTCATGTAGCTATATATGGGAAACATTCATTGTGCAAATACAGAGACACTGTCCAAGTGTGCAGGGGTGGAGTTACAAAGCCAAGATACATCTGGAACTGGATCTGGCAGCGAGTGTGAAGGGCTGCAAAAAGGCCTTCTACAGGCACGTTAGTAAAAGAGCGAAGAGTAGGGAAAACATGCTGAATGGGGCAGGAGACCAGGTGACAAAGGACATGGAAAAGACAAAGATAAGTAATGTACCCTTTGCCTTGGTCTGTACTGATGATATTTCAGTTCTGGAATCAAGGCATCTGAGACCAATGGGAAAGTCTTGAGCAATGACAGCCTACCCTCTGCGAAGGAGAATCGGGACAGGGAATATTTGAACAAACTGAACTAGTAGACGTCCGTGGGACATGATGGGGATGCATCACTGACCAATGTGATTGTCTGTCAGTCAGGGGAGGTTTCTGCAGACTGAGAGAAAATGAGGTTCATTTCTGTCTTCAGGAATAGCAGGAAGTAGAATCTGGAAAGCTACAGGCCAGCCAGACTCCTCTTGATCTCTTGAGCAGGTGGTGGAGCAAATAATACTGGAAGCTCTTCTTAAGTACATGGACAAGGCAGTGATTGACAGTAGGCAGCATGGATTTACAAAGTGCTCTTAGGTTGGCCAATTCTTGATCAGCCCAGTAACCTTCTACAATGAGATGACTTCCCTGGAGGTTGAGGGAAGGGCAGTGGATGTTGTATGCTTTGACTTCAGTGAGGCTTTTGACAGTGTCTCACATAATATCCTCCTTGACAAACTGGTGAAATGTGGATTAGATAAGTGGACAGCCAGGTGGTCTGAAAATTGGCGGAAATACTGAGTTCAGAGAGTTGTGATCAGTGGCACAAAGTCTATCTGGACACCTGCTGACCTTGCTGGTGAGACAGTGCCCTGTTCACACACTGGCAGATGATACCAAATTGGAAGGAGTGGTTGATACACCACATGGGTGTAATACCATTTAGAGGGATCTGGGCAGGCTGGAGGAGTGGGCAGATAGGAATCTAGTGAAGTTTGACAAAGGGAAATGCAAAGTCCAGTGCCTGGGAAGGAATAACCCCTTGCACTTGGACAGGTTGCTGGAAAGCAGCTTGGCAGCAAAGTCGTGGTGGACGTGAGCTAGGAAGGTGCTCTTATGGCAAAGAAGGCCAAGAGCCTCCTGGACTGCACTCGGAGGAATGCTGCCAGCAGGTCAGAGGAGATGATCCTTCTCTCTGCTCAGCACTGGTGAGGCACACCAGGAGTGCTGGGTCCGGTGCTGGGCTCCCCAGTACAAGAGGGATATGGACATACTGGAGTGAGTCCAACAAAAGACCACAGATGATTAAGAAATAGATCCTGTAATGTGTGAGGAGAAGCTGAGAGAGCTGGGGTTGTACAGCTGGAGAAAGTTCAGGGAGATCTTATCCCTGTGTATAAGCTATGTGATGGAGGAATTAAAGAAGCTGGAGTCAGACGAGAGACAGTTGGCAAAACCAAAATATGAAGAATTTGATTTAAGCATAAGAAAAAGCTTTTTTTTTCTAAGAGAGGTCGAGCACTGGGACAGGTTGCTGAGAGAAGTTGTGGTGTCTCCATTCTTGGAGCTATTCAAAACCCCACTGGATGTGGCCCCAAGCAGTGTGCTGTAGATGACCCTGCCTAGAGCAGGGAGTTGGACTGCATGGTCTCCAGAGGTTCCTGCTGACCTACTCCAGTCTGTGGTTCTGTGACACAGCTGAATTTTACTGTACTGATTCTAGTTTGGTAATACTATAAGAAAAATATTTAATTTGCAGTATAGCAGGTTGGGAACATCATTATGCCCTAAATAGAAGCACTGATTAAGGGAAGATAAAATTAATTTCAGAGCTGAACAGAAGGGTAAAAACTCATTTCCAAGTGAATGGGATCCAACTTTCTTTGTGATACTGCTCCAGATATAACACAAAGTGAAGGAAGTGATTGGTTTAAAACTGGTTTATAATGGCTTCGCACAACAAGAAAGACATTGAGGTGCTGGAGCATGTCCAGAGAAGGGCAGTGAAACTGGCAAAGGGTCTGTAGCACAAGTCCTATGAGGAGCAGCTGAGGGAGCTGGAGGTGTTTACCCTGGAGAAAAGAAGGCTCTGGGGAAACCTTATCACTCTGTACAACTCTCTGAAAGGAAACTGGAGGCAGGTGGGGTTCAGCCTCTTTTCACAAGTCACGAGAGATAGGACAAGAGAAAATGGCCTCACGTTGTGCCAGGGGAGGTTTAGATTGGATATTAGGAGAAAAAATTCTTCACCAAAAGAGTTGTCAACCATTGGAACAGGCTGCTCAGGGAAGAGGTAGAATGACCACCCCTGAAAGTGTTCAAAAGGCATGTGGATGTGGCACTTGGGAATGTGGTTTAGTAGTGAACACAGTGGTGATGGGTTTATGGTTGGTCTCGATAATGTTATCTTTTCCAACATTAACAATTCTGTGATTCCATAAAGGAAAAGTGAGCTCTGAAACTTCTTTACTCTTACCTTTGAAGGTGAAAACTGCATGCACTACGCCTTAATAGGATGAAGAGAAGGTGTGCTCAGCTGTTGTTTGAACTGCTTCAGGGGCTGCTGCAGTATGAGCATCCTTCTCAGATAGCAGCCTGAGGCCATGGACTGGTTTATCTGGTGCTGCCTCCCTTGCAGCTGCAGAATAAGGGGGCCATAGACATCAGCACCCATCAAATCTGTGGCAGAGAGACCCTGGTGAGCTGAGAGTCAGAAGCCACAGCCTGATGGTTATGGAGGGTCTCAAGGAGAGTAAATTTGACTGTGGAAGCTCTGGATTGTGTTTGAGAAATGCCTCTTGCTGGATGCAGTCAGACTCGTTGTGCTGACACAACTGGAAAATTGTGGAGAACTCCTTATTAAACCTCTTGTAATGTATCTCTGGTTCATTCCGTTAGTCAAAGAGCTTGCCAGTCCCATTTAAAGGAAAATTAAATGATAAATGTGGCAGAGAAAGTTCATGTGTGTCCAAACCATTCTGATAAATTTTTATAACTCCCTCCTCCCCTCAGAAACCCCAGGTTCATACTGTAGATGCTGCCAATTTTTGTTGAATAATGGTTGTGGTATCTGCATAATTCCTTGATATATAAGCTCCTAGAAGCTTCTCCAACATTACACTATAAATGGTCTGATTTCTACCCAGTGTTTTTAACTAGGTAAAAAAGAAATACTATTCCTGAACTTGTCTAATTTGTGGCTGTGCAACCCATGGTCCTCAAATCTCCAAGCTGTGACTCGCCAGAGCACTTCTGTTAAAAACGTGCATTTGACTGTGAGTCGAAAGTCGTCTGCTTGAGCTGTGCTCGCCATTTGTAAACTAAGATGTCGAGTCAGTTTGGGGATGGGCAAAAGGAGGCATCATGTGTATCTTCACTGTGTGCCTCTTCTGAGACCCCAAGAGTGCTCTCTGAGTTGGTGTTGCTGCCCCTTGGTTCCAGTTGCTGCCTGCTGCCTTAAAAGGAAGACATTTGTTCAGTGAAATGGTACCTAAGGTCCTGTCTTAGGGATGGGGCAAGTTGTAATTATATATATATGTTATATAAATAAAGACACAAATGTCATTGCTGAGAAGAAAAGTAAGGAATTCAGTGTAAAGGGCTGTTATCAGTGCAGGAGTATCACTTTAGGAGAGTCAGGACTATACTATAAATCCAGATCTTTTTTTCTGCTCTGAAAATGTCCTCGATGTTAAAAGTGAAAACTTGACAGTATTTTGGGGACTTATGGCAAGGCTTTGAATTCCAAGCTTGGTTACTGTATAGCATGACTCCTCAGCAAGTCACTGAGCTCTCCAGCACATGGGTTTCAACAACTCCTGCATCTCACTCCCTCAAAAAAACCCCAAATGTAGCAAATGTCAGTGAAAGCAAATCTAAATATACATTTCAATTTTGAAAAGTTATCAGATCATCTCCAAATTTACTTTCAGAGGAGCTTTGCTAAGATACAGTGCAATGTTCCTACCCTGACCTATGTTCTCCCCTTCCATGTATTGCCCCTGTGAGATCAGAAGTCTGTTTCTTTCTTGGTCTCTTAATTGCTCAATTATTACTGTAGGTTGCAAACTTGCCAGTCAGATTTCATTGTGGTTATCTTGTTTTCAGATTCAGATTTGCTTCAGGTAGAAGTCTTTGTTTCACTTGTTGTTTTGCTGTGCTTAATACTTCAGCATCTCAGCTCTGATCACATTGTGATTGTTAGATCCTAGCTGTTACCCAGTTGGAGTGTTTGTTATCATATTTGGCACATCTACTTGGCAAAAGTCCAAAACAAAATGAAATGCACACTCTTTAACCAATAAGGAATTCACATCTAGGAAAACATTTTCCTTCCTTAGCGTTTTTGCACAGTTTATTTCAATTAGCATCTGCAAACAGATCTCCCATTCCAATTCTGATCAAAGTCCTTTTCTCTCTCTTCGTGGTAAGGTTTTCTTAATTGGAAGTCTGAGGTTCTGGGAGTCATCCAGTTCTCCTTCCGTGCCTTTGCTTTCTACGTGGGTTTAGATGTCAGCAAAGATCATTTAATGAACTCTCTTTGGAGACTCAAAATCATTGCTGCCACTAATATCACCTTCAGCTTTTTTTCTTGTATTATGCAAAATGTCATACTGTGACATTTTTAATCCCTGCCTATTTTCTTACTTCAATCTATTCTATTATTATTATTTCATTAATGTTGTAACAGAATTTTTCAGCACTGTAATTTTGAAAGCCTGGGTTCTATGATTTTATGTTTTAAATAAAATTGACACTTGAGTTTGTGGACACTATTTTTTTCCCTAAATGTTCCTGGTAATTTTTTTTTGTTTCAAGATAATTTGATTTTATAATTCTGCCTACACTGGAAATTTGCTCTAATTCTTTAAAACCAAAAAAGTTTAAAATTCCTGGCTGCTTCTTTTTATACAGGAAGGGAGCCTGAAACCACTATGTTTCAAAATGTCAACTTTGATAATTTTTCAGATGTCTAAAGACACAGATAATGCCATAAAGTGTAGTAACTGAATTAGTGCAGGGTTAAGCTATATCACTCACTTTATACAGATGTGGCAAATAATTTAGCTAATATTAATCCAAAAGTATTCTTTGATTTGTTTACTACTGAATTAAAAAATTAGTATTTACTCTTAGTATTTACTCACTTAGAAACAGTATTTGGAAAGGTTTGCCAAGTGTAGATCATGGCAGTGTTTTTCTCTTAGCAACTGCCATTCCTTATCCTGTGCTTGTAGTATAACTTTATCTGGGGGCTCAAGATGACACTGAAGCCAAATGGTGCTGCAGGCTGGATCAGTAACTTTTGCCAAGAGGCTTTTCTGGCCTAGTGGGTTTTCAGGCAGGAAAGCTCAGTCAGAAGAAAGCTGGCTTGCACAGCACTTGTGGCTCTGCATGCAGAATAGATGTCAGCATCAGGCTTGGTCTGCTGATGGGACTGCAAAGTCAGGCACAGACTGGAGTATGAGTTAATAATGGTCATGTAGACGTAGCTGCAGTTGGCCATGCAGCTTTTGCTTCCTTAGTGCCATTTAGAAACTAGGTTTCTCGGGTCCTTTTGGAAGCTGCAGATCCATGGAGTTGGAACGGTGCGTTGAGATAAGGAGATAGGAATTACATGGTGGAGTAGGCAAGTGGGTAGCCTGAATAGCCTAGCTTTCACACTCTTGCCATGCTGTCTGAATGAGCTAACTCAGTTGAAGACTGAGATTTCCAGAGGCCCTTGTCCCTCCATACAGTCACTAGGGACCTGTTTGCTCGCTGGTAGCAGTGGCTGCATTCTGCTCTTGCTAACATTGTAATCCCTCGTAGGAGGACCTGAAGTTTCTGCCACCATTGTTTAAAAAGCCTTCATATCGGCTGTCTTGCTTTTGGAAGAATGGTCTTACCTGATTTGGTGCTTAAAACAGTGAGCTGTAACCCCTCCACAGTGTAGCCCTGCAGTGACCGTCCTGCTGGAGCTTGGCCCCTTGCCGGTGGCTGCCGTCGTGGTGGCCGGAGCTGAGCTGGGCTCTGCTGCCACGTAAAGGCTGCAGTGCAGTACAGCAGCAGCTGCTGGGGCCCTGCCAAGTGACAGAGCCCATGGGCAACTGGGCAGGTCCTTGGGATCAGAAGTTGTTTTCTTGGTCACAGTAAATCTCCCCCAGTTCTTAGTTTCCCAGCCGGTCATGGTCTGTGGGGCTCAGAAATTCTCCCTCAGGGACCTTCAGCACCTTTCTGGTGAAAAAGTATGTTATCTGCCCTCAGCTGGGTGTTCAACACTCAAAGAACTGAAACATCAGGTCCTTTCCAACTTCATTTTTTCCAAAAGGACACCCTGTGGCCTTTAGATTAGGCCAAAGCAAGAAGCTTGAGTTCTCTATCCCAATGCTGAAAACCAGAGCACCTTCTCATGTGCCACGACCTGGCTTTTACTGTTTCCACACTTGTCAGGAAAGAACCCCCACCTAAAACCAGAAGGTATAACATAAAAAATGTGTACCAATAAAAATTAAAAAAAAAAGGGCAACATTAATTAATAGGGAATGTGGTGTCATATGTTCAAATGTACATGCATGTGTTAGGAATGAGATAGTGTCTCTCCCGATTTCTACTGCACCAGAATTCTCCTCTGATGAGATAAGGATGGGACAAATGCGTTGGGCCAAGGTTATTAAGTCTCTTGTTTCTAGTGAGCTTTGTAATAGGCCTTGAAGATGACCAGAGCACTGCCTGGAGCAGTATAATCCTTAAGAAAAATGAGACCAATAAGCTCTAAAAAATGAGTTTTCCAGATGTCAGGAATGATACGGGAAGTAGCAGCATAAGTGAAATTGTGCTCCCTCTGTGTCTGGGGGTTTGTGGTGTCCTAGAGGAAAGACCAGCAAATGAGAGCACATGCACTGCGTGGACTCAGTGGACAGGTTTTAAAAGGCACGGCAGCGGGTGAGCACAGAGCTGGGAGCTGAGAAATGGAGCATTTTGAGAAATGCCATTTGTGGAATCAACATCTCTCAGCTGGAAGCACGGAGGAAGGGTATGGCCTGTAGGGTGGTTGTGGTGCCTGCACTCCCAGCTGGGACAGTACCTCCCTTCTCACACTATTCTGCTGATTTTTTTTTCCCATTTGTTTAGGTTGTGGAGACGAGAAAGAAAAATTGTTTTGGTCCACTTGGAGAGCTGCCAGCCCCTGCCCCAGAGATCCCACCCCTGCAGGGAACAGCCCATTTTCCAAGTGCACTCAGCACTTCTTTCAAGAGACATCTTAATATAGGAGATACTTGGAGGTACTGCCAAAACAGATGCATCCTCACTACAGCTCTCACAGCTCAAATTCCTGAGCCACCTTTCCCACGCTGGTGTTCAAAGGGGAAAAGACAGAACAACTTATACTGAGCATGAGATTGTTAAACTTCAGAACAAATCATCCCAGGCCAGGTTTGAGGGTCATTTGAAATAAGGTAGCTAGGAATGAAAGAATATTCCCTGTAGACCCAAATCCTTGAGATGCTGGCAGCAGACCTTTGGTAGCTGAGCTGCTCTGCTCTAGCCGTGTATTTGTTCTCATTTACCAGGAGGTAGGTGTGTGTAGGACCCCTAACAAAGGTTGATGACATTTTGTGTCTTTACAGCTTACCTCATGGTGATTTGGAAACGTACGGGTAGATTATATTTTGTGTTTTTGAAAGGACATTCAAGATCTTGCTCTGCAATCCTGCCAGAACTGACAAAAAAGAATTACAGTATGAATCAGTGTGAGTTGTGCATGGTAAAGGATGGGATGGGAAGATCTGAGAAATCATTTTTACTGAACCCTCATTGTTTAGCATTTCTGCAAAGAATAAGGAGAAAGGAAAATTCAGTTAATGTGCTATCTATTAGGAGGGGACTGCATAGAAGTGTTCATGTGGCTTGTTGTAAAACAAATAATTTTTTAAGTCTTGAGATGATTGAGGGTACTTGTATGAGTTAATTTGAAAACATTAACCTGGCTGTAAACAGACTTATTCAGAAATTAATTAATCTCTGATTTAGCTTGCTTACAAAGTTAATTTCAAGCTACAACTCAATCAGGGAGAAAAAAAAGTTGAAAAAAACTCTGGCAAATATGTAATTTATATGACCACAAAATTGCTTTTGACCCAGAAGAAAAAGTTTGTGAACGTAAGTACAGAACTCTTGAGGAAAATTCTTTGAGGATCTCCAGAGAGAAACAAATATAAAGTTAGTTTAGTCCAGATTGCATAGTAAGGTGGCCTGAGATGAGATCACTGTGTGAAGCTGA
The DNA here is from genome assembly GCA_013397975.1 of Machaerirhynchus nigripectus. NCBI lineage: Eukaryota > Metazoa > Chordata > Aves > Passeriformes > Dicruridae > Machaerirhynchus > Machaerirhynchus nigripectus. The sequence goes on from VZRQ01001799.1 coordinate 369,317, forward strand.
CTTCCAGATTGCATTACAAATGGGATAATAAGTGAATGGAGGAATGGAAATTATTAGGGAGAGACATGCATGTTGGGGTTTTATTTCACTTCTGAGTACAGTTAATATAATTTTAAATCTCAGAGTTTTGAGAAAAACATTTTAAAATTGACTTTATTATAATACCTGAAGAACCCAAATTAAAGCAAAAACTTTGCCTTTCAGCAAAACCAGCAGTGGAGTCATAGAGAGTTCAGTCTGCTGTTTTGGTGTCCTCTGTTTTCAGCATGTAAGCTCTGTGTTTCACAGCCTGCCCATACAGCTTTTCCAGCCACATGTTGAGCTCCTCCCTTCCTTCCATCCAGAATTATGGATTACTGCCATGCCAGCCAAAGTGGGGGATGACAGCCGTGCCTCTCTGCTTTAGAGTTAAGCCTTCTGACCACATGAGAACATACCAAGCATCTGGTTTGTGCATTTGTGCAGCAGGTGGGGACAGAAGATGCTCGGGAGGTGCTCAGCATTGGCTGAAGGATGGCACGGCCCTTCTTGGAGTGCATGGAGCAGCTTCCTGCACCAGTGGGCCTTGTTGGCTGCAGCATCCTTGAAAAGCCAAGTCTTTTCCAGTGGCACATTTATAGGAGTGCACATCTTTTCTAAAGCACTGACATTTCAATGCCAAAAATGGTCCAGATCAACAAAATTCAGCCCCAGAATTCTTGAAAAGACCGCAGAAGTTTCCCCTGCATATTCATGTATCCCCCAGTTCCCAGTAAAGCCAGAGGCCTAGTTTATACACCTTAAACATCCCAAGGACTGAAACTTGCACACATAAGTTGTTTTTTGAAAGGTAAGCAACAGTTTATTTCTGCTAGTAACCTCCACAGCCCTCCTATAAATGAGAGTCATCTTAGAGCAGCTGTTCTTGGATTCAGTCATGCGTTGACTGTTGTGAATGCCATGTTTCAGAATTAATAGCACACCTGCTTTCAGATGGAGAGAAATTAGGTGTCACACTGTTTGGGCCATGTGCTTTCCTATCTTAATACCCAGAGAGAATGTGAAAGTATTCTGAGACCGCTTCATTACAACATCACCCACAGCAAAGATCTGTTATTGTATGGACTCACTTACTTTCACATTCCCAGGGGTGAGATGATTTCCCAAGAACTGATCTGTACTGGATGAACACAGCAACTTTTATGAAATCACTTGCCCTGTATCTGCCTGAAAATAAATCAGTGCTGTCAACCCAGAACAACCAAAAGACAAAACCCAACTGTAATCTGTTCTGATGATACCACATTTACCATGTTTCACTGTATTTAGTATGTCCTGATTGCATTTCCAATAAATGTAGCTACCAAGTTATCTCTATTCAGAGTATTTACAGGCCACTTATTAGGAAATGAATTCTCAGTGTGTCCTTTGTTTCCATGGTAGCTCTCACAAAGGTCTGATTAAACTCATAAGCAACTTTCATGCTTTCAACTACTGGTTTCCTGTAAGACAGCAATTACCAACCTTCTCTCTGTATAATTACTTAGCATAGAATTGCTATACTTAGCATTGTCTTATCCAGAATTTTCAGCCAAAATTCACCTTTGATAATGCTATTTTCCTATCAGCTGTCTCCCTGTAATAACTAGAAATTGTTTTGATTATTCTGTTGCACTCTTTGTTGGTGCAGCAGAAAATGCCCTTGCTCCCATTGCCTCCTCAGTCTGTTCTTCCAGCTGTTTTCCTTGATGCCATCCCTGTGACAGAGATTTATTTGTGGTTTTACTTATTTGTTTCAATGTCTGACTTCAGGGCTGATCCTCTACTGCAATATAAACAAGACATAACTATGTATTATATGTACATAAATAACTTCTAATTAAAAATCCTTTGGCATTCTCAACTCATTAGAGCAGAGCATCAGCCTTCTTGATCTTAATAATCTGCCATTCTCTGAGTGAGTTAGTTGTGTTTGAAGACTATCCTGTAACAAGCAAGGAGTCTAAACCTTCTCAGTCCTTAGGCCTGTCTTACTCCCAGTTGTGTCATCCATCATGTTATCAGGAATTAGCTGCTAATGCAGAGGAATAAAGATTGTTTCCAGTGGCTAGCTCAAAACACACAAAAAAAAAAAAA
>VZRQ01001799.1:371453-739893 GCA_013397975.1 Machaerirhynchus nigripectus
AAAAAAAAAAGGAAGATGACAAAAAGAGCTCAGGGGAGAGGAATGAGAGGAATTACATGAGCCAAAAGGAAGAAACGGAAGAGATGGATGAATTCAGATCACAACTAGGTTTGTCTCCAGGCAGTTTTATTCTTCCAGGGGTAAGTCCCCTGAAAGGAGGGATGGAAGTAGTACCATTACCTCACAACAGGCAAACCAGGCTGCAGAAGATGGTAGGGACTCTGTTAGGTAACTCTGCATCTGTACAGAAAAAAATAGGCAACAGCTTGTTTTTGCATATTTGTGTTTCTTAAACAGCTGGTGATTGCATATGAAGGCTTTATAATTCCTGGGAAACTGAAAATGTGAGCAAAACCAGCAGAAGGAATATATTTTATGAGAAACAGAGGCAGAAGCAGTTCTAAGGTCTTGATTCTAGCAATGCATGACTCCCGTCTACAGCCAGTCTAATTTCTTGTCTTAAAAAGAGACAGGGCTGCGTGGTAAATGAGATGCAGGAGAACTACTTGACACACAACTGCAAGACCTGATTTAAGTACAAAAGAAGATAATGTTTTTCTTTTGTGTGCTGAGGTATTTTATGCAAGGGCTGTGCAGAACAGTTTTATAATGTGGAATTTTTTAATGTAGCTGTTGCTTGCCGTGGGAGGAGCACCCTGTTCTGTTATCCAAGCAGAACTCGTACCCAGATCCCTGATCTGTGAGGTGGTACTGCTCATGTTTGACATGCCTATGGAGCAAATGCAGCTAATATTGAATAAAGGAAGCTGCTGAACATGTTAAACTTCTATAGGGAAAAAAAAAAGTAACAACCCCTCTACCTCGGGGAAGAATGCAACTGTAATTTGTTGAATAGGTTTTTGTTCTTTTAGAAAAGAAAATCTGAAGAAAAAGGAGCAAGTTCATTCTGCTAAAAGCTTCAAAGGTCTGTAGGAGGACTAGGAGTTTGCAGCATATTTCAAATGTCTTGGTTACAGTTCAGAGCTTTAAAGGACACTCTCTCTGGCCCAAGTAAGGAATGGGGCGTCCCTGTTCATGGGGTGTAAGGGGTAGGGTGAGTCAGACCTACAGGAGATGCCAAACGAGGATGCACTCTTCGGAAGAGGGCTCTTCTAGCAGCTGTAGAGAAACACGAGATGCTGCAGCAGGGCTCCGTATGTGGAGCAGGAAATGGCTGACCTTGTTCATCACACAACAATTGTTTTTTGCTTCAGGAAAGGAAGACTGATTTGCTTGTGGAGACAGCTGAGCCTAGAAGGATCATGCAGACTGTCTTTCCCAAAGGAAATGACTAGGAGAGGGCAGCTTGTCATAGAGGGAAGTCACCACTTGTTCTAAGTATGCATAGATTTGTGCAAGGAGGAGAGAAAGTATGTTCCCCAAAAAAGGCTTCATGTAAAGTTCCAAGGAGATTTATATTATCCCAGAGCCAGTTAAAACCATCCAGCTCAACTTCTGACTAAATAAAAATTTGTAGTGTCCCCCCAGAAAAGATTTGGGGTCATCGACAGCGTATGGAATAAAGGGTTAAAGAACACTGTGAGCAAGGAGTCAAAAGTATCAGCAGTCTGAAAAGAACAGTGTTTATTTCTGGGCATTACTATGTGACCTTTGACCACTGCCCACCTACCAGCAGTTAATACAGCTATCTCCCTAACATCTTCTGTCACCCAGTTACTCCTTTTGAGAAAGGTGTCCATATCAAGCTGGTGCTGGGCAGTAATGTCTGTTTTAGTGGGTTTGGCTTTTTTCCTAAGCCTTTCCAGTTAAGTCAGGAGCACACCATTGTGCCAAGTTATGAGATAAACCAGATGAAAAGAGTGACTGCACTAAGCAGAGCACCTCCCAGGAAAGCTGGGCAATTCATCCTGCTGATGGCATGAGGAATTTGCAATAAATGAGAGTTCCTGGTTCTGGAGCTCATTGGCCAAAGCCATAGGTCATCATCACTTGGGAGCCTGAGCTTGCAGACCCTCATTCTCTGTGCCAGTTTTAATTTCTCTGCCCTTTGTTTTGAGACCTCATCTCTTGTATAATAACAGATCATTTACTCTTTGAAAGGAAACTTTCTCCTTACCTATTCCTTGTTTTTACAGTTCCACTTCCTTTCTATTTCACTTACTGACTTCACTCCCAAAAGTATGCTTGCCTTTTCTATCCTGTCATAGAAAGTAAAGGAAGAGAATAAACAAGTAAAAACACTTGAATGCAACAGGGAAAAGACTGGGGACAGAGCTGTTTTGTCTGCAGTTTGCGGCCTACAAGAAATACGTCAGGTTGAATGCTGAACACCAGGTTGATCGGTGTTAAGCAGCAAGCACAAGTTAAACAGTGAGCTTTCCCAAGCATGTTGCTTTGCTCTTTCCCATTTATTGATTCTTTGAGTACAAACACACAAATTGGATTCAGTGTGTGGTTGGCCAAGCTAAAAGAGTGGAAGACAACAGCGGATAAGTCACTGTGTATTAGTTCCTACTACTGTAGGCAGAGGTGATGATATTTTACTCTGTGCTCTAGATTTTCTCTTAAGACATTCTTGTGGAAAAGCCAGGTGGGAAGAGTAAAATGATTTTTTTACCTACAGGAGAGCTTTGAAGGGTCAGAATCTGGAGTAGTTTTGTCGGCTGTTATATTGTAGTTAGAATGTCACATGAAAGAACATTTCACCTAAAAGTGTGTTTTTTCCACTTAGATGCAGCACTTTCTCAGAAGGCTTGAGTGCAATTAAATCAAGGTATATTTGTGTTTGAAACTGTATCAGAAGTTTATAGTAGGTGAGAAATTACAGCAAGCAACACCATAAGGAAAGACAGAAAGGTGTTCTTCCTGTGATTTTTTTTTTTAATACAAGCACTTTTTTGTGTTGTTTTTGGACTAGGTTTTGATACTTGAACAATTTTTTTCAGGAAAAATTAATGAGAAATCTGTGTTTTATAGCAATACTCAATCACAGTATGATGAATTCAGTTAGTCTGAGCATGCCAGGGTAGACTGAGAAGGAATTCAGACACATTTGTCAGACCTGCAAGACAGGGGCATCACCCTACCAGAGATGGTTTGAAATTCTAATACGATGTTCCTGCTGATGCTGTGTGTGATATGTGGAGAATACAAACTGCTTTGTGATGATGGGATTAGGGGGGATAGCAGTTTCCTGTCCCAAAGGAACTTGATATGTCTTCGCACTTTGTCCCAATGTACATCGCAAATGTGGTTTCCTGTCTTTAGACAACAAGCAGTGTCCAGTTACTGCTGTATAAATTCCTATTGCAAGTCTCCTTGTATTTTTTCAGTATCTGTAAGGGACAGATTTGAGGAAGCAGTGAGTTACATATAAAATGATGGACACTACAGCCCATCTTTCACTGAGGTAAAGGGAAAGAGCTACCACACTCCTGTTCAAATTCACGAGAAGCAGATCACCAGGGACACTGGTGGCAAATGGACGTTTCAACTTGGATTTAAATCCGTGATTCATGAAAGTACAATAAGAGATTATTAGCTGAATTTGGGTAACATTCCCTGTGCTGTATAAGCAAAGTTGGTTTGTAGATCAGAAAAGAAAAGCTAAAACCTAGAGAAAAGCAAAGCATGTCTATGCAAAGTGCATATCTGAAGCTGATATTTGCTGGGAACAAACCTCCTTACTGTTTCTGTCTTGCTGTGATTACAGGATAGGTATTGTAACCCATGAGTTGTTCTCAAGTATAACTCTGAAGTATCAGTCTGGCTTTCCCTCACCTCTCTGATTTCCCAATACTTTGGGTCCTGGTCTCTAGGCATGAATGGCTTGAATGCTGTTCATTAGCTTATCCAAGTCCCGCTCTGTATAAGACTGTCCAGATAGGTTTAAGAGCATCTTCAGAACCCACCAATAGGCTTTCATTCAAAAGGAAGACCATACAATCTATATAGGCTGTTACTCATTCTTTACCTAATCCTTATCCATTCTTTATATGCTTAGAGACACTTTGTTTAGCCAAGAGTTTTATTCCTGAGAGAGAACATGGTGAAGAGATTTTTCACCCAAGCTTGACTGCTTATGCTGCATTTTATTCCTCTCACCCTAAAACCCTGTAAACTCTTGTTGATGCTCCGTGAACCATCTCTGGATTATCTGTCCTCAGCATTTTCGGTACATGTATCCTGGGTTTTTTGCTCTATAGCAAATTGTTTTTTTTATCCTGGGTTTATTACTCTATAGTCTGAGTAATGCCTTCTAAATATTTGAGCTTGCAAGCTGGGCTGGGAGCAGGTGTGCATGTTCCTTTTTCCCAGTCAGCTTCCCTCTTGTTTATTCAGAGTTCTTATCTTTGACATTGTTTTTGCTTTCCTGTGAGGCTTTGGGTGTGGTTTTTTTTAGCAATCTATAGTGTGGTTTATTCCATGTTAGCCCATTACAAATAAACATATCAAGAATGTGCCTTATTGAGAAAACAGTTCAATTCCTGAACTCCTGTGGATGCATTTGAAAATTAAAACCCTGCAGAGTGTTTTTACTTAAGCTACCTTCTTCCATCAAAACAGAATCAAAAAAGAAATCAGAGAATTCACAAGTTATGATTCAGCGTCCAGCTGTCACTAAGCATTTTAATGATTTTCTGTCAGCTGTCTTCCTTTAAAAAACTTTGGAAGAATTTCTTCTCCCTCTTGAAAAAGTTAAAAACAATCCTATGTACAATAATAGACAAATAGTTCCTCATGTGTTGATCAGCAAAATTTATTTTCTTCCAAAACAATTTTTTTTTTTGCAAAACTTGCTGTGGAGTGTTGGTTTGTTGAGATTTTTTAAAGGGAAAGCTCCTTTTTTTCTTACTGCTTGATATCTAATTACTATCCTTTGAAGAAAAACCAACAATTTTCCCACTTTAACAGATAAGAAACTATTAGGGAGCATGTTCAGTCCTGTGTACCTTATTGAGATTGGTGTGAAGTGAGCAGGTAGGAATTTATCTTGGGGTCATGCTGTTAGGTAAAGACTTACATTGTTATTTTCATAGTCTGATACTTTTCACATAAATTTTCTGATAATTTTCACATAAACTTTTCATCAGTTTTTAATTATAAGAAAGACCTTAAACTTTCTGCTTTAAAATAATGACAGGAGAGAAATTGTTCTCTGGGTTGATAATAACATTGGTCTTCCTTCATTTTGGTCCATCAGCTGCATGGCTCTTTTCTCTTTTGAGAATGGTTTCCCAGCTTTGCTGTTTGCTTTTCTTGCTTTGCTTTGCTGCTATGCTCATCCACTTCATGATTTAAAAGAAAAGAAAAGAAAGCAACTCATGGAAGCAGCTGGTAAAGCTCTTTTTCTTACTCTTCCCCGTTGTACTTCTCTCGAGAGGTGCTTAAACACTGGCAGAAGATAGGAAACACCATTATTGGAAACGAGACACTGCAGCTTATCAGCAGCTTATCATCTAATGCTTCTAGTCATCCTTCCAGGTTGTTACTCACTAGTTACTTACAGAGATGTGATTCAACCAACGCTTCTTTAAATAAGGATATACATATATATCTATATATATATATACTCTTCTGTTTCCTGTTGCTTTTCTTGGGGCACACTGCCCGTTCAAAGCTGCCACCACATCCATACGGGAGTAGGATAATGACTGCGTGCTGCCAACCCAGCCTGTGAGGGTGGTCTTCAAGCAGTTTCAGCAGCAGCAGAAGTGGGATCACTTTGGATTAAACCTGAGTCACTGTGCTCCTGCTTCACAAATGGAAATAGCTAAATTATGCACCCAAATTGCTGTATTTTCTGCAGCTGACCAGTGGCAACTGGTTAAGGAGCAAGATGTCAGATGGTCAGTGTATGTGGCAACTTCTCTAGCCACAAGACACATCTGTTGGCTGCCATGTCTTTTGCGTACATTCACCTCGTGTGAGTCTTGTCCCCAGTCCATAGAAATATGCAGACAAGCAGTGCAAGGTAGTCAACTAAAGGCAGGCTTATTTCAGTATGTAGTTATGGTAGTAATTAAAAAATGGTGCTTAAAACAAAGTCATTACCAAAAAGTCACTCACATCTTTTAGATATGATAAATAGCCTTTTTCAAACTTTGGGAGGCAGGCAGCTATAAATATGTGTGAAAGGTAGAGAAGCTGTTCACGGGCTACATCCCCCAGGAGAAGGGATCTGTTAGATACTGTGGAGTGGGCTGGTGTGAGCTGTGTGCAGCACCTGCCTGCAAAGCACCAGGTCTGTGCTTAGGGTGGTTTTTTTTCCTCATTCCATCTCAAGCCAACCTTACGTAGTACTTATTTTTCTGTGAATAATGCCAAGTGACAGTGGCAGGAGAAGGATTTGGGAATGAGGGACCTGTTGCCATTTCTGTTGTGGCATTTTACATACCTCTTACCCTTCAAGCAAATGTTCTTGTTCACTTACTCTGTGTGACTTTTGTGTAAATTGGAAACCTTATTCATTTAAAAAATGGGCAATGTTAACACACCACAGTTCCACTGAAAACAGCAATGGTCACTGAAGTAACAGCATCTGGTTAAACAGAGGTTTGCTCCGGGGAAGTGATGTTCCTGCTCTTCAAATACTGCAGCACTATTCTGGGAATATCCTACAGCTCAAAGGGCTGTTTGTTGGTACAGCACTTTTCACTGTAGTGGCTTTTTCTACAGTGAGGAGAACCCCTGCAGTTCCTCCGAGATCCTGGAGGATCTTGTGTGTTCCTGGCCTTCCATCATGGGATGTGCGTTGTCAGCCCAGCTGGCACATGCACAAACCTGCTCCAGGTGTGATGGATGCACAAAGAGCAGCTCCTTTCTGTCTAACTCTGGCTTCAAACCTCTTTCCTTACAGATGTCCACACAGAAGCAGTGCAGGCAGCCCTTGCTAAACATAAAGAAAGGAAAATGGCAGTCCCCATGCCCTCAAAACGACGTTCATTGGTGGTGCAAACATCAATGGATGCCTACACACCTCCGGGTGAGTATCTCTCGATTTTTATGAGAATTTTAGAAATGGTTATTTTTGCTGCTAATCTATCAGCATAGATAGTAATGGAAATGTCATTTGATGCACACTGAGCTTAACTGAGGTGTGCTTGAAGAGAAGGTGAACTGAGTAGTGGAAAAGTCAACAGGGACAGTTCACAAGATTGCTTTGCCCTTGGTGATACCTTGGCCTGCACTGGTCCTTTTAGGCTTACCAGGACCTAACTGTGACCAGCTTGTCATACTTCATGATAGTCTAAGTTCGTTTCACATTTCTGGTTTATTCCCTAACAGTGTAATGTAACATTGTCTTAGCAATTAGTTGTGCCATTCCTTTTCGAGTTTATCTGCTCTTCTTATCTACCAGACTGTGAAAATACCTCATATCTGATGCTTCTTATACTCATTGAATCCAGCTGAGACTCCCATTTCACTGAGGATTGGACTTTGTACAATTGTAAAAGTGTCTCAGAGACTTTGTGGAGTGAGCTTGGGAAAAGTTTTCTTTTATATTCTCTCCTGGCTGGAAATCTTCAGAAGATTCTATGTTTAACGTTATAAAGGAAGACTTTAATTATCCTTTTTTTTTTTTTAGTACAATGATACACACAGCATGACCTTAGAGCAGGAGATGTGCACAGTTAGCAACTGACTTAGTTTCAGGGCTTTCAGTACTGCAGTTTTCTCATTATGTTTGCCTACCTTCCTGAGATTTTCTTAATGACACTTTCTTTAGATTTGTGATATGAATATGAGTTATTGTTATTAAGAAAACCCCAAAGCACTGCAAGCTAACAGGCTGTTTTTAATTACTAGATACTTCTTCTGGTTCAGAAGATGAAGGCTCTGTACAGGGCGACTCCCAGGGAACTCCCACCTCAAGCCAGGGGAGTATAAACATGGAACATTGGATCAGTCAAGCGATCCACGGCTCTACCACATCAACCACTTCCTCCTCCTCGACACAAAGTGGAGGCAGTGGTGCTGCACACAGACTAGCTGATGTTATGGCTCAAACACATATAGGTCAGTATACAGATGTGTTGGGTGTGTCCAGTTTAACATGAATTTTGACTCTCACGTTCAGCTGATGCTGCTATATGAAGTCGTACACAAGTGTTTCCTGCGCTTCTTCTTTGCTTTTTAATATTTACATGTATTATATGGAGAGATAGTCCTACGTTCCTGTTTCAGGAGGGGGGAAAAATAGCAGTTTAGATTTGGGGGTAAACTTACGTTGTGGCAAACAGGGTCTAGCTGTTGGTTACCAAATACCTTAAAATGTACAGTTGCATGACTTCCATTACTTAGCACTATAAAGGTCTCTGTAGGATTCATCAGTAAGGAAAATCAGTGCATGCATCATTAGGGATTGCTTGCATATGAGTTTTCCCCACTGCTGCACCACTTTAATTACATAGCTTGAGTGATTTCTGATAATTCTGTTAACAGTAGTCCTCTTAAACATATTTTTTCTGCCCTTAATTGAATTTAGAATACTTGAACTGGGATATCTAGTGATTATACTCCGTGGGAGAGACCATTATGTAGCTTCAGAGAAGGGAGCTGTTATTATTAATAGCTTGTTTATTCCCTTTGGAAAGATCCTAGGAAGTCAAAGCTTTCTTTCCATTAGGGCTAAGCTTCACAGACATAATTTCTGAATATTGTGCCATTGACACTAGTCTTTATTGACAAGAGGCAGCTATTTGATTGGAAATGTGGAAAGCAAGGCTTGGTTTCCCTTCACTCTTCAGCTGCTTATCATACACGGCGTTTGCTTTGGGTATGTTCTTGCTGGGGTGTGTATTTTGGAATACTCACTGAAAATCTGTTGAAGTCTGTGTTGGAACAGATAAAGCAATCTTACTACTGTCTTACTACAGTTTGTGTGACTGTTCCTCAACTGGCATTTCCTTCTCAAGTGTATGTAATGAGACACGTGAAAGGTTCCTGGTTTTATGTGCTGGAACAGGAGTACATATCCCTTGGTTTTTGCTAGGAGTATGGCTTGATGTAACACTTGTACTTTCAGTAATCCTCATCACGATCTGGAACTACTGAATTGCAGTCGGGGGAAGAACTTGTATTGTATTCATAAATTCATGCTAAATGAATGCTTAGAACCTTGTTTTAGAAACACATACACTTGGAAACACATTAATCATTGCATTTGATTATTTTCTGTGACTTCATCTTGATATGCTACAGGAAATTATAGCATAGAGAATTAAATTTATCCAGACTCTGAAAGGTTGCATTACTCACACACCAAGTCTTAATGTGTCTTTAAATATAGCTTCTTTATAATTTGACATTTTAGTAATTTTAAATCTGGCACAGTAAATCTTCTTTTATAATCACTGAGTTTGTGGTAAATAATACAGCATTTATAGAGCTAAATTAAGATGGCACTATTCTGCAGAAGAGGGAAACTACTATTTCTTACACTTGGTTTTTTGTGCCTTGTTGTTGACTAGAAAGATCTTGCCTTTGAAGGAAGCAGCTTACCTCAGTGTCTGCATATTTTCATTCATTTTGACAGTAAGATACCTTAAATTGCATCTCTTCTTGGACAGTAGTTGAGGTGTAGCAATGTAAAGGTCATTTGGGCACAATATATGAGTGATGAGACTGAGATCTTATGGTTGCCATCAGTTGTTATTGCTTAAATCACTGGAAATGTAAGAGAAGCTGCACAGTTAATAACTGTAAGATGTATTTCTTCATGGATGAGCTGCATTCTTTAAGAATTTGAAATTAAATTGCTATTTTGTTTCTTTCCCATCCAAGAAGGTAGATTTTGCATTTAAATGTATTCTAAGAGGTAATAGATTTGAAGTATTCTTACAGAAAGCCTGGCTCTTTGCAAGGCAGTGGGCCAGTGATGGTGGATGAATGAACGTCTTTGGTAGGAGAGAAGGCAAGAGAGAAGAGTAATCCTGCTCCTTAAAGCTCCTCAGCTACCAGACAGTTTGTTCTTGGTCACAAAGAACGTATGTTGCCATGGCTTGATGTTTGTTTGGTCCAGGGGATTGCTCTCCAGAGACAGGCCAGCCTGCAAGAGTGAAATCAACTGTAAATATGTATGGCCATACTCTGAAGGTGCCAGTTTTAAAAAATACAAATTCAAAGTGCAGTAGGGAGGACCTTAATGATAACCCAAAAAAGCCCTCCATTCTGATATCCACTAGGATTTTACCTCCAGAGTGCATCACAGAATGAGAGGGAGATTTTTTTCCAGTTTAAATATACTAATGCAGGCCAGAAAAGGGATTTGATTAAAAGCTTTGCCTATAATATAATCAGAGTTATCTTTGTGAATCATTTGGATAATTTGCATAAGATATTATATGCTCTTAATGTTATACTGTTCATTTAATTTGACTGCTGCTGCTTTATTGTGGCCAAAATTCTAGTTTGGGATAGATATCCTTTTCTATTTCTATATATTTTTCTGGTTTTGAAAAGAATATATATAATATTCTATATATTTCTATAATAGAAAATATATCTATTTTCAGCTTTAAGGTGCTCAGCTGTCTGCATTAAGCTACAGAGAAAATCTTCAGTTTGGCATAGGTATCACAGCTGTGTTCAGTAATTCTTAAATTTAGAGGTCAAACCAGTGAAATCTGTAAAAAATATCTGATGTTCTGACCCTTGTTTAGGTCAGTACTGTGCATATTTCTAAGATCTTTAACCTTTCATTTGTTGGTACCACATGGTTTGGATTTCTGTGTATATAAAAACCAGGGACAGAAAGCACAGCCCAAAGCTCACCAAGTTCATGCAATGAAAATTACACAGTGCTTGACTATGACTGTAAATCTATATAAAGCTAATCATCTCACTTCAAAGTTTTGATCCTATAGGTGAATTTAATGTTTCTTTTATGTGCTTCAAATGTGTTCCTGTTTGAAAATCAAAGGCTTCTGTCCACATTAAAGGCTACATAGATTGCTAATCAAATAAATATAAAAACATGTGCCCTAAGCATGGCTGATAGTTTTCAGACAACTTGAAAATTCTTGTGTTCTAAGGGGAATGTTAACTTGTACAGGAGACTAGTTTGAAATATGATCTGTCACCTGGACATCAGTACAAGAAAAACCCAGCTACAAGAGCTGCATCTCTGGCTCTGGATTTACCTTCCCTGACAATTAGAAGAGCCAGCTTATTTGGGAGTAAAAGCTGCATTTTCTTCAAGTTCAGTGTTGCAGGAATGCTTTTTGAGTTCCCGGAGACTTTCCAAATACCTGGTGCTTATGTGAGCTTCCAAACCTCCACTGGAAGTATTCCTCCACTTCTTTGCTTCTCCTCAGACATGGGGCTTTGTTAGTGCATGGTATCTATCCCTACATGAACATGCTCTGCTTCGTTGCGCCTTTCTGATCTTCATGAAGTGGGGTAAATGATGTCGCTCCAGTGGCAGAAATGAAGAGAGCCTTAACTGGAAACAGCTGTTCTGTCTGTGATCTTCTAACGCAAGGACATTGGAGGAGATGGGAATGGGAGGTGATGCAAATATGTGTGTTTGATGGGGGAAGTGCTTTGAAGTCATGCGGCTGTCACAGTGTCTACTTTTCAGTGAGCAGATGTGTCAGGATCATGACTCTTAATGAAACCTCAAACAATTCTTTAAGTTACCTGACATAAGACCAAGCAACTCTCTACAGATTGTGTCCACAGCCAAAGCTTGGATTGACTGTTCTATACAGAAAAAAGGGTACATTTCACATAACATAACAATTATCTTTCTCTTTAGAAGTCATTCAGACCAAAGTTTTGCCTGTATGATTTTCATTTCTCCAAGCCTGACTCTGAGACAGGAACTGACCGAAGATTTGTAAATCTAATGGATGAAACTTAGAGGTGTAGCCTGATAAGACATCTGTTAAGCAGATACTATAAAGGAACACGACAAGACAAACCTTAATACTCCTCTTCTTCTGGATTAAAGTAAATAGCAGCTGGGCAGCCAGGGCCCTGGAACTCTTTGACTGACCTGTGGTGGCAACCTTGGGAAGAGAGTTTCTTTTAGGCAACTTCAAGTGTAAGTGCTGTCTGTTCAAAAGGAAACCCTTTTACAAAAGAGCAGGGCTCTTGTTATGTTCTTTCCCCCTGCTCAGCACCATGTGTAACAAAGAAGGATTTGGTTTTAAGCACGGAGTTCTGAAGGGAGAGCATCCCTGTGCGTGTATCTTCTGCCCCATGTTTTAAAAAAGTTAATCTTTAACTCCAATTCACTTTGCCTTGTAAAGTCTGAAAGATGGAAATACTTCACTGGAAAGATGTAAGCAAATACAGCTCACTTTAAAAATACTTTCTCATGTTACTAATAGCTGACTAAGTACAATTATTTTCTTAGTCATGATCTCCCATATGCATAGCAAAACTGCATTATAAGTAAAGAGAAAGATAAACATCAGCATTTTCTGATTGACTTAGTTATTGAGTAATACAATCATGATCTATAAAAAGCTCTTGCCACTTAACAGGAAAGGGCAAAAAATTATGCTGAGTCTAAAACAGTTGATAATGACAAGAAATTTAAACTGAAGACATTATTCAAGCAATTACCAGCATAAGCTTCATTGTTCAATCTATTGTATTTCAACTTGTCACTTACAGCACAATATAAGGTGTTTGTTTCAGCAAAATTGTAACAATGGACATGGTCAGAAGCAAGAGCTCCAACTGGACATTTGTAGAATGCAAGACATTTTGAGTTGCTCAAAAAAAGCCATTTTGTGTTTTCCTCGACCAAATAATATGATTGGGTGATAGGTTTGAGCCCTTACGATGTTCATGAATATAAACATTAAATAACAGCTGCAGACATTAATGTCATGTCTTAAATTTTCATGGTGATTTTCTGTCAAATGCTACCTTTAAATGAGAACTGTGCAAAATAAGCATCTATTATAGCATCCTTTTCCTGTATGTATGGCAAAAAATAATGGTTTTCTGTGTTGATGGTGCATAAATTTGGGATTGAATGCACAAGAATCACAGTGTTTCAAAGTTCAAAACTCATAAAAATGAAAATGCTTTATAATTATTTTTGAGATTAAATTTACTGCAGAAGTTGGTGTTCTAGTACTTATGGCACCATAATGCTTAAAGAAAAGGTTTAGTAAAAGTCACATCTTGAAAACAGTACTGGAACACGATGACATTTTTGCAGAATTTTTGCATTTTGAAAGACTCTAACCCTGTTGTAAAATATAATGCATTTCTCTTCATTTCTATGGCAGCAGAATGACGACCTGCCTTCTTTTGTAACTCAGAGGCTGCTGGGGATCATTTATGTCAATTGAAATAAAAGTTGTTATTTGCTTGTGGCGTTTATCTCCATCTAGTCTAATGCTGATAAAAACCTGCAAAAATTTATGAGACAACCTGTAAAAATAGTACAAATACATAGGAAATACAGAGTCAGACTTGAAAACACGGGAAGACGAACTGTGGTAGCATGCTGAGTTATCAGGACATGAAAGAGAAAGATTGGCTCTGTGGAATTGTTCAGCAGTGCTGGCATGAGTCAGACCAAATCGTGTTTGCCTTCTGGAAGGCCAGGCTTTGTTATGCGGAAGAATTGAAATATCTCTGTCTAAAAATAGTAGACAAGCAAGTGTCCATGAAGAATGCAAAGTTCATGTTTCTTTACATTTTATTGCTTGCCTCTGGTTTCCAAACCTGCTGTGATTGACTTTTTTCCTTTCTTAACTAAAACTGACATATTCAAAATAGAGAGGTTGTAAAAATGATATGCATTGGCACTTGCAAGTGATTGGCAACGTGCTGTGTTCTTTTTACTTAGAAAAATCAGCACAATAATCCACCAGAAGTGTGTTTCTCTGGGTCTTTTCTATTTGCAGAGGTCCACAAGCTTTAAGTAAAATCAGATCTCAGTGGAGAATCTACAACCTAATTGTATAATTTTTTTAGCTTATCCCTTATGTGATTGCAGATATACAGCCCTGTTTTAATCAGTGCAAACTATATTTATTAAAATCATACTACACATTATAGTTCAGTACAATCATTTTGTGCATTAACTGTAAGCCCTGTTCAGATGTTGGGGGAAAAAAAGAAAAATCAAATGGTCACCTTTCCTCTGCCCTTTTCTTTTCTGCCTTTTGACACTTGAGGTACATGGTTAAACCTTTTAACTTACTTTTCACAGAAAATCATTCTGCCCCTCCAGATGTTACCACTTACACCTCAGAACACTCAATACAAGTAGAAAGACCACAAGGATCAACGGCACGGGTGGCACCAAAGTACGGCAACGCTGAGCTTATGGAGACTGGTGATGGTATGTCACAAAGCAGAACTGGGGTTATTTTGAGTATCCTGACCTTTTTAGTGGTTACTGTATGCATCTGTTCTTGTTTTTTGGGTGTTCTTTGTGGTTTTTTCCAGGCACTTTTCAGTTGTAAGCACAAAGTTGCAGCACCTTTACAGTTCTAAAATAAGCTGATATCAATGAAGATAATATAGATTTCTTAATATTTCCTAATCAGCAAAGCTGACTCCCCATAAAAACTGTTTGGCAAAAACCCCCAGAGAATCTCTTTAGATTTGCTAGTATCATTTACAGCTAGTTTGTTTCTTTAAATGGCAAAGAATGTGACATGCTAGGATGCATCTTGAAAATTGACATGTTTGAAGTTTTATTCTCTTGAGGTTTGTTTTTTTTGAAAAACAGTTATTTGTAAACCCTTCCTTATTTACTGCTCCTCTCCCCTAAAACTTACCAAACGGTATTTCAGCACAGCATGGAGTTGTTGACCAAGTGTACTGCATCTAAACTTAGTAGCTTCAGCTCTAAACACCACTTGGTAAAAGTTTTGGAGCCAACCTTATGGAAGGGTAAGAAGTTGAAATTCCTGCAATGCAGTGACAGAAAGCTATTAGTTCAGGAACAGATGACATGCACATTGGAGAGGCTTTGCACTCGACTAGAGAAAAGGAAGGGGGAGGTGATTGATGGGACTATATTATAAAAATGCCCCTTGCCCCAGGCTGCTGCTCAGAGCTGTGTTTTCCGAAGTGCTGTATGAGCAAGCTGCTCCCCTTGGAGATTGCTGGCTGGTGGGATTGGCTGTAGGGATGTTCAGAGGATACAGGGTCATGCTGAAGTAATACAAAGACGTGAACCACGTTGAAGATGGGTAGTGGACAGATGTCCCCTGCAGTGTAAAAATAACCCAAAATAAATGACAGGGCAGAGCCTATGACCCACACTCCTCGCTGGGCTGCAGTCGAGTCAGACAACGTTGGTATGGCCAGTGATCATGGGGAGGGCGAGTGCCAGTTTTCTCACTGACCATTGCTGAGGGAATTCTCTCAGGGTACTGACATTTGCTGTAGGGACATTTTTTCCACTGTGCTTCTCTCCCTCAGTCTGTGTGCTGTTTCCCCTCTTAACTTTGCAACCTCGCTCTGACATTGTTGTATTGGTTTTATTCACATTAGGCATCGTTGTTCCTTTTTGCTTGTATGTTTCAATGTTAAATACTTGAGTCACGGTATGGCATGAAACTGTAGTTGTGGTGGCCTTGCAGTCCTAGACTTTTTCTTACCCCACTTGATGTCTGGTGGGTGCAGCGTAGCCATCGACTGATGTCTCCATTGATCCCTGTCCTGCAGGAGTACCAGTGAGCAGCAGAGTGTCAGCAAAGATTCAGCAGCTGGTCAATACACTAAAACGGCCCAAACGACCACCATTACGAGAGTTCTTTGTAGATGACTTTGAGGAATTGTTAGAAGGTAAAATGACTGTTTTTCAAAAGGTTTGGGGATCACTTATTAAAACTCTGTAAATTGTTTGTCTCCTACGTTGACTTTCTAGAAAGCCAAGTAAGCCCTCCCTGTACTGGCAAGTACCAAAAAACCATTGGTATTCAGTGGAAACTGCTTGTAGTAAGCTTGGACATAGTGCTGTGGAGTCAAAAGTCTCTCTTGTTTGCTCAGCTCCCAGTTTTGCTTGCAAAGAAATGACGGAAGAGAGTGCAGGGAAGCTTTGTTTTGAGACCATTCAGCTGTGGCTTGCAGCCATTGCTTTTGAACACCAATATGAGAAAATCTACTAGTGAGGGAGCATGTTAAATATTTTTACATCCTTTGTGTAACAGTGAAGTATGAAAAATGAACTAAATGTAAGATAGAAACAAAGATACAGTCAATAAATGGAACTTTTTTTTAAAAGGATCAGTGCTTTGAGAATTAAGATTTGCCAGGATGTGGAAATTTAGCCTTCACAGGAATTTATAAGAAAACATGTAACAGAACATGACTTAAATCAATCTGTTACTTGTAAAGTACATTTTTGTCAGTAGACCTGCAGTTCATCTCATTACTGCATTTTTCCCAGGAAAAAGTATTCTCCATGTCTCTTTAGGAATAAAGAAAGGTTGATTATTTTGAGGATAAATATATGCATGCTGCCTCAGCAGTTTCTTTCCCTGCTCGTAGAACTAGTGTAGGAACAAGGACTTTTCATTCCTGAGGTGCTTCAGTTGCTTGATCTGTGTTAAAGTTAAAAGCAAATTATTCCGTTATATTTCTCTGTTGCTTCTCAATACCTTCTTACATGTTACTGTTTTCAGAATGTTTTGCAAAGGTAACTTATTCTCTTGATTACACAGGTGTACACAAGGTATAGAATTCACATGGTAACTGTATATCTTTTCATAATCATAAGTTCAACAGCCAGATCCAAACCAGCCAAAGCCAGAAGGAGCTCAGATGTTGGCTATGCGTGGGGAACAATTAGGTGTGGTTACAAACTGGCCGCCTTCCCTCGAAGCAGCCTTGCAGCGATGGGGGACCATCTCACCAAAAGCTCCTTGCCTAACCACTATGGATACCAACGGAAAACCACTGTATATTCTCACTTATGGTGAGCACTCTTCCAGCTATTTGTGCTTTTATATATTCTATACAGTGCCTGTGTATAGTGAGTGCATAAAAACATAGTGAAAAAAGCTTTGTAATGATGCATCTGTTCCGTTTGTGAGTAGGGTAACACAACTCTGAAGCTGTTGATGTCTGAGTATGGGTTGCTGAGATGTTATAGTATGATTTATTTCAGACAGAGGAAAAGAGCCGAGTAGATACACCCGTGGAATAACAGATTATAAATTAAAACCACCTTTCAAATAGAAATGTGTCCTAGGGCAGATTTTCCTGAAGATTAATGTCTAAATCCATTGCCCTTGGATATCGCCCAGGCTTTGTTCTGCAAAAGCCTAACCTGGTGTACAAAATTCATCAGCTTCCTGAAGAAGTTAAATAGGATTTTTTTCCTTGTTTACTGACATTTTTCTGGAGTAAGTGTGATTTGAATTATTTCTCCTTATGGGTAGTTGTACAACTAGCAAGTGTACCCCCTAGAAAGAGATTTGCCAGGATATATTTCAGTGTGACCTTTGTTGCATTGATGTTATTCAATGTGTACTGCCTGACAATGTATTGCAACCAAGAAAGGCCAAATAAAAATAAACATAAGGATACCTCTGACAAGTAACTCCCATATTGCTTCTAATTTTGAGATGTTCAGGGGACATTTGGGAGATGTTCAAAGGAATTATTATGAATAACTGTCAGACTTTGAAAGTGAGTTGGAACATTTCTGTATGCTATTGATATGGATATTAAAAACTATTTTTCTTTTTTTATTTCTACCTTCTCAGGGACTTGGAGTTCTGTGCAGAGAATGTTGTTACATGCTGTGATATAGAGGTCTGTCTGTCTTGTTCAGTGCTGAACATTCATTTCCATTCAGGAGTCAGACTCAGTGATGGTCCCTGGCCAAAAAGTTGTCTGCTGCAAGTTTGGCAGTGCAAGTGTAGTTAAAGGCTTTTAAAGCATAAGGGAACCTTTGCAACTGAGGGTCATGCACAAAACATTTTCCCTTCAGGTACTTTAGAGTTAAGGAGGGACTTAATTTCAGGGGCAAACATACGATTCATCATTGATGAATGTTTTTCTTCCTTAAGGACATTTACTTGAAACTAGGGAAGAATTTTAAAGTTTGCAATTACATGTTTGCAGAAGTCATGTCATCTACTGAATGCCCTAAATAAATTGGACAGGAAAGGAAATTAAGCTGTTACTGGGAATCAGACCATTTTTCTGAATTTGGGATTCTGTCCAGAGAGTCTGAGCATATGTCCTGCTTTGCCTGAGGCTGTAGGGTGAGCAAATCAACCCGAGGAACATATCTGCATGGCTCATGGAGCCACCTAGCCTGCTTCTCTGTTCTAAAATAACTCTTTTCTCTTCTATATTGTCTGAATATTGAGAAAAGTAGGACTAAAATTCATGATTTCACACGTTTCATTTGGCAGCACTTTGGGATGTGGTTTTCCTGTTGCCTTTCAGTAGTTGCTTAAGGTCAGAAAAAAGTCAGGGTTTTCTTGGGTTTTTTTCTTCTTTTTATAGATAAAAGAAATTACAAACCAAAACATTTCCTAGATTTACTGAAATCTCCTCTGCTAGGTGCATTTCACACTGACATTCTCTTTCATGGGAAATGTTCAATCACTATGCCATAGTAGTTTTCTTAAATGAAAACTGCATTGGAAATGTCATTAACAATACAGCCACCTGCCATTTCACTGGTGACTTTATGAATGATTTTGCTGTAGGTAGTCTACCTTCTGTGCCTGCAATATTTTCTAGCAATGGCAGGCATGGCATTTTTTAAACTCTAACATTAATAGACATTAAGCCTCAAAATCATTAAAGACACTCCTACTCATGAATTTTTATCCTTGTGCATAGTTCCAGTGGCCACGGTAGTAATAAACTTTGGAAAGATGACCTTAGCCACAATCCTACCACATGGTATTAATGTGACACTGAATTTCCTCATTTGCATGCTATGATCAGGTGGCTAAAATTTTAACTATCAACCCTGATGATTTTCAGTAGCCTCTAGTTTGTACTTCACAGTTATTTTCAAGTATTGTTTTTAATTTAAAGCAATACTATTACCAGGAATTTTCAAGTATTTCACAAATATTCATGAATTTTAAGAATAATTCTAATTTTCCAGAGTTTTGGTTTTTGTGATGTTGTCATCACTTGCACCTCCTCTTGAATATTTTACCTCTATTTACTGTTTTTGCTTCCGTCTCTTCTCACACCCCCTTGTCTTCATGGAAATCCTCTTCCTTTATCCTCCAGCTTTCCGAGAAAGAGGAGGTTTCCCTTTGGTGTCTTTTGATATTATTCTCAGTATCTTCTCCAGTCTTCTGTCCCTGTATGGATGAATTGCAGGTTTGCCTTGCCACTTTTTTCCATCTTTCCAAGATGATTTCCAGGAGTGTCTCTGTAGCTATCAGCTAGATCAAGGCCCATCTTGAGTAGGGGTTCTAATTCCCTCAACACCAAGCATATTTACCTCCTCTTTCATGGGTTGTTGTAGACAATATTGCCTTCCCATCCATCTCTTGGGCTGTAACTAGAGTACCACACACAACCCAGACATTTGTTTCTTTCTTGGTTTTACAGCCATTCTGTGTCCAAACCTCGCAGGTTATTTTAGGAGGAAATCTTTTCAAATTGAGGCCTTTTGCTGCATCTACATGGTGAAATCTCATCCCATCTGTGACCTTGGTCTCGATTCTTACGTCAGGCTCTCTTCTGGCCCTGAAAAACATAGTGCTGGCCTCTTGCATCTATCCAGGATGCTTTCTTATTTGTCCTTGGTGGCCTTGCATGCTGGAAAGGAGCTCTGAGAATCCACAAAATTCTGCTTCTCCAAAGTCTTCCTTGTAACTCCTTTGCTATCCCTTCCAGAGACACCTTTGAGGGCTCAGACCAGAGGCCAAGCTATGCTCTGCCGTGGCAGACAGGGGTGGATCAGTGTTGCAGGGACCACCTTGTGTGATTTACTGGAATGAATTTCTCCCCCTGACGGTGCTGATGTGGATATGTGTTAGTGTGGCTTTGGGTGGTGAGAACTCTGGGTTATGAAGGGCTTCTGGGCCAGAAGGAGAGCTAGTTTAAAGAAGTTGCACTTCCAGCTGTTGCTTAAAATCACCGCTGCCCTCCCATTTCTCTGCAGGAGTTCATCAAATTTGTAATGCCTTGTATCTGCTGTGTCTTTTTCAGCACGTTTTTTGAGCTTATCTTCATAGCATGTCAGAACTAGTTTTGTCCACGTGTCTCAGATTACTTTAGATAGAATAAATGTATAACTGCACTTGCAGACTTGATCCTTTTTTTCAAGCAAGTGTTTGAAGCGGTTTGCCTCAGTTCTTGAAGTTCTTCTCAGTGCCCCAGTTGTAATCTTTATTTAATGTACTCAAAATTCTTAAATTCTTTCTAGTGAATGAAACACTATGAATATTACTTATTTCTCAAATATTTTGTTCCTCTGGGAACTTGTTTAAGTGGAGAACATCTTAGTTAAGTTATTCTCAATCCCTTTATAAATCAAATCACTGAATATGCATAAATTGAAATGTCTGAGATATGGGAAGGAAATACGTCTTTATCAGGTTTTATGGGAGTCTGAACTCTGACTAGAAACGTAATGTGTGCTTTGAGGGAAAGGAAGACAATCTCTGGCTCAGACAAAGTTAATCAGAGTAGTGAGGCATCTGGTTTTAGTATTAATGATGAAGCACTTAGTGATTTCTTAGAGGAGAAACTTGAATAAAGGACAATTAAATCCTATATAGTTCTTATGATGTTAGAGCTACTTTTCTTACTTTAAATGATTATTCTAAGGAGAACCAGAAAAGCTGGGGGAAAAGTAAAGGGTTGAAAGTAATTTATCAAGAAACAAGTTTTGAGCTTTCTTATTGTAAACATTATTAAAAACAACAAAATTAGTGCCAGTTAACTTTGTCTGATTCAAAGAATCTAATTTCCTTTATCTAACACTTTCTGTCATCAGATTTTTTAAAACATACTTCCAGTAGCTTCGATGTAGTGTTTCCCACATCAGAGGCCCACTAGAGACAGCAAGGCTCTCAAAAAAGAGTGGAGGTGACTCTCTGGGCAGAAGATTGTTTTTTCCATTTGGATTCTGTGGAGAAGGAAATGAGTGGAAAATGGCAATTTTTTCCAAATGAATTACTGATTTTAAAAATAACTTTAAAGCAACTGTAAACATTTTGGGGCCAAAGTAATTCTGCCTCAGCAGGGGTGATGTTTCTCCTTCTGGAGGTATCCTGGCATGCCTGAAAGGTAACAACAGGCCAAAAATAGACAATCCCAAGCCATTCTGCACCTGGTGTGCAACCTGCACCCCTCCCTTGCCTTTCTGTGAGAATCTCCTAGTCCAGGAGTTTCACAGTTATCAGCAGGAGAGAGACAGATTCGAGATGCTTCTGACCAAGCAGCTGCAAAACCAGACTGCCCTTATCTCTGAAATAACACAAGACTCACAGAGGTATGGAGAGTTACAGTTTGAATCCCCAGACAGATATCAATCTTACGATTGTTCAGTACTTTAAACCTTTATTTCTTTAATACACAGACTGAAAATCAGTGCATTATATGATTCAGACTGCAGTATCAAGCACTGTAATCACAAGGTTACCTCTATTCTGAGTATGTCTGGAGTCCTTCATTCTCTGCAACAGAACATTTTTGTTCTTTTTCTTTGGATTTTTTATCCCAAAAAACAACAGCTCCGTTTGCTGTTTAGGCTGGATCTAAAGAATTCATGAAGGAAGGATTACCAGAGTAGTAAAGCTGCGACTGTTATTTTGCAAAGCAGGAAAAAAGCCCCTTTACCTGCATAGCATTAGGAAGTTTGCTGTTTACACTAGATTTAATAAATGCTCTTGTTTCTGTTTAATACAAGGAATGTCATATTGTGGTATTGAGAAAATGAATATTTGACAAAATTATTTGCAGTTAAACTTTGGCAGTCTCGCAGTTGCTGTGCACGGAGATTGGTAAGCAACCACTGGTTTGGCTTTGTTGAATTAGTGCTGTGTGGTTCTGAAAAGCATCCTGAAGATGATCAGGAAATTTCGCTGTGGTTTGTTTTCTCTTTGAGTTTTCTCCTTGATACAGCTTTTCTATTAAAACCTTCTTTACATTCAACACAAACATTTAGTCCTTTTGCAGATTTGGAAAGGAAGAGGAAGGGGATTTACTTCAGTGTCATGCGGAAAACGTCTAATTTTTGTTAACAGATCCCTTTTGGTGTGGTTTTTAACAACTTGTGGTTTCCTTTACCTTCACAATGTGTTGCTTAACCAGATGGGACACTGGGTGTTAACTACCTTTGCTTGCTAAATTTTATTGCCATCTGAGTAGACTTAAAAAAAAGAAGATGACTGAATACAAAATATATCATTGCTGATGTAGAGTTGCTACTGCTCAACTAAATCAAACCTCCAGTGGCAAGAGAAAAAGGACTAGCTCCACATGGGTGCTAACAGTGTTTGTCACAGCTGCCAGAAGGCGAGATGCCGTTTTCCATCCTGTCCTGCTGAGCATTCCTGCACATGTGATGTCTGCCGGATATGGCTCAGATTCAAAGGCAGAGTGGTGCTTGCTGTTACTCACTGGACAGTGGGAACTCTCCACTCAGTTTGCAAGTGTGTGAAGAACCTGAAAGGCCTCCCTGTAGAAGCATGCTGCTGGGGCATGAGAGTCTGGCAGCAGCACTCTGGCAAAGTGACAGAAGTGGCTAAGGGAGATGTGATCATTTCTAGAAGAAGATTTATTTCAGTAAACAAGCAATTACAAGTTAGGCAAGTGATAGATGGAGAGAAAAGCTCAGTTTCTTACCATCTTGTGGAGTTATACAAGATTTTGGAAAGCAGCACCACAATTAGCAGCTCAGTGGGAGGTAGGAACAAAGTTACTAAATTGTAGTAGTGGCACGGTATGCTTCAACTGCCTTTTGTTGGGGTTTTGTTTTCCAAAATCAGTTAGGGGAACTCTACCAGTCTGCTTCGTATGGGAAATAGTTCCGTGACCTGAAAACCAAGGGGTTATTCGTGTTCTTAAACATCTAGTGCCCCATGTTACCCATGATAGGTGTGTGTGACTGGCAGTCCCAGCACTGGGTCTGCAGAGCAAGGGCCCCTTCCAGAGGGAACCCTCATCCCTTAAACACCACTGGACACTTCTGTAGATGACATAACAATCCTTCATTTTTAAATGCAAGAAAGTAACTGTTTATGTTTGTCTAGTGAGATCGGGGCCTGACAGGCACAAATCCTGTCCTGGTGTGGTGGGTAGGAATGTTGTTTGGAAGGACCCTGCTGCAGTAGGGATGGGGCCAAGAATGTCGGGAGCAGGAGGGCTCACGGGGTCTGATGTTCAGGGCAGGGAAGCAGCAGTGCAGCTCCAGGCTGCTGCACGTATGCTCTGCCAGCTGCAGAAAGGGCCGAGGGCAGCTCCCTGCAGCAGCAGCATGGCTGGGAAAGAGGAGCTCTGGCACTGAGCTGGGAAATGGGCTGCTCCACTCACTACCAAATGAAGCTGTTGCTTGAGTTCCCTGCATCTGCCCCCCTGTCTTCAAGCCAACTCAGAAGATTAATGGCAGTGTGTTTATCTGAGGAGGGCTGGTGCTTCACTGAATTCGGGCTGAGGACAATGGGACGTATCCCCAGTGGCCACAAACAGATTTCCTCTGGAGCCCATGCAACGAAGCGATTTATCCCACACGAGGATGGGCCCTGAGCCCCGTCTCAGAGCCAGAGCCTTGGATGGAGCACAGCTGGCCTCCTCACCAGGCCTCCCACTCCCACAGCACAGATGTGGCACTGCGTGGAGGTCATGGCAAGGTCGCAGCATCGGCATTTGTGGGAGAGGTTTTAGCAATCGGCTTTTTTCCCAGCAGTGTCTAATCTCTCAAGTTTGCAAAGGAAGAATTACTCTGATTTGCAGCCTAGGCAGAACCAAGGAAGGAAACACTTCAAAGATTTCCTTCTTTATAACATCCTCCGTTCCTCAGGGCTGTTATCCTGCAGACGTGGAGTCCTTTGTGTTTCTCAGTGGTGTCAGGTTGGAGAGGGCAAAAAGCCAAGGTGACAAAACAAACCCATGGTTCAGTCCATGTCTGGTCGGAAGTTTGTGCCCCATCCAGAAGCCACGGGTCTGGCCCTGATCATCCATACATTCCTAGCTCCAGCTTCTGGGTTACTGCTCCTTTTGTGGCCCTTTTTTAATTTACTTTTTTGGAACACAGCGATATACCCTACTAGAGAAATTACAGACTTCCTGCTGAACACAATTCAGTTCAAGATCTGCCTGGACTTTGCTCTGTTTGCTCACGAGGGTGCCTGGGGCTCCCTGCCTGCCCATGACAGCCCACACTGGAGCAGAGTTGGCAGCAGCTGAGGGCAGGCAGAGCCTGCAAGGATTGGAGTGACATTATAGAGCTTGTAAGGTCTTTGTGTTCCAGCCCCTTCCCAGCTGAATGCAAACAAGCTGCTTCACTCCAGTTTTCTACAGTTTCATACTCAGAGGCACATGTGTGCCTCAGATACTTAACACAGGTTGGTATCACACCAGTAAATACAGAAGTAAGGGGCTGTCATGACAGAAAATTCAAGTTTTTTCTGGCCACTAGAAAATATTATGGCCATTTTTGTGCAGTTCAAAGTGTACTCAAACAGAAAGGTGAAGAATTAGGAAGGCAGCCTTATATTATCTGTGTCTTAGAAGATGAAATAAAATTTTGGCAATAAAAGAGTGTCATGACAAAATGTTTTTAAACTTATTTGAAACTTCAGTAGAAAGTACTCCTTTAAATTTTTTTAGTCTTTGAGAGAACTTAATTTTGGCATTTATCCAGGTCTCTTAGGTGGAGATGATTGTACTGCATACCTGGGTACCTCTGAAAGAATGCATCTAGATATTGTAATATGAATAGCCCTTAGATTCTAAAGAAAATATTTGATGGCACATTTGATGGATGAAAATTTAGCGTGAATGTCTCACAAATATAAATTTAAGATTTGTAAGAGATTTAATCTTTATAGCTCAGGCATAACTTTTCACAGCACCTCCTTCAATGTTCATTTCAAGCTTAAAAGTGTTTTTTGTAAAGGTGGTTTTCTTTTGCAATTCAGAACTTTTACCAGGCTTTTGATTTCCATTCTCCAATATTCTGTATCATTACTAATTGCTCTTTTAAGTTTGTTGCCACTGAAACTTTAATGTTGAAAAACTTTAGGAAAAAGAATATTTGCTTTGTTAAGGCATCCTCTTTTTTTTTATCCTCCTCACTTGTTAAGTTCAAGTGTTAACTGCAGCAGCAGGGATGATTTCAAAGACTTTTTTTCCATCAAATGCAGGTAGTTTCGTCATAGTTCTGTGAGAGTTAATCCTACAGACATACTCCTGTATCTGTGTTGAGTTTCCAGTGAAAAAGAATTTTGTTCCTTTCTGAGCAGCAAGACAGTTCAACATGCAAATACTGGGATAGTTTTAATAAATTAAAAACTTTGCAAAGCACAATTTGATGATACAAAATTGCTCTTTTCGTAAGAAATAATTGCATTTAGTACTTTCTCTATAACAAGCAGCAGTGACCCTTCCAATTTTCCTTTAGCAGGAAAAAAAAGAAAATCTGGCCTTCTAATCATACTTTATATTTACATCGGATTTTTACTTGAAAATGATTCAGTAGTATTGCATTTTATAACCAGGATGTGGAGGAGCTTATTATAGCAACTGCTTGGCTTAGTTATAAATAGCAATACTGCATGTTCGGGGCCTGAACTGCTGAACTCCATAGGTAATCCATTGTCAGAACCTATTATCGTTCCAGATACTGCTGGGCATGAATTAAAGATTTGTTACTGTCAGACTGAATAGTGCTTAAAGACAGTACCTGGGGGCCAGCCAAGCACGAGGGCTGTGAAACTTGGTATTGTTGGCATGGAAGTAACAAGGGCCCTAAACAAAGGGCATCTGGAAGAGCAAAGATGCCGATCACTTGAAGGATAATTGAAAGGCCTGTAATGTGGGGAAAGAGGTCTTGGTGAGAGGATTTTTCTTTTTTGAATGTTGGGGTGAGGACTTGATAAGGATTAGCTAAGTGGTGCTGGAAAAGTGAAGCAAGGGAGAAGAGAGACAGTAAGGAGTGGGTACCTGGGGCAAGTGAAATGAATCAGAGAAAAGAGGGTATGGGAGCAGGTGAGAAGGAAAAGCCAAGTTAAATGGAAGAAGGCCCAGGATTAAAAGTGAAACAGCCATATGGATGTGCTAAGGTTCAGAGGGTCCCTGCTGCTTCAGTGTGCCCTTTTGGCTGCGGGGTGTTTTCTGTTTGTTGGAGTTTTCTTTCCTTTGCCTCTGCTTCTTGGGACTCCTTTCCTTTTTTTCTTGGTGGTGAAACTGAACATCACCCTGGAGGTCAGTCTGTGCTGAAATGCGCCGTGTCCAGCTTGCTACAGCTAAGGTGTTAGGGTGATGTCTGGACTTGATGATGACCAGCCCCTTCTAACAGTTAATTTCAGAGTCAAGATCCAAATTTCTCCGTAGTAAGAAACTTCTGCCATAAGGAAAACTATTCTCACTTTTCTTTTTTTTTTTTTTTTTGAAGTGCTGCTGTTTTGAAAAAAAATGTTCAAAGAAAACTTCTGATAAGTATTTAAGTATTTCCACTAGTCCCAGTAGTGGTGTCAAATTTAGCTGGAAAACTAATATAAATGTTCCTACTGTGTGGTTTCCAGTTCTCAGGTATTCTTTCTTGTTAATGATCTTGTAAAGCATAAAAATTTTTATATTCATTTCGAAAATCTTGTGTTAATAGGCAAACTTTGGACCAGAAGTATGAAGGTTGCTTACAATATACTACATAAATTAGGCACAAAGCAAGAACCAATGGTACGACCTGGAGACAGGGTGAGTATCTAAATGATTATTTGTAATAGTTCAAATCCAGTGTTGACAAAGAGAGAGTGAGGTATTTGGGTGCTCAGAGGAAATTAGTGAAGTGAAATAATGGGGTGTGGGGCAGGGTGCTGAAATCTGCTGTTCACTCCCTAAGACTGACCATTTAGACATGTTCTGAACTGCATAATAAGTAACCTGAGCTGGTACCCCCTGAATAGTAACTTGAAGTTGTGGCAACATCAACAATAAACATTCCCATGGAAAGTGATTTTTGGACATTGAACAACAGTCCGTTTAGCAAAAGCTTGCTTATGGAGCCTGGAGGTGTCATGTGGATAAAAAACTTACTTACTAATGACTTTGTAGTTGTTGAGATGGTAGAAACAAGAGGAGTGTTGTGGAGGACAAAGACAAGCAAAGTCAGCGTGTTTTGGCAGCCAGTTGAATAAATAAATGATGCTGACTGGTAACAGAGAGAATATTTCCATTCCTGGTTCTGACTCTGATGCAGCTTCTGCTAGAGGCTGAGTCTAAGTAGTTGGATAAAGCCCACAGAGAGCAAGAGTTGCAGAGGTAGCACTTGAAGATGTTAAATGAAGGCAAGAACATCCTATGGTTTTGCTAACAATGTACTTACAAACCTACCCCTTTGTCTGCCAAGGCTGGCTTAGCCTGCTGCTCATTTTCTCTGCCAGAGTGTGTATAGAAAATTCCACAGGTCCCATTCCAGTTTGGATCTAAGCTGTGGAATGGATATTCCAGAACAAATTTGTCAGAAATACAAATTATAGTCCTGCCCTAGTGCTTAGAGTTGTGAGTGTGGGATTAAGTTTCCCCCCTCCAGGGTCTGATAGCAATTCTCAAACTGTTGGTTCACTTGATCCTCTTGTGCCACATGTGAGAAACATGTCTGCTCGCATTACACGTCTTAGGGCTTCAAAAATGAGAGCGTGCAATAATGCTTCCCAGAAAGAAAAAAAGTAACAAAAAAGTGACAGTGACAGTCCTTCCTGTGTTTCCTTTTGAAATAAATCATAAATTAACTAAAGGATCTCTAGATCCTTAATCTAAATTGCTTCCTACAATGGCATTCAGCCAGGACTAGGATCTGAACACTCTTTTGCTTGACTTACAAGTGTGTCTCTAAGCAACAGCAGAAGCAGCAAGTTATTCAAGTGTACACATCAAAACAGTCCACCCAGAAAGCTCCAAAAGGAGTGAAGTTCACATGCAGACAATGTGCATCTCTGCTTGTCTATTGTGTGCGGCCTGCCCATCTCTGTAGTCATTTTCTGCAGCAGTCACTGGCATCTCCTAACACTGAGAAAGGATTTGTGGATAGTTCAGGCTGAAAGCTGGAAGTTTAGCTAGCACAGGATGCGTAAGGAACAACCTGTGGCTCTTCTAAAATAGAAGATTAAAGTGAAACAAATGTTTGCAGCTGAGTGCTGAAAGCATATGCTTTGTGTTGTAAACACATCTTGCCTGGCATCCCTGTGTAACAGGAACATGGTCATTTGAGGCAACCTCACATTGAAGACGAGGTGTTACAGCACTTCTGATGCTCTAGGCTGTGATTCTGGCTGTTACACCCCTGTTTTAATAACATAAAAGCTTTCTGACCTCTTTGAAGGTGACTTGATTCTGCATAATGTGTCTTGTGTGACAACACTTAAAGGTAGTTTTTAAATACTAAGTGAAATACAGAAATATGAAATAAATATTTCTGGTCTTTTCCAAATGAGAATGTATTTGTTTCCTTATTTTCATGTATAAAAAACAGTTTATGTTTTCCTTTAAAAACACCTTCTATCTATACAATCTCTGTTTTTTGTTACTGTTGCTACCTAATGACTACCATTACCTCACCTCTTAGGTTCTTTGTCTAGCCGAAAAATAAATGAAAGTGCCTGCATCTCCTCCCCTCTGTCTGGTATTATATGTGGCAAACTGCATTTGCCTTCTATAGTAACTTCAGAAATTTAACCTTGCATCACCCCAGACAGCTGCCTGGAAATTAATCTTGCTTTCTGAAATATCTACTGGATAACCAGATTCTCTGTTAATATACACTGTATGATTTGTTTTCCTTCAACTTTATCCCTTTTTGCTTTTACACACATTATTTATTTAATTGGTACAAGTCTGTTAGTGATTAATGTTTTTTGGAGAGGAAGTTAGTGCCTCATTCCCACTGGACTTCAGTGAGACTTTTTTCACCTCTGTCAGCTCCTTTTCAAAGATTCCCAGCCAAACCTTCATTACCTTTGTGTAAGCAGAGACCAGTGCAAAACCCAAAAACCCTCAGACTATATTTTGGGATCTTTCAGATGTTTGCTGGGCTCAGCAGTCTCTACTGTCCCCTCTGTGCACCTGGCAAAATCCCTGTATTTCCATTTGCATACAGTAAGCTCTGCTCAGCCATCTCCAGCACTTGGATTGTTTAATGTTGCAAGTGTGCAGATAAAGTAGCAGTGTATTTGCTCTGACTCTAAAGAGTTACGAGGTTAAAGCCTTCAGCTTAAAAACCAGAGATACTATGGACCCACTTGGACAAGGCTGGTTAGATTTCTTCTAGTTTGAAGAAATCAAGTTATTGTATGGAAGGTGACTATGAAGCCATGTGAAAATTCTGGAAACACTTATAATCTCCAGTAACTGAACCTTGGAGCATACATGAAAACATCACGATTTTACTTCAGCAAAACTCCTATGGATGTCAAAGCAGTCGAAACTCAAGAGCTACCAAGTAGTTTCAGCAAATTTCAAGGTCCTGCGATAATACAGCCTTGTCCTGTGTGTGAGCCCAGAGGAATGAGGTTTGGAATCATTTGCCAGGCCTTTGCATGCCACTGCAGTTGGCTGTGCAGGAGTAACCAGCTGTGTTACAGCTGTTCAGGACACGAGCTGAGAACGCCCATCGTTCTGAACCGAAACAAAGCCGCAGAGAGGATCCAGCCACTCCGTTCACCAGTGAGAGCAGTACTGTTCCCTGCCCTTGCGAGGAGAGCTGTGGGCTCTCTGAAGTTGCTGGATCCTCAGCAAGGCTGTGAACCCTCCCCTCTCCTTCTCCTTTGCCTGGAGGATCTCAGACATTGTCCTGCCTCAGGCAGGGCCTGAAGGAGTTAAGATGCACGGTTCAGTACCTACTGAGCATTCCAGTGATCTGTGATTGGTTTTGGCATTCCTTTATCTAAATAATTCCCCAGCCCTAGCCCTGAAGCTGTGAAGTTCAACAAATCCACATCTAGGTTGGCATGTGATACGGCCAGCTCTGGATGTGATGTTTGCTTCTAGATAAGAAGTTTTTTGTGTGCACACAGCACACAGGAACTTTACACTTGGACAACAGGACAGTCCTAAAACAAAACTGTTGCATGAGGCAAAGTGAAACAAAACAGTGTGTTAATGATTGGCATAACGGCATTTTAAGTCTGGCTGATCTGAATTGGTCACATGTACACTTCAGTTTTAGCAACTTCAAGCAAATTATTACATTAGAATCTAAAATTCTTTTAATTCCATTTGCTTGGTTATTTAACACTGGTAAAGCAATCAGTTATTCAGAATCAGATGAAAGGTGTTGTCAACGTAGGAAACAATGCAGCATGAAAATATTTAACTACATCCTAAGTGAAAATATTCATAAAAGGAATATTTATCAGAATAAATTCCTTCTGATTCCTCATTCATCTGTCATTA
The DNA here is from genome assembly GCA_013397975.1 of Machaerirhynchus nigripectus. Lineage (NCBI taxonomy): Eukaryota > Metazoa > Chordata > Aves > Passeriformes > Dicruridae > Machaerirhynchus > Machaerirhynchus nigripectus. The sequence goes on from VZRQ01001799.1 coordinate 401,949, forward strand.
GGCATTTGAATAGCTATCTTAGAAGTGCTCCAATGTCATCTCCATCCAAAAGGAAGCATGGAAACTCCAATTACCATTATCTGACACCTAGGATAAAACATTTTTAACGTACATCTCTCTCTTGCAGGTAACACTTGTGTTTCCTAACAATGATCCTGCTGCTTTCATGGTGGCGTTTTATGGCTGCCTGCTTGCGGAAGTTGTCCCCGTCCCTATTGAAGTGCCACTTACAAGAAAGGTGGGGAACTGAGTTTCTTCTCTATACTCCATTTTAGAACTTACGTCAGAATAAATCACAACTGAACATAGCTCTTGAGTACATTTTTGTGGTTAGCTCACTCTGAATCTTAGGATACCGAGATAGTGTTGTGTGGTGAATTATATATAGTTCCTTCCTTTTTGTGATGGAAAATCTGAAGATGTGCTTCCAGTTCCAGCAAATGCAGATCTGCATGGAAAATGAGAGGAAAATTTTTCAAGAGGACAGCTCTGCCATTCGTAGATGGATTATCTTTGTTGCCTTTTAAAGCCTTCTGGTGTTGGCCACTGACAAAGACTCATTGGCAACAACTGCTGATTTTCCACCTGTCCCTGCAACCCAAGCTATGTTATAATGCCTCTGGTGCTGTGTGTGCTACTTCAAAGCACTTATGGAAATGCCTTCTCCTGTGTCTTTATGTGCATATGTATCCCAGAGCTTCTGTCACCATGGTCACCTCTGCCAAGGGTGGCACTGGAACAAATTCAGCTCAGGAATTCTTGCACAGAACATACATTCGTAGAGAAAATTGACCACTGCTAGTCAAAAGCCTTTCACGTCCAGTGTTGGTTCAAAGATCCAACCACGTATCCCAGAGAAGTGTTAGGAGACAGATCGAGCAGTTCCAGGTGGAAAGAGTGTCAGGGGGCAGTGAGGGGAGGGGGATCAGTGGTGGAGGTGAACCACAGCTGGGTCACTTACATAGATTCTGCAGAACTTGGATTTTTTTCTGAGGATGTATGCCTCAAAGGCTGTAAATACAGCGAAATGTATTTATTCATTACAAGGTTTTTTTGGTTGTATCCCCTTAATTTACCATGTTTGGCTGCTCCTACATACCCCTTGTATAATCATTTTTTTATTAGCTAGCACTAATAATGCCTTACTTTAATTATTTGGTCTGCACTTGTCCACACATAGTATTCTTTAATCTTTGCAAGCTTTCTTTTTTAAAGTAAATTGTTTTGGAAAATGTTGGCTGAAGCCATGAGGTGTTTCCAAGGAAAGGGCTGAGCAAATATATTGCTTTGGACAAAAATTTTCAGTATCAATTGTCAAGGGTTTTTCTTTGAAATGTTCCAGTGTTAGAGCACCCTGGAGCAGAAGCTCAAATCTTTGTTTCATGGACAGGCACCCTGCCTTTCAAAAGAAAGCCCTGAAAACACGATTGTAAGCCCTCACAAAGGCTTTGCAGTTTGCACGTCTCACACAGCAAATTAACAGCTTCAGATATCTGGAGATTCCTTTCTGAATGAACCTGCTTGAGCCTTCCTCACCTTGGGAGGCTGAGTTGACCTCAACATATCTCCATTTCAATCACGCATGTCCCAGCCAACATCTGTGATGGGCTCCTGCCATGGTGAAACCAGAAGGTGGCAGGGAGAGAAGGGGTGGGAGCCAGAGGAAGGGGCAGGTTGATAAACTAGTGAAGGAGGAGAGAGAGATGGAGGGAGGGGGTGGATCAGACAACAAGAGGCCATGGTCCAGCTGAGCAGATTTGAGAGCCACTGAGCAGAAGGACCAAGGGAAAGAGGAGACAGGATGTGCCCCAGCTTAAACTATCTGAGACTGGAGGAGAGATGCAGGTGAGCTGGAAAGGCCATGCAAGGGGAGAGAGGATGGGACCTCAACCACCATACCTGCTTTGGGGAGTAGGGTTGTGCTGTTCCATTTCTAAAATGTTGTATTTGAGAGCACTGAGAGGTGGACATGGCTGTAGAACGAGGATGATTTTAGTAGAAACATGTTGCATTTGCACTGGGCTCTCACTGTGCCTTCACATCCAAGGGCAGTACCTTTAGTCTGAGGCAGTTGAATAACATGGTGCATTATTTTGATAAAAACCAGAGATTTTATATGCATCAACAAAATAAGGCTTGCAGAATATGTAGATTTTAAGATCTTACAGAGTGCTCAAAGGGGTAAATCTGCTTTCATTCCATGAAAAAAAAAGCAACGTGGTTTTGAGGGTTAAAAAATCTAATATGTCTTTCCCTGTTACTATTTTCTGAGGTTTAATGACATTTTAAAGCACATAGATAGGCGTAAATTTGATTTATTTTGGAACATTTTATACCACATCCATCCAGTAAACTATAACATCCAGCTGTCCCAAGTAAATACTCTGTGTCAAATGAATAACTTACCCTAATTTGGCTGAACCTCTTGGGTGTTTGTTTTTTTTAAATATGTGTCTATATATGGATATATAAATATACACTTACACATGTATATATATATATTTATATAAAGGAATATATACAGACTCAGACTGTTTATCTTTGCCACAATGTTTAAATATCAAATTAATAACACAATAACAGAGATGTCAGTTAAAAAAGCAACATGATCTATACTCTAAAATAAAACTATGCAATCTCACAGCATATACTATTGCAAATATCTTTGCATTTGTTTATATGGAAAGGCAACTGGAGTGGAAACAATGAGATAAAAATCATGTTCTGAGTAGTCCCAGAAGGAATACCTCTGCCTGGTCAAATGGCAGTGGATTGCTTCTGGCATCCGTGGGAAGATGTCATTTGTGTCATCACACAATGGCCCAGACTGTTCTTTTGTGCTTTCCCATTGTTTGTTCTCTTTTCTGCATGCTTCAGTACATGCTGGCAGTGGACATCCTTTGGGTTGCTTTCTGGAAGACAGAGATGTGAACTGGCAAATAGACCAGCAATTATATTATATTTTATATTGTATTATACTATAGGCTTACAGAATAATAAGCTGATACAGGATGAGCTATTTCAGTTATATTAGCAGCCATTTCTAATACTAAAAGTTTGTATGAGCAGCTTTAATACTGTTCTACATTTTCATAAAGAAGAGTTTTTCACAGCTCTTTGCAGAATTTTGTCCCTGGCATTTTAAAAGTGGCAGTAATATTTGCAGCCAGGTAGACTTCTGGCTTGCAGATTACTCTGCAGACATCTATACCCATATGGAAGTAAAGGCTTTTGCTTTACCAGCACATGGATTTTGTGTGCGTTCCCTTTTCTTTGTAGCATAACTGCTGTATTTTTTAGGATTTTGACAGGATTTCCTTCCCACTTCATTATTAGGTGAAGGTCCATCTTGCCTTGCTCTTTCCTTCTGTATCCCACCTCTGTGTTGACAGAATATCTAGAATACTTCCAGAACTTCAGGGCATGTGTGACCTGGCATCTGGGATGGATTGTCTGAGCATCCAGCAACCATGCAGCATTCTCCAATTTTATTCCCAGAATGCTTCCTAGTGTTTGGCAAAGAAAAATTGGAAATTGGAATCCATACAACATGGTTTTGTCTCTTTAGACTTGGGACATTAGATCTAAAATTAAAAACTGAAATCCCAAACCAACTCTTCATTCTAAAAGCAGCAGTCAGGGGTTCTGCAGCCATTGTAACAATAGAACAAGCAACATTTTTATTTAATACTGTTGCAATGCCTTTATCATCAACACTCCCCAAAATTGTAACTAATCCTCATCCCTTGGCTTACAGGCTCTGTTCTGTCAGAATAGCGTCCCTTTCTCCAAATTTGCTTCTGTTTCCCAAACATTTGTTAATAATGTGTCCTATGCAACATCTCTTCCTTCAGAACTGCCACTTTTGTTACTCTTGCCTGAAGCTGGAGTATTACAAACTCTTTTGTTTGTATGTGTGATATGATGTGAATTGCAAACTGTATGTCACAGAATGTCATCAAAGTAGATGAGATGGGAGTTTCAACATGTCAAGTTCTAGTTCAAACAGTGATTTACTATGTCCCTTAAGAAAAGATTTTAGAATATGGTTTTGATTTCTTTTTCTTTATATTTTTTGGGTCAATGTTTTTTTCCATTTGATCGGCGCCATGAAAAATATTATTATTCTGCTCTGACACAGTTAGGGGAACTAATCAGTTTTAATCTAAAAATAACATTTTTGTCCTCCAAGCACATTCATAGTTATGCTCAGTCACATGCTGTGAACATATGAAGAAAGCTGTCCCTCACAGACCTTCATGGCCGCCTTATCATAGGCAGAATTTGTAGCAGGGTGTGTGTGACATGAAAGCATGTAAAAATAAATTTTTCACTTAAAATGCTATTTCCTAGCCTGTTAGATTTAATGCTATGTGTGCTTCCATCAGGCTTTTCTGTGCTCTTCCAGATGCTGGCTCTCACAGTATGATTGGAAGAATTGTGCCTGTGTATTGTCATAGCAAACCTGCAGATACCCACTCCAGGACATTTGGGTTTTTTTTTAAAGGATGTTTCTTAAAGGGTAAAACTGTTTTTCAGGAGCTCTTTTTATTTAATCCTGAAAGGTTATTAAAGCTTCAACAGAAGCCAGGGAGGTATATCTTTTCCAAGACAGTGAAATTGTCCCAGTCATATCTTTCTTTAAAAGAAGAATTCTAGTCTGAAGGAAATACACCTTGACATCTCTCCTAGTGTTTCAGGGATAAAATGAGCTTTGCTTTCTCTCAGCTTTACTCATTGTAGGGCTGTAGTGTGCCAGAAACACTGGAGCTCTACATGCTTTTGAACATCTTTTGACAATGCATCTCTTTCTCCCCTGGATTTAAAATATGTATAACGTTTTTAATATATTCTTTTCAGTGGCATAGTCCTTCCAAAGAATATAAGTTCCCTGAGCTGCACCTGAGCCCCATGTGCACACTGCTGGGCCCTGTAAGCCTTGTGCCTGTCCATCCCTTTTATACACTTCAGCAGTGGAGCACTAAGAAGTCCTTGCTCAGTTTGTCATAGTGAATCTTGCATCCTTTAAAGTCTGTGTTTCCTTATTATACTTTCAAGTTTAGGAAATTATATTTTTCAAGTTTTAGTTTCCTAGAGAGAATATCACATTTCATGCCGTGTCCCCTGCCAAAAATAACCATTGTCTTGCTTTTATTAAGATTTTTGGAGATGAAGACGCTCATAGTTGCAGATTTCACATGCAAATTGCAGGCAGATACCAAAGCTGTTGTCTGAGGAGACAACTAATTTCTTCATCTTAAAGCTGGTTATGAAGATTGTGTCTGCACTGTGCTTAATTTTTACTAAGGTCTTTCTGTTTTTTAAAAAAGAGGCTTTCCTCGATGCCTTTTCACTTTTGGCTCAGAACTGGTGATGCTTGGTTTTTTCATCTGGTCACTGCCCTATTTGTTCTTTACCAGCAAATTTTTGTTAGGGTAAGGGCACTGGAGCTCAAATAAGCATTGTAACAAAAAACAAGATTAGTTCAGTCTGTGATGCTCCACCACACAATTCTCATTTTGACAGCAGTCTGGGATTTGCAAGTGAACAGAAGTAACCTTTATCAGGCCAACCTTTGCACAGACTGTCTCTTCCTTCCTTCCTTATTAGTTAAAGACATGCACTCTCACTCACGGAGACAGGATCGTAATTGTTTTCGTTCACACAGATACTCTCACAAAGCATTACAGAAATGACATTAACAGCATGCTGAAATGCAACCACACGTGGGATTTTTTTTATCCTGACAATGAATTATCACTCTCTGCAGCAGGAAGAAGACAATTTGCCTCCAGGTACTGGTGAAAACCTTTAGGGAACCTTTAATAAAAGTCTTTAGAGAACCTTGAATGGCTGCCTACAGCAGAGAGGATTTCCGGCTTGCTTCGTCTGAAAGATTGATCTCCCTAGGTGTGTGCAGACATAGTCTAAAGCTATGCACACCTCATTTTTCATACCCCAGCAAGTGCTGTGCCTTCAAGAAATGTAAAATGATAGTTCCAAAGTCAGCGATTGGTCTCAGACCTCATGCTACAATACCTCAGCTCTGTGTTTTGCCTTCCGCCTGCATTACATGTCATTTCAAACTGTGAATTGTGGAGGATTTGACAATAAGCATCTCTGGCAAGTCAGTGAGCCCCTCTCTGCAGCTGGGGCTGTGTTGAGTTGTATCACCTGGTCTCCACTGGCTTCCTGAGGTTTTTCCTACCCCCACAACATTCAGCAAAATAAAGTGTTCATGGCAAGTGGGGGGTTGCCAAGTAGCAGATCAGCATAAATTACCAAAATAGCAAGTTACACTTCTGACAAACCAGTGTGTCCTGAAAATCTATCCCCTTCTCAGGTGGGAGAGTGATTTTATTTAAGAGGGGAAGGGGATTTTGGGGTTGTTTGTGGAAGATTATTTGTTTGTGTCTTTTTTCTACTTCCAAAGCAGTTTTCACAATTGCAACCATTCATTTCACATTACTCAAAAGGCAGGCTGATAGCTTGTCTGTGAAATCTGAAATAATCATTCCCTTTAAAGCGAGTAGCCTTTTTTGTGGCCCACATGGAAGCTACTGTTGACTGCTTCAGGCAAAGGACTGCACTTTTAACTTAAAGTTCATTTTTCAAACACAAGGTCCTCACTGTCCTGGGCCTGTCACGCTGAGGTATAGGAACAGCAAAGACTGTTGTGTTTACATGGTTGAGTGTGTAGGTAACGTTGTGGTGTGTCTGGGGGATGTATAAAAGTTTCAGGTCTTCCACCTCCTGGCTGTCAGTCCAGCATCTCAATGCCACTTGAGTAGTTAGAAACAAGTTCTGTGGGGCAGCAGTTACCATAGAAGCACCTGCATGGGGCAAGGGATGTTGACCCCTTCTTTATGTCTCTGTTCTCTGCAGTACTTTTAGATTCAGGGTCAGGATGGAGCCACCAGAAGCAGGCAGAAGGTGAGGATAACTAGTTATGGGGTGTGAGAGACTGAGACTGAAGGTGGAATCGATGGACACTGAGTAGGAGACTTCCAGAAAGCTTCATTGTGTTCATACTGCAAAATCCTCAACTGGAGCTCGTATGGCCCTTGAGAACAGTGTCTGTCACAGCACCTTGCCTCAGCATCTTGATTTGCCTTTTTCTTGCAAGGCAGGATTTAGTGTGGCCACCAAAGCATGGCGTGGGATTTGAAAGTCTGTAAAACACACTGCCCATGCCTGGTGAAATTCTCCCAATCTCCTGTGGCAGTGTTACATCACACGATTGTTCAGTCATGTTTTCCTTACAATTGAAAGAATATCTGTACAGAAAAGAAATGGGGTGAAGATTTTAATGCTGTTTGAGGTGGGTTGTCCTGATGTAAAGCAGTCTGCTGTTACAAACTGTGACATGTGCATAGATTGTATTAAGAAATCTATGTATGTGTGTGAACTGCTACAAATGAATGATTAATATTTATGTGGACATACTCTGAGACAGTCGATACGGCACTAAGGGAAAGTGCAGTCATTCTTTCTTGTGTTACCTAAGAAACTCTGCGCTGTTAATACAAGCTTCTTTTCCCTGTTGTTTTGTTTTGCTGTAAGAAGAGTTTGACAGATGATTTCTTAGCTGATGCATCCCCCAGGGACATGGTATGCTGACGCTCTAAGGTCCATACTTTCTACTGGGTTTCCTTATGTTAGATTTCTTAATGGAATTTTTTAGATTAATTTCTGCTTACCAAGTTCTGCATTAAACGGAATTTCATTGCATGAGAATTGGCATTTTCTTGATATAGTGGTGAAACAGTTTGTAGCAGTCTTTTATAGGACATACAGCTACAACAACATTGTAATATAAAATTGAGATCAGTGCAGTCTCCATTCAATTATAAAATTAATATGCCTTTTTTAACTGGTAGTTTGAAATTCATACATATATTAGTAAATATTTATTGGATTAAATTTAATGGGAAATTTTGAGCAATGGTAGTGTGAATCTGATATTTTAAGGAACTCATGATCTCCCTTTATAGATGATAGAGTAGCAGGTCTCAGAAGCTGTGTCTTGACCAAGGAGTGGTGTTCTCCATGGAGCATTCCAGCCTTCTTCTTCCTGCCATTCCTTCTGAGGAACCATCTCTCCTGCACTGTTCAGGCACCCACGTTTCCTTCCTCTGAGCAGACTCCCAAGAGTGGAGACAGGAGGTGTCATACTCATGTGGAACCAGGATTAGATCTGGCTAAGTGCTTGTCCCGTAGATTTGACAACACAGATGTGGACCAGATGACACGGGAATCAGTGAGGACAGTAATTAATGCTTGACAAAGCCCATTAAGTCCTGGAGGCCCCACTGGTGCAGGTGTGGTGGGGCCAACAACATGCTCCCAAAGTGTTGTTCGTGGAGACACCAGTATTATTTTCTGTTGTTCAAAGGATACTCTCATTATCTGGTTTTATATGGGGAAAGATGATACACAAGCTTAAGTTTAAAAAGCCTTGCTGAAAAAATGCCTTTTCATTTTTTCCTGGTTTCCTGCTTTTGTAAGTAAAACTGGCTATAGTAAGCAAAAGCAAAGGCAGTAATTCTGGATGGAAGGAGTTATGTAGCACAGACTTGACAGATCAGTTAATTGTCCCACATTGCTTGCTCAGCTGTCAAAGTTCTGATAATTGCTGCCATATACATATTTTGAAGTGGTATGGAAAAGTAAGCTTTTGCTTTTCCTCTGTTCTCATTGCTTCTCCATTTTAGATGGTTTTATTTGACTACATAAAAATTGCATTAAGAATTAGTCAGTTAGGCTCTGGGGCTTTCTTTCCATCATACAATTTTGCTTTGAATAAATCAATATATTAGGGCAACTGTTCTGTATTTCTGGTTGTTTCCATGGTTGAGTGTGCTCTATGGTTGATTTGAAAGATATTTTAATTTGATCTTTTAAGTCTCTTTAGGCAGTTTTCAGTAGACTCATTCTGTGAAGAAAAGGTTAATACTTCAACGTGCATTTACATCTAGGGCTTTGCTCTGTTGAAGAGCCTAGTGGATAGATGTAAAGTTCATAAAAGAGTAATGACAAGACACTATACGTAGAGCAGACATAATGCTGTAGAAGCACAGCATCTCCTAAAGAACAGTTATGGCCTAGACTTGGAAATCATTACATGACTTCTTAATCTCACTGCTTCTATCCCCTTGATGAAAGTAAAATGTAATGAGCATACTCTAATGGGCACTTGACTGTATGTAGTGCTCCTGAAATGTGCCTGTAGCTACTCAATGAAATGGTTATTGACAGATCAAGTTAGATCAGCATAAACAGGGAAACTCTCACCACTGTACACTCATCATAATGTCTTAAAGGTTGGAAGCTTTCTCCAGGTGGAAGGATCTGCAATCCATATTATTTTCTAGAATTGTCACAGAATCACCGAATGGTTGAGGTTGGCAGAGGTGTGTGAAGGTGACCTAGTCCAGCATCCCTGCTCAAGCAGGACCACCTAGAACAGGGTGCCCAGGACTGTATCCATGGTAGCTTTTGGGTATCTCCAAGTATGGGAACTCCACAACCTCTATGGGCACCTTGTGCCAGTCACCCTCACAGTAAAAGTGTTTCCTGATAGTCAGAGGGAATCTCCTCTGTTTTGGTTTGTGTCCATTGCCTCTGGTCCTGTCACTAGGCAAAGAAAGGAAAGAACCTGACTCTGTCTTCTTCACACCCTCCCTTCAGGTGTTTGTACACATTGATTAGATCCCCTTCTAAGCATTCTCTTCTTGAGGCTGAGCAGTCCCAGCTCTCACTCTTCCCTCATAGGAGAGATGCTCCAGTTCCTTAATTATCATAGTGGCCCTTTTCTGACTCTCTCCAGTGCTCTATGTCTTCTACTTGGAAGACAGAACTGGTCCCAGCACTGGAGATGTGCCTCACTGGTGCTGAGGGGAAGGCTCAGCTCCCTCAGCCTGCTGGCAGTGCTTTGCCTTGCACAGCTCAGGATGCCATTTGCCTTCCTCATCCCAGGGCACATTGCTACTTCACTCTGAGTTTGGTGTCCACCAGGACCCCCAGGTCCTTTACCAAAAAGCTGCTCTCCAGACCATTCTGGTACAGGAGGTTGTTCCTCCACAGGTGCAGGACTTTGAATTTGCCTTTGGTGAACTTTATGATTGCTCTGTCTGGCCATTTCTCCAGGGATCCTCTGGATGGAACAACCCTTGGTCAGATCAGACATTCCTCCCAGCCACCGTCATTTCTGAAGAGATGCATCTGATGGCTTCCACTCTCTTTATGATTTATGCTGCTACAGACAAGAGGATATGTAGCTTGTGGAATTCCTTTGTCAATGTACAGATGAGTTCTAATAGTCACATAAAAGGAAATAAATTTAATGGAAAGAGTCTGTTTTCCCCTCAAAAATTTATTTCAGCCTGTAGTCACTTCTAATCAATTCTGTGTATTTTGTCATCTCTTAGGACGCAGGAAGTCAACAAATAGGCTTTTTGCTTGGAAGCTGTGGAGTTACTGTGGCCTTGACCAGTGACGCATGCCATAAAGGACTGCCTAAAAGCCCCACTGGGGAGATACCACAGTTTAAAGGTAATCTAACCCTAGTTTATTGTGGCTCTCACTGGTCATTTACAACAACAGGTAATTGCACTTGTTTAGTGGCTGTGGGTGAGGGTCAGGCCCATGATGAAACCCTTGCCACGGGAGCAGCTGTGGCTGCTGGGACACTGCTGTCCTGGCGTGTCACTGCTGGCAGTGACAGCTGCACCGGCCTCATGGATGGAAATGGCACCAGTGCTCCCAATCCCGTTCTCTGCTGGCTCAGCTGGGCTGCTGAGACCATCTGTGGCCACAAAAATTACGCCAGCAGACTTGGAACTGTAGTAGAGGAGAAGTATTCATATGATTCACTCTTTTAGTGAAGTGTAGGGACAGTGACTTCTGACAGGGGAGTGGTAATGAAACTGCTTGGGTCAATAACAGCTTGAACTGCCCAGCCATTCCCTCAGGGACTGCCTAAAAAGACCTCAATAGCTGTGTTAAGAAAGCAGTTCTGCAAAATCTTCTTTCCCAGACTACACTGAGGTTCAAAGGGAGCAATGTTTAGGTAATGGTGACACAGACCTTTCAAGAATAAAACTCTGGCAGGGAAGGCTTTTTGTCTTGTCTTATCCAGCAGAAACTCAACAAAAGCTGGCTTTTGTTTGTTTCTCAGGCTGGCCAAAGCTGCTGTGGTTTGTCACAGAGTCTAAACACCTCTCCAAGCCGCCTCGTGACTGGTTCCCACACATCAAGGATGCCAACAATGACACAGCTTACATTGAGGTGAGTTAATGAAGATGCATCTTCTCCTCAAATCATTACATATGGCACTTCGGGATTAGATAAACATCATTATTCATTCAGTAGCCACAGAAACAAAGAACATCCTGGTTTAGCCTGTTAATAAGGAATGTTTTCTAATAAATTCGACCAATACTGATTTCAGAAAAGCCAGTGGAATGTTAAATTGCATTTTGGGTGTTTCCAACATCAGCCTTTTTAGGTGGCTGCTGCAGTATTACATTAAATTTACCTTGACCAGTCTTGGTTCTGCTCATCGTGGGCTTGCCCACTAGCCTTGAGATGGGTAGAAGACAAGTTTCACAGTGAAGCTTCAGTTCTCATATCACAGCCTTCAGACCCTTTGAAAGAGAAAGAATTTCTTGTTTAAATGCTTGCCTGTCACTTACTGCTTTGTGAGTCACACTCCCCACAACAGAACAGCATCAGGAAGGGAAAGTTAACAATGCTGTTGAATTTAATTTTCCTCTTTTTTTTCCCCATCATTTTCTCCCCCTTCTGCATAAATTCAAATGCTTTGAATTCGGTGGTGTTCGTATTGAATTTAAATGATTCTTCAAAGGGACTAAGTGCAAGTGACTGGACCAAAGGTGTTTCCTGTCTTTGTGCAGTCAGGACACTGGGCTACAGAGGCAGATGTCTTCATTCTCAATCTTACTGGTTATCGTGGAGAAAGATAAATGTTTAATTTATTATCTGCCGTTGATAGTTCTCAGACTCTTGCATAAAGTTACAAAAATTATTTCAATAATCACCAATGGCCTCCCACCTCTTTTCTGCTGCTTTCTCACGAGTCTCATATTCTTCTGATCAAAGAGTTTGTGTCTTTCAGGCTGCATACACATAGATTATTATCACAGTACCCAGCAAGGATTCTGCAGTCAGCTCTTATCACATGCCTTACAAGATGCGGAAGGGAGAAGCTTGGGTTTGGTGGCTGGGCTATAAAATATAACATGTAAACACTGAACAGACTGAACTAGGTTATTCTCTGCTAAATCTAGCCAGTCCATTAGTCACTGACATGATCAGAATTGTTAGAATTACGTTTCCACAATGCCTGTTTTCAAACAACACATGGATTTCGGATATCAAGCCTGGGAAGCCTCAGCCAAAAGAGAAAGCCTATCTGAAAAAAACCTGTTTTTTTAACAAAGAAATGCCTCCAGAACTCCCCAGTACTGCTGCCTTCTTAAAATAGAGTCATTAGATGTGTCCATCATTCACCTGCAGAGGAAACACTTTAAACATAGCTATTAAATAATGGAAATAGGGCAATTATTTCACACTGACTTTCCCTACTTATTTCATTTTAGTACAAAACATGTAAAGATGGAAGTGTGCTTGGGGTAACTGTGACAAGGATTGCACTGCTGACACACTGCCAAGCTCTGACCCAGGCATGTGGATACACAGAAGGTATGGAGTGCACTCCCCTTGCATCATCCTTAAAATCGAGTGCGAATTGTAATTTATTTCTCATCAGTCTCCTGTCTTATGTTTTACACAGTTCGGTGCCAAAGGCTTCTAGGTTTAAAAACATGATTTTTTTTTTTTATTTGTTTCAGGAAATATGTTCATATTTAAAATATCTATAGGAGAAGTACAAATAATGTCTTAACCAATATAAATCCTGCAGTGGAGATTTACTTTGAAAGTTAACCTTTGAGGTCATCAGTCATGTTATACTGAAGCTTCCTTCCTTTGAGTGGGTTTGCCTTGGGTCAATGCCATGTTCTAAAAAATAAATTCTGCTTTGTTTTTGTTGGACAGCTGAAACAATTGTGAATGTACTAGATTTCAAGAAGGATGTTGGTTTATGGCATGGAATTCTTACAGTAAGTATGTTTTTTTATTCTCTGTGAGTATTTGAAAATAAACTAACCTAATATGCTTATTGCTGTCACAAACTGGGATGTCCTACAGTTTCTTCTGATACAATTTTTTCTGCTTTGAAGGCAAAATAAGTGTGATTCAAACCCATGATCTTCTCCTAGTGCACTTACCCATAATGAGCATGGTAAAGATGTCAGTGTATTTTTATGTATCATGTCAAGTACTGTGGTCCCATTTTTATCATGTTATCTCACTAATATGTGATTTTGAGATAAAACTTTATAGCAGAAACAAACCAAATTAGTACTTGCCTCTGTAGGGATATGATCCAATGGCATAGTTCTATCCCCCCTGACTAGCTCCCCTGTCAAAACTTCTACCAGCAGATGTTTTTGCTAACATTAAAGCATTCCTAATACTTTAAATTGCATTAGTTTCCTACTTGATATTAGAATGTCTTCCTCAGCTGATGTGGGAGACAACTGACATATTTTTAAGGATTGCTTCTAAAAGGTGCTGTTGCAATCAGTGACAAAATGTTTACTATTCACTGATCATTTTAAGAACAGATGTCGAGTCCTGAAGAGTCGTTGTTTGGGGGAACCATTATTTTGGGGGTCCCTATCATTCCCGGTGATCTGTTTTTCCCGTGCAGTGTTATACTATTGAAGTGCAGTAATAACATTTCTGAAGCAGAAACTATTAGGCTTAACACCCATAAGTATCTCATGTTAAAAAACCATCTTTATCGCTGGTTGAAAGCAAGTGTCTAATAGAGCTTTTCTGTGCCTTGCTTTGCTATTAATCTTGTTCTGAACTTCATTTTTTTCAGTACTTGCCTGTAAATGCTTTTCCTGTACCTATGCTTGTGCCAGACTGAAAGGAGAACTATCTTTTGCAGTTCTCCAAGTGTTTAGATGACAAATCTGCTGGGACATTTAACCTTTCTTAAACCTAGGTTTTCCAAAACAAATACTGTATTTAACCTGAGCTGCTATGAGGGGAGACGTGTTGCCCTCAGGAGATATTTCTAAATGGTAACAGAAGTAAAGCAGCAGCTCATTTACAGGCTGTTTAACACTGAGAAATCACTGATGCAATTGATGGGCTCAGACTGAGAGCTCAGTTTTGGATTTGTCATTGGTTTCATTCAGCTGCTTTTTCTAAACTTCCTGGAACTTTCATGACCTTGTTGAAAATACAGGAATTAGCTCACCCAGAGAGGGACTAAAACCTCCTTCATTTATTTTCTGTTAAAATAAATTGATCTCTGCTTAGTCTAGGACTCCAATTTCTTTATTTACTGTCTTAAATAATTTGTGCCCTACTACCATTGGTAGCTTTTAGTCTTCTTCTCAGAGATGGATTTCTGTAGACAGATATCTTGCTGCTTGAGCTTTTTAGTACAGTGTTCATATATATGGCAGTTTATCAGGCTTAGGGATAATTTTAACCTACATAGCAAACATGCAGACATTCTTCACCCAATGGTTTTTTAAATTTTTTGTTTTTAGAGTGAACCTCTTTGAGTATGAATAGATGGTAAATGTTTCTTTTCAGTACTGCTTAAAAGTTATGGTCTGATTTGTCTAAATCATTAATCCTTAATTAAAGCATTGGAAAATGGGTGTCTGTTTCATATTAATGTAGGAAAAGATGAATGCCAGCACTGACAATAAAATAAGCACAGAGTGATTTGCATAGATGCCCCTGCCCATAACACAATATAAGTAGTTACCACAATTTTTGTATGAAACCCTTTTATTTTTTTGATTTCAGAGTGTCATGAACATGATGCATGTTATAAGTATTCCATACTCCTTAATGAAAGTGAATCCACTGTCATGGATACAAAAAGTCTGTCAGTACAAAGGTAAGAAACAAGAACATAGAAAGGTTTGCTTGATAGTCAAAATCCAAAGTGCAAATTGATAGCACATACCATCTGGCTAGCTTTTATATGGTGTGTTAATAATTTTGTCATTGTTATTGCAGCAAAAGTTGCCTGTGTGAAGTCCAGAGACATGCACTGGGCGTTGGTGGCACATCGAGACCAGAGGGACATCAACCTCTCCTCGCTGCGGATGCTGATAGTGGCTGATGGTGCAAACCCATGTAAGCTCTGCTGCTCCACTTCAGGAGAGAACAGCAAGGGGCTGCTTGCATTTTAAGTTTCCATCTTCAGCCATCTTAGCTAAAATATTTGCAAAATACACAGTTTGTCTGCTACAAACTGTGTGTCATTTATGGGAACAGTAATTAATTTGGGATTTTTTTCAAAATATATTTTTTTTAGCTCATTCCAAAACAAACTTGATATTCCAGATAATGCAAGTTGCAGTAAATCCAGTTTGGTTTAACATCACAGTCATGTATAAAGACTGAAGCTATAAAAGTTGAAGCAATGAAGACCTTAAGCTGTAGAAAAAATCAGAACATTTCCTTTGAATGATGATTCTCAGATGCAGAAGTAACTGAGAATTTCGGGGGAGTACTTATACTACTCTAGAGAAACACATCTGAATCAATTCATGACAATTAACAGCATGAGCTGTTTCTCTGTATTATTTAAGATACAAGGTGTACAGGTGTTCTGCTTGTTTGTAGTAGTTTAGTAGTTTGCTTGGAATTTCTGAATTAAAACTTTAATTTCCCTCATCCTAAAAAAGAACACTATAATGAAATTGATACTGTAAATCTAGCAGTAATGGCTTTTCTATGTAAGCATAATGAAAAGACATTATGTTCAAAAATTAGTCTTTATTCCCTGTATGCATATGTACAACTGCATATACATATATATATAGTTGTAGCAGCTGTGATGTATTTCCCAGTGGACATGGATCCTTTTTGAATTATTTCTCCTGAAAAGCCTATATATTAAATAGTAAATTTGCAGCTTGAATAGCATCACTTCAGAAATCAAATTATTTTTCTCCTCTGATTGTTTGTTATTATTTTTCTTTACCCCAGGGTCCATTTCTTCCTGTGATGCATTTCTCAATGTCTTCCAAAGTAAAGGTCTAAGGCAGGAGGTCATTTGTCCCTGTGCTAGTTCACCAGAAGCTCTCACTGTGGCTATTCGAAGGTACGTGTTACACCAGTGGACATAGACCCACTGAATGTGTATATGTGGTAATTTGAAAAAAAAAAAGAAAAAGTTATTCAAGTATGAATCTGCATATTTAACTCCTATATCATATATATAGTTTGCAATTTGTTTATGTCCGAGGAAGACATACAAGAAGAATTTTTAGAGTAATGATTTAACTTCAGAATGCTTTATGGTTCCCACTGCTGTAATTTTATCTAATTTTAAATTAAATAAATTGAAATGCAAAAGCAAATTCTGTAAATAAAAGTGTAAAAATGCTGCTGTAAGTATGAAATTAATTAAAATGTGAGAATTAAGTAGAATTGCCATCGAGGAAAATGAGATTCTTAAGTAGTCTGTTCAAAGAGAATTACGACATTCTGCAGGTTGTTTTTGGCTGACAGGCACTTTTTAACCATTCATAGACTCTCAATAATCATCTGGAGATGCTCTTTGAATCTGAGGGATTTGTGTCTAGAAATAAAACAGATAAATTCCACTAAAACTGATAAATGCTACTAAAACTGTTAAGCCTTATGTATATACAATCACAGGGTTGTTGAGGTTGGAAAAGACCTGTAAGATCATTGAATCCAAACATTAACCCAGCACTGCCGAGCCTTCACTAAACTGCGTCCCTGTGCCACTTCACACCTCTTCTAAATAGCCAAGGACGGTGGCTCAGCCTGTTCCCTGGGCAGCCTGTTCCAGTGCTTCATGACCCTGTGGGTGAAGAAATTTTTCCTAATATCCAATCTAAACCTCCCCTGGCACAACTTGAGGCCATTACCTCTTGTCCTGTCATTTGTTACTTGGGAGAAGAGACCCACCTGGCTACAGCCTCCTTTCAGGGAGTTGTAGGGAGTGATAAGTTCCCCTCTGAGCCTCCTTTTCTCCAGGCTGAGCCACCCCAGCACCCTCAGCCTCTCATAAGATTTAACCAGCAGAATCCTGTCAGGAGTGCTGTAGCACACAGTAAATGGTGTAGGTATTGTTTGTTTTGGCAAAGTTCTCCAAAAATTGTACCTTGAACAGTAAGCACTTTGTTTTTAAGTTCGTATTTCTGCAGCCAATTATAATTGTTTCACATATTAGAACATGCAGTAAAAATGTGTAAAGCGCTAAAATAGCATTAAGTAAAATACTTCCTGCCACAAATTCTTAAATACACCGTCCAAGTGAAATTTAACTAGATTTTCAATTAGCTTCCCAGCAGAACATTACAGGAAGAAGGACATGAGGCCAAGAGTGTGGTTGACTTTCAGCCGCCTCATTATTAGTTTAAAACATCTGAAAGCAATCCATCAGGGACTTACCCTGTCCAGGTTAGTTGTCTTTCTGTGACCTACAGGACTTCAGAGAGCCCTTCATTCAGCTCCATCAGCCTGTTCTCAGCTTTTGACTAAGAAGTACCAAGTGTCTTTCCCTTAGGTGTGTTTCCCTGCCTTAGGCTGTGCAGGCCTTTGCTCCCTTGGAAGGAGCTCTCGCTTGTAAGTTCAGAGAGGAGGTGAATGGGCAGCAGACTCGCTTGTGCTGAGCACTGAGCAGGTTTTTAATTTCCTGGGCTAGCCCTGGAAAATGTGGCCCAAAGCACAGGTTATGAAGTGAGAGAACATAATGGCATGTCTGGTGTGCCCTTTCTAGACGTAAGTTCTGTGCCTGTAGCCCTCTGAAGCACTAAAAATTCATTTCTGAATTAACTAGCATTGAAAGCTTACAAAAAAAATTATTAGCACATAACAGTGTGGATAATTCAAAATAAAATAAAGGCATTTTTATCTTCAGTGCATCACTGTGTAATTACAGAGCAGTTCTTACTGCAGTGAATGTTACTGAACACGTATCTCCTTTTTTTTGAAGTCTATTTAATGGTAGGATAATGCTAGATGAACTTGGGAGACGTAGCATTCTTCATTTTCAAGCCATCTCCACCGACAGTAAAGTCATCACAGAAGTTCCAAAGAGTTACTGCTGAAGTATGCATTAAAATTACTCCCTGCAGAGCAGAGATCCAGAGAGCTCCCTGTTAATGTTCTGGCTTTCAAAATCTATGGTGTATTTTTACTGAACTTCCTACGAGGAAGAGTAACAAAACCAGTTCTCAGTTGAAATACCCTTGTAGTTTAGAAAAAGATGCTAATAGACTAGAGCTACTTCAGCCTTAGAGCTGAATCACCAAGCCTAATATTCAAAGGGATGTGTCTTGCAAATAATTCATGTTATTCTCCTTTGGTTTATTGCATGTTAGTCTGAACCCACTTGCTTAAGGGAATGCAAAAGTTTAAGGACAGGTTTTTTTCCCATTTAAATGGCTGTCAAAAAGCAGTGGTCAAATAGATTGTATCTGTAAATGGTAGTAGGAGCTTCTCTCAAAATACTTTGTGTGATAAGTAGTGCAGGAAGGTGGATGTGATGAAAGTGCAGATGGCTTCTACTTTTGGACGTCTGTGAGAAGCTGTGTGCGCCTGCAGGAGACCTTTCTTCTCATGAGCACAAAATGTGTGTTTTGGGGAGCAGGGATGAGAGAAAGTTGATCAATAATGTCACTGAAAGTTCCTTTTACGTGATGGGAGTGTTATTTATCACAGGTGCTTGTCTACTAGTGCCATTTTTTATGCTCTAATGCATTTTCAAATGTGCTCACATCCTTCTTTGTTGACAATGTCACTTGAGAAATATGGCTTGTAAAACCTATTAATTGAAATTTATGGAGCCCATCAGGGCAAGGCTTACATGAGCAGGTCTTGCTGAGGCCCATCTAGTATTTCAAGCACAGTAGAGGAGAAATGTCATATCAAAGGACATTATTGGTTAAAAAATAGTTGTGTTGTGATGGAGTATTTGGGGAAAATGCAGAATTGTGAACTAAATACTGACTGTTTTATCCATCCTGAAAAAAGCTGGAGTCTGCTCTTCATGGATGCATTATCTGAACTCAAATCAGCACCACGTCACCTTACAGTTTTGCATTTTAAAATGCAGGACAGTGTGAGAGTCCTTCCAGACATGAAAAGCTCTGACATATTCCCCTGACTTGGTAACTTGCATATGTCAACACTCATTTACTCAAGCCACAGTCTTCATATGTATAATTGTATCCACTGGTGCAGCAGGTGGTTTTATACTGAAACAAGCTGACAGGCATCTTGTGCTGATGCTGTGGAATTTTACAGCATGTAGGCAATGAATCCGAGCAAACTGAGGCGTTACCAACAAGCTGCATCCAAAACATTTTGACCATGACTAATGAAGGCATAATTTGTTTTAATTTTCATGTGGTAAATTAGAATAGGAAGAATTCAATTATATGCACTAAAATGAAGATAGTAAAGTCCTTGTGTCTTCTCCAGATACTGACAGTAAATCTATGCCAGGTTGCCTCAAAATAGATAACATATAGAATTTATCAAGTTATTTACCAATCAGTTCCAAATATTTGTAGTGCAGTTTCCTTCCACATTGTCCGCACCGTCTTTCAGTCTTTTAAAAATGAGGTAAAAGGTCTTTACTTGGGTGGCAATCTTTAGAAATTTATCTGAAAATTAAATACAAGCTGTTTTGGGTAAATGTTAAGTGTTGCATCTCAGCAGCCCCATATATGTGGGTGGGTACTGAATGAGAGAGAGATGTAATTACTCAGAAATGACAGAAAAACGGGATTTTATTTGGCCTAATGGGGGGAAAAGACGGGTAAATTCCAAACTCTGGAACAGAGGAGTATTTGCAATAGTAGTCCATTAAGCACAAGTAAATGTTTACACCTGCCTGATGGGGCACTGATGCTCTAACCCGTGTTTGTAGGCCAACAGATGACAGCAACCAGCCACCGGGAAGAGGAGTTCTGTCCATGCACGGTCTCACTTACGGGGTGATTCGAGTGGACTCTGAAGAAAAGCTGTCCGTCCTGACTGTCCAGGATGTTGGCTTAGTGATGCCAGGAGGTGAGAAACTTCCTTTGAAACTTAAAATCATTTATCAATTTAAGTAATTGGCAGTAGAAGGTGGCAGGTGAGCATACTTTGTTGCCGGACTGTCGTACTCAGACACGAAAGGACCACGCAGACACCGTTCTGTCAGGATAAGGCCTGGGCCAAAAGAGAGAGAGCAAGAAGGGCCAAGGTAGGGCAAGAAGAAGGAAGAAGGAGGAAGAAGACCGGCCTGGCCCTTTATTTTGTCAGTTATATATCTTTTTAGAGACAACCATGGATTGGAGGATGGGGTTACCACCTCTCCATGACACTTGTCAGATCAAAAGTCTATCATAATTCTCTGCCTAACAAAAAGAATGATAATAATAGATATTGGTAGGTAAACATGCCTGATGCTTACAGTAAAGTGCCTGGGAAATTCTGCTACAGGAATGAAAACATAGAAAGACTGCAAAACTCAGGGCGAC
The DNA here is from genome assembly GCA_013397975.1 of Machaerirhynchus nigripectus. Classification (NCBI taxonomy): domain Eukaryota; kingdom Metazoa; phylum Chordata; class Aves; order Passeriformes; family Dicruridae; genus Machaerirhynchus; species Machaerirhynchus nigripectus. The sequence continues at coordinate 422,582 of VZRQ01001799.1, forward strand.
ACCGGACTACAAGCTTTGGGACTACAAGCTCCTTAAAAACATTTTAGTCCAAAAGTATTGCCTTACAAAACTTCGTGGTTTGGAAATCCCAAGGTTTCTTGTCTGCATTTACCTCAGTGTCTGTCTTGCATTAGCAGCATGTATTAAGCAACCTGCCACCACATCAGAACATCTGTTCCTTAACTGCGAGATGTTGGCAGAGAAAATAAGGAAGCTAAAGTACTGTGGCTATAAATATCCATAAGTCTGACCAAGACAAAAGTTTTCAGTAGGGAAAGTTTTCGTAGCCTGTGCTAAGGATCAACAAAATCGCTATCTGAAAGCTTGAAGAATGTTTTTCCCAAGGTCTTGTGCTATCACCCAGTTATTATACAGAGGAGGTATGACTGAAAAGTTCATGTTGATAAATTCAAACTGAAACCAGTGCTTCAGAAGAGGAAGATTACAGTTTTCACAAGACAGCTACATTTTAAAGAGATGCTACGGATACTAGAAAAGGCTAATACTGTAGTTTTTCATAAGAGAATGCTTGCTATGGACCAAAGCAATAAAACATAATGATGCACCTTGTAAAATTTCAGTTGAACAACTTGAAAGAAAGGAAGACACGACTGGTTGTTGTTTAATAGTTATCATACAAGACATTGTAATAATGTGCCATCTTGCACTTCATATTATGTTCTGATAGTCTTAATGAAAATGCACACTCCTGTTTATCCTCTGAAAGGTCGTTAAAGATTCTGTACTCTTGTACTTAAAAGATGTGTTGATTCCTTTCTGCTTTCCCTTGATCATCATATCCTCTTTGCAACTACAAAACCTACCGATGCTGTACTCCAACTCCAGGGATTATAGCTAAAGCAGCGTTCCTGATTCTTGTTCAAATGGTTGACATGAAATAGTGCTTCTTTCTCAGACCAGTGCTTTCTAATCCCTCCTATTTAGCTCCTGCTGTCTCTGCAGGCCTGTAAGACCAGACAGAGGGAGTCTGAGCTCTGATAAATTCTCAGTAAAACAACCATATTAGTCTGCTGGCATCTCTTGATCTTTCTTATGGTGTTAGTTGTTACTTTCTGAGAGGTGGATTTCGTGGTTGCCTGCCTCCCTGGCTGTATAGTAATTATCAAGGACTCCATTGGGGTATTTCATTTTGCAGTGACTGAGGTGAATCTGGTTTTCAGTATGCAAAGCTGGAAACAGTCACATTCCAGTACAGCAATATTACAGATGAACTGCACTTTCAGAGAGCAGAGCAAATAGGTATTTTTATCAATGTAAAGACTGAGTTTACATAAAGATCCTTGCATTCCTTACATAGATATTATTTATAATATAAAACCACTTGATAATGCTGAACACTGTAATGTTCAAGAAACTTGTTTGATTGTTAGGCATTAGCCTACATGTAATTAATTTGTTTATGTCAGCTCCACCATGATGTCTTTCCCACAGCATTTATGTTATTCTGTGGTTCATTTTATAATATTTTTTTAATCCCTTTCTTCTCCCTCTAGCTATAATGTGTTCAGTGAAGCCAGATGGAATTCCTCAACTCTGTAAAACAGATGAAATAGGAGAACTTTGTGTATGTGCTATTGCAACGGGTACATCATATTATGGACTCTCAGGCATGACCAAAAATACTTTTGAGGTAAGTTGACCAAAAAGTGCTGTATAAATTCCTTCCTTTTGAACTTTTTCTGTTTCAAGGTAATATTTGGCATAAAATATTGATAATAGCAATATTAATCAATGATGCTTGTGACCTGGGACCTATATTCTAGCCAGATAAACTGCACTGAAGCCCATTTCATTAAGTGCAGTAGTAGATCTTTATGTGTTTAGTTTTGGCTCTGAAGAGCTTTTACTTTGATTTTCAAATAAGATACCAGGAGCTGAAAAAATCAGAAGGAAAAGAGTAAGAAAGACCAAGTTCAAAAGGTAATATAGTACAAGTCTATGTGCAGAATCTGATTATTGCAAACACTAAGAAAGCTGCTGGGAATCTCTAGAAAGCAGTTTTCAACATTTCTTCAGCACTTCGAGCATTAAGGCTTGTATTTATACAGAATCATGACAGATGTAGTCTTCAAGAGAGGTATCTAAAGAACAAAGAAACCTTTTCCTGATGAGTCCCTGCGTGCTTTTGTTTGAATTGCCTTAGGTGAAAGCCTTTTGGCTTTGTGGAATCTGTTTTCTGACTCCAATGCACACAGCTGTACTGATAGCTCTGTAATACCTGCTCACTTTTTATCATTAACTTCTGCTGAAGACAGTGTGAAATACTGAACAAATTAGAGAAAAAGTGAAAAAAAAAGATTTTTAAGCTACGATCCCTTTCTCATTTAATATTTAAGGCAAATATTAACACAGGTACATTTGGGTTTCCCTTAACAAATTCTCTGTTATTACCACTTTTAATAGACTAATGTGACTAATACCTCCTGCAAAACGCAGAGCTGAATGTTGTAAACACTGCACATTATATACTAATGCAGGCAAATGGATATGATTTTACATCCTGCTGTTGAAGTCAGGAATCCTACTACGCAATTGTGATCTGAAATTTGTTGATAGTTGATTTTTGTGCTGCAAGTACAATTGGCAATACGCAGTGTGAGTGATAATCCTGGATTTTACACACTTCTGCTTTGGGGTAGAAAGATTCATTCATTTTGTAGTACTTGCTGTAATTGTGATACCATTCATAATTCATAACTGTCAGCAGTTAAACAGCATATTTAGACTGATTAAGACTTATGCTAAGCAAATAAACTGCCATTGAGTGAGCAGGACCACTCAATTTTAAAGTTAAGCATGTTCTTAAGAGTCCTCTCCAAGTGGATCTCTATTCTGTTTTACTGTGTAATTCATGTTGCAGGTATTAGAGTGTCAAAGAGTTTTGTGTTCCTGAAATGAATTATGGCCAAGGATGTATAAGCATTAAATCTGTTCAATAAGAGTCACCCGTGGGCATCTGGCAGCAGAATTTGACCTTTCTTTTTAGATGAGCCTTCAAGAACACTGCTGGCCGTGGTCTTCTACTTGCCATTGTCTTTTTTGCCTTTCGACCATTTAAGTTTAAAGAAATGACTGCAGGAAAGTGTGGTTGTGTCAGAATGCAGCTCAGAGTAGCTCACATGCCACAAGGATAACACTGTGCTAATTAGGATAGAAAAAGCCATAGGAATCTATCCATGGAAGTTACCTATGTCTGGTGTGCAGACATTCAGAGAGGTGCTCCATAGGGCCGTATTTTCATTTTCAGGTGTGCTTCAGAAGACATTATCACTGGTATTCTGAGAACTTAATTGACCTTAAATAAAAATGTGGTCAGCTGAAAGAGTCATTAATGTGCTGTACCTTAAAATAGCTTCACTTCCAGCCTGCTTATTTCTTACACTGTGCTGGAAATGGGCATGAGGTACTGAAAAAATCTCTACTGAAATGTTTATGAGTTAAGCTCTCAGTTAACCTATACACAGCACCTCAGGCTGGCAGTCTGCTCACCATGGGTTTTAATTTAATGCTGTTGATGTTGATTTGTATATTTTTTTAAGGCCATAAATGATTTACAGAGTCACAGTTACGGCAAATATGTATGGTAAACAGAGTGGGACTGAATTTGCTGGAACTCAGGTACACATGAGTGTAGGAGTTCCCTGACACTCCCTTCATGGTCAGTGAAGGATAAAGAGCATCACCAGTGACCTATTTACTTTGTTTCAGAATAAACATCTGAGAGAAAATGCCTGAAATACTTTGCAGCCTGATCTCTATGTATAGAACTGAAGACCCATGTTTCTATTTTGCAGGTGTTTCCTATGACCAGTTCTGGTGGCCCTATCACTGAATATCCTTTTATAAGGACTGGACTTCTAGGCTTTATAGGACCAGGTGGACTCGTCTTTGTTATTGGCAAAATGGATGGTTTGATGGTTGTCAGTGGAAGAAGACATAATGCTGATGACATTGTAGCAACAGCACTGGCCGTGGAACCCATGAAATTTGTCTACAGGGGGAGGTTTGATCCTTTCTTTCCTTATATTGTGTAGAAATCTTTATTATGCTTAGATGGAGTGTAAATGATCCAGATGCTTTCAGAAAGCAGTGCCTGATCTGCACTGTGGTTTCCCTCCAGCTCTCTTCATATTGCCTGAACCAGGAGACAGCTGAGGGAAGCCCAAAGCAGTGTTGAGGCAGAATTTGGATATCAAAGTCTTGAAACTGTGATTACTGAAATTTCCAGTTGAACAGCTGGTTAATTCTGAGGGTGTTGGCTCAACAGGATCCTTTCTGTGTGAGCTAATATGCCTCACACTGAATGTGAAAGTGGTTCCTTGTGTGACCTTCCTCATGTGCTGAAACTGAACAGGAGACATCTAAAACTTCTGAAGAGCCTCATGCAAGAGCGTGTGCTCGCACTCCATCACGTCAGACCTCTCACAAAGTGATGCTGCAATTACTTTCTTCTAAGCTGGGGCCAAGGAAGGTGCTCATGCTGGCTGTTATATAACAGCTTAGCAACAACCTTGGTACGACCCAAATTTAGTGCTTTTCTTATTCCAAGAAGGTTTACTTCTCAATCCTGCTTCAACATCATCCTTGTATATACATGACTGTAGAACAAAGCCTGCTGTTTCTACTCCAGAACTTATCCAAAACTGTTCTTGTTGCCTTTCCCCCATAAATATATTAGTAATTGACACACCAGGAGTCTAACTGATAAATAAAGAAATCGTAGTTGTAGAAGATTGATGTAGAAGACAGGTTTTTCCCTCTGTCCTGGCACTAAATACTCTTCTCTCCTCCTATAGAATAGCAGTGTTTTCCGTGAGCGTGCTGCACGATGAAAGGATAGTTATTGTTGCTGAGCAAAGGCCAGATTCCACAGAAGAAGACAGTTTTCAGTGGATGAGTAGAGTTCTCCAGGTAATGCTCTATATGTACATTTGAAAGCTACTTTTTTTCTTGCTTTATATTCTTTTTATTGATCTTTCAGACCCCTAAGGTAACTGGCATTTGTCTTTGAGTGATTGTGAATCTATCTTCAGTTCCACTTGCTCTTAATGAGCACAAAATGAGATTCTTCTGAGTGACAGTTCCTATCTGGTCTGCACACACCCAGAGAGTGATCTTTTCCTAATCAAAATGCTATAAGAAAACAGGAATGAATTGAAGTAAATAATAGCAATGAGAGAATAGCATATGGTTTATAAGGATATAGTCATTCATTACTTTGAAAGAGGAATGAATGGATGCATTATATACTCCTACTGTCAAAAGCTACCAGAGTCTCTTACTAAACAGTTATAAGCATGGGTAGAGCATTGGCCTCACAGATTTTTTTTTTAATGGGTGAGAGGGAATTATGTGTTTCTAGTGTACCATGTTGATAGCTAAAATGAACTGAATGAAACTCGGCCTAAAAATCCCAATTTCCCTCCACTGAAATGAAGGGAAGTGATTGATTAGCTCAGATCTAGGTATCTACACTGAGGTTATCTTCTCAGAGAAGACTGCAAAGAATCCCATTCCAGCAGTCTGGTGAATTCTGCAGGGCACTGTGGTGATCCCACTTTGGTGGTGGTGTCTGACAGTTTGACCAGAAGATGAATGCTACTGGTATGCTAAAGAATTCTGATCTTCTCAAAGCATTAGGAAGCCCAAGTTACAGCAATATCAATACCATACTCAGTTTTTTTTCAACTCTAATGCCTCCACATAAAAACTTTAGATACTTTACACTAGACCCTTGGACAAGGTCATCTTCCATCTCTTCCATCTCTGTGGTTAAGCCAATTCACACTCAAAAGCAATAGATTTAATGGAGATGTAGTCAGATTAAGTCTGTTTGTTGCTACCTTGTGAAGTGGTCTCAACTCTGTCTACAGTTGGTCTCCTGCTACTTCTACTTCCCTTTCCTACCTTCCTTTCTGTCATTCTGCAAGCACTCTTCTCAATAAATGTATTGCAAACATAGTTTTTGCTTTACCCAAGAGCCAAATAAAAAGATCCCACACAATTCAGAGATGTTTTTATTCATCATTGCATTGTAGTGAATAAGAAAGGGAATCTATCTACTGTATCCTTCAAGAAACTGAATGAATAAGCTTTCATCCATCTCAAGATAGGCTTATCTGCTCTCGTGATTCAAAAGACAGCCACATTTCATACAGTTAGAGGCATCTCATATTCACAGTAGATCTAAATTAATACCAAGAAAAGCTAGAACTTCTAGCTTGCTATCACACCGAAATCCTTTGAAACACCTAGTAGCACCTAGGGCAACTATTGTAGAAGAAAAGGCTTTGGGTTGCCCCTGCTTCGATTATTTCTGTCAAGTAGCAGACTCCCAAAAGGGTTAAAACTCTGGACTTAGCACTTGTCCTGTTTAGTCAGCTGAGCATCTTTGTGACTTTTACAGAACTAATGTCTTACACAGTCATAGCCAGTAGAATTCTGTACTGAAAACTGCAGGAATCCTGTGCCCCACTACTCCTGCCAAGAGTCAGCCCTGTTATTCCAAGTCTGATCAAGTCCCAGCAGTGTCTGAGAATAGTAGGCCATGTATCAAAGTACACGCATGTGTGGCTGCTTTCATCACCCACGTGTGAAGCCTGCAACTCTGGCATGCACCAGTATGTGAACAAGAAGTTTCTGTTTCCACCACAGCTGAGAGCAGAGATGAAGGACAGAAGCCAGGAACATGTGGGATGTTTTGTGTCTCTTCCCAATCAGAGTTTTAATGACAGATGTCAGGAAGTGGTAACCAGCTGTATCTGAATCATCTGCCAGTGAGGCACAACATAACAGTATCACAACCTGTGTCATGACTCTCAGTGAAGTCCATGATAAAAAACTCTATCAAATTGCTACTTGATTCTAATGCTATTTGTGAGTTGTCTGATACCCTGTGAGTGCTGCCCTGTGCCAGCCATGCCCTGCACTGTCTGCTTCTGCTGTGCCTTGCTGTCTCTTTCCTGCAGTTGAGCTGTCTTGATTTGCAGAACCTTTTTTCCCAGTGGTTTGCACATATTCTGACCCATCCTGACCCATCCTGCTCCTTGGCAGGGAGCTGAAGGATGGTAGAGCTGCTCTACCTATGGGACTATGCTGGACTGCCTCTGTGGGCTTTAGCAGAGGGATGGTTGGGAGGGAGTGGTCAGGCTGGGGATGGAGTTTCTTGAGAGTGGAAGGGTGAATATCCCAGATCACCCAGCAGTTCAGTCAGATAGATCCCAGATACTCATCTGCTGCTGACCTATCTGACCCTTTAGGCAGGGTTGTGGTTCCTGTACTGGCAGGCTGGATGTTCATTTTACCAGTGCCAGGGCTTGACAGGACTAAGTAAAGCCAGGAGATCTACTGCAGCACTGGGGAGTGATTACCCAGAGAATTGTGTCAGAATGAGATGTTTCTCAGCTCAAACAACACAGCAGTCTGGACTCTGTGCAAGTTTGGGTGTATCTTGTCCATTTTCACAATGAAAGAGAAGGACAGAGATTTCAGATACTGTTTGTTTCTGGCTGGACAGAGTCATTTCAAAAACCAAGCCATCTCATCAAGAGGCATAAATGCCAGCAGTATTAAAATTGCCTGGTACTCTTCTCCCTCAAAATTTTAAGTCTCAGTTTGCCAGCTGTCATCCTTGTGACAAAGTCATTCCCTGCTTCAGAAATATGCCAAATACAAAGGTGTGAAAGGTGACAGGTTTGAATGACACATGCTGTTTTGTGTGGCCTTGTGTGGCAGATGTAGCTCTCAGAGACAGTTCAGAAGCTACTGGGGAATCACTGCATACACCCCTCGTCCCACCCTAGCTGGGTATTGCTTTCCACTCACTGGCTGTAGGAGCCATGGAGTTTTATGTTTGAGTAAAAGTGGTTACTTGCCCTGTGGTTTTCTCTCAAACTGATGTCAGGAGAGGATCCCATGATTTATCACTGGTTTTCAGAACCTACAAATAACATCACGATTATGATGGTTCTGATGGTTTCTGCCAGAAACACAACACATTGTATGTTGGCTGCCGTAAATATTTCACTCTTGCTGATCTTTCAGGTGGTGTCTGTAGACCAGCAGCAAGGTCTTCCAATTCTGCTTTGAGAGCTACTACTGCTAAAATTCCAATGTTTTTAAATGTCACCGTTTTACTATTCTTTCTTATGAAATTTTGCAGTCAAATCAATAAGAAATGGAGTGAACAGAAGCCAAAAGCAAAGCATTGCTTAGTCTGTAGAAGTAATCAGTAATTTATTGGTCTACACTTTAGTACATATATAACTGTAAGTGATTATTTGATTCTCAGAGTATAGATTGTACCTTCAAGGGAGCACACATATCAATTCACTTTTCTCACAGTTTAAAATTAAAAAGCAAGGTAAGTAAATTCTATTTTTGAACACTTAACTACTCATTAGAGATGCTATTTAATTTGTTTTTCAGTTTGTGTAAATGTCTGAAGTTGGTTTTCTGACACCATTGATGCAGTCTTTGTTACCATGATAAGGAAAATAACTCCATCAAATTTGTATGGAATTAAAATCTAAGTACATGGATATTCATGATATTCATATTTAACTCAATAAATTACACAGATACTGTACGCTACAATTTTATTGAAAGTGATGCAGTTTCATTAACTTGTCAGGCAGTGAATGTGGTTGCTATACGAATCACAGATGCTTCTTTTTCTGGTTTTTGTCCAAAAGATTTTTTTCAAGTGGATAGTTTCATAGTTTTCCCTTTTATGTTACCCATTCCTGCCTGAAAATCTTTTACACTGTGATCAGGGAATGAAACAGTTATTACCTTATAAAAAAATTCTAAAAATTCACAAGATACATACAACATTAAGTATAGCAGTTATTTGAAATTTTGCCTTGCTCAGAAAGATGGACTGGATGTTAAGTTGATAAGAGTCCTTTGAACTTTAGCTCTGAGAAGTGACAGAGTAAAAGCAATTTCACGTGGTCTGCCAACCCATTTTTGTGATAAATCTCCAGGATATCTGCTACTGATTTGTGCTTAAGAGGGATAACAAGGTAGCATTTCCTAATAGATTTGTTTGTATTTATCACCAGGTTTTTTGGTTGCTTCTTTATCTGCTGGAATGAGTATAACATTTCCATCCACCTGTTCACAGTGAAAAGAACCTCCTTATCACTGACATAGCTGAAGTGTCTTTCCATTGCCAGTTAATTATTAGGGCTGTTTCACGCAGTAATTCAGAACAGAATTAGAATGATGAAAAATTAGCCTTTCATTACAATTGACTTCCTGTGTGTTTTTTTAGGCAATTGACAGTATTCACCAAGTGGGAGTCTACTGCCTAGCACTTGTCCCAGCAAACACGCTTCCCAAGACGCCGCTGGGAGGGATACACCTGTCAGAAACCAAACAGCTCTTCCTGGAAGGATCTCTGCATCCTTGTAACGTGCTGATGTGTCCCCACACCTGCGTAACAAACCTGCCTAAACCACGGCAAAAGCAACCAGGTAAGAGGAGGGAAGGCAAAGGGGCTCTGACTTCATGCTGTGTTTTTATGGTACTGGAATGGAGCAAAAGCGAGTCGTTGCTGATGCAGGTGAGAATCAGCTCGATCGGCTTTCCTCTTAAACATTCCCTGTGTGTCAAGGACATCTTGGTGTTGCCAGAAGCTAGAAGCACCTTCACAGAGAGTGCAAGGGAAAATGCTAATTCAATAAAGATGACATTTTTATCACTCTACAAGGCTCTGCTGAGACCACACCTGGAGTTCTTCATAAATTCCCCTTCAGTTATGTTTAAAGAGAATGGACTGAGACCAAACCAGAGAANACTGCTGAGACCACACCAGGAGTTCTTCAGTTGTGTTTAAAGAGGATGGACTGAGACCAAACCAGAGAAAGATAAAATCCTGGCTTATTTTGAAGGCTGAGTTTGTAAACTGGAAACAGAGAGGAAGAGGACTGTTGACACTAAATAACAGTGTTGGAAGAGCAAATACTTAGACTGGTCATGAATAAATGAAACCAAAAAATGAGTAGTTTAATCCCCCACCTGAATGGGGACATTCTATATTACTCTTACAGCAGGTATATTAGAGGGAAAACCCTAACTAGTTTTAAGATGGTTCTTCAGAAGTTCTGCCTCTTCATGAAGAGTGTTGGGTGAAATGGTACAGCAAGGCACTGTCTCAAGAGACCAAGGAAGCCCTTGTAGCCTGCTGTAGTCCAGTCACTGGTTATTCATGCCCAATGTACAAGCAAACTTTTACAAATTTTTGCCTTTGAATCCAATTGCAGATTTTAATACTCAGATTAATTTCAAGGAGTTCTGGATGTGTAGCCTCAGGCTTGAGACTTGAATTCAGCTACATTAGGCTAGGTGTTGGTCGTTTTCCACTTTGAAAAACACCTTTGAATTAGAAGTGGGTTTGCTCTCAGGATCTCGAATATGGAGACTATCCATTGTAAACTGAGTGCAAGTTTGCCTAAACCATCAGCTTTTTTTAAAACCTTTGGACAAATGTTTCAGAATCAAAACCATAATCTCACATATCTCTTTGTGGATACTGGGACAGTGGCTTGCACTAACTTAATGAAAGCAATGAAGCCTTTTACTGCAGTGCTCACTTGGGTATTTCCTTACTGCTGCACCACAAAATGATCACTGGATTAGAATCAATGGAGATTGTTACAGATATGTATACATTAAGTATTACTATGGTAAAAGTAATGCCAGGAGCACAGAAACAAAACTGATAGCATCACATTCTCCCATTTCATGTTGTTGTGACATACCCTCAGGTCATTGCTTTTATGATTTTAAAGTATGATTTTTATGATTTGAGTAGTCTGTACTTTTGATTGTACATTGTCTGGTTCCTTACACCACAAACGATCACTTGGACATCATAGACTAGAAGTAAAGCCTGGTATCAAATGCAATTGGTCAGTAACCCATGCTGGAGAAGCAGAAAATAAATGCCAACATCAGCTTAAAAGGTATCTGTGAGACAGGTATTGTCCCCTAATGGCAGCAACAAAACATCAGTGAACTTCACCTCATGAAGAAGTGTCAGCCGTGACATCTTCTTTTCTTCTGAAGTTGTTTATCTTCACTCTTGATCTTATTCTAGGGGGCTTGCATATATTTTATCATATGCACCATGTGCCTTCCTAATCCCTGTCACTTCATGTCTGTAGCATTACAGAAGTCCTAATACAGATGCAACTTAGCCCAGGTAACCAAAGAGGGAAATAGGAATGTTGTCCCTCTGTTTTGAGACACTTGAATGGATATGCCTGTAGTAGGAGCTAAATTTTCCAAAGATTTATCATATCAAGACAAGAGATGTCTCTGGCTGTGGAGAGCCCATGCTAAATGAGATGTGTTTTGAGAGGATGAATCCAGCCCTACGTATCTTCCAACCACTTCTGGTCCACAACCAAAGTTTTTATCATCAGAGATGTGCTCAAGGTTTGGTTTTGTGGATGGCAGTGAGGAAAGCATCGTGTAATGCAAGAGAAATCACATGAATTTTCATCCACAAGCAAAGAGGTTTTATTGTGATTTGCACATTTCTGCTTTATTCTAGAAATTGGCCCTGCCTCTGTGATGGTGGGGAACTTGGTCTCTGGAAAAAGAATTGCACAGGCCAGCGGTAGAGATTTGGGGCAAATAGAAGATAATGACCAGGCCAGAAAGGTAAGCTAAACTTTTCTGTTACAGCTTATATTTACATCATATTGTTAACTTCATACATATATAGAGTGAACATCAGATAGTTGACATCAGGACACTTATCACTACAGAGATATGATGGATGATGATTATTACAAAATTTGTTGGTGTCTTATTTTTAATTAATGCATATATTTAATATTTCAGAACCTCCTTTACAGATAAACATGAATATATGTGAGGAGAGGTCACTACACTTCATTTTTATGGATTTTTTGAAATAAGTTTACATGGGACAACAGAAAAAGTGTGGTGGGAAGCGTTAATGGGGCTTCTTCCAGAAATCACCCTCTATTATATAATTTTTACTAGCTCAAGTGGAATCCAGAGAGTTTTGTTTACATCTATGGTCCTGACCTTATTTGTTGTTATTTCAATCCTGGAAAATTAAGTTGAAATTCAGCTCTTTCGGGAGTTTATGTGAGTAATTAGATTAGTAAGTTCTAAACTATATAATTACTTATATATTTATAGTAAGAAAAAGAGAGGAAGCTAAAGAATTAAATAGCACTTAAATTCAGAGGTATCAGTAAGAACTCTGTTATTGCTTTGGAAGTATATGCAGTAATATATCATCATCCCAGCAGTGGCTTCACTTCTGGAGAGGCCGCTGCTACCACACAAAAGCACCTTGCTGTAAATGTGTGATGACAAGAGAATTAATTGCTGTTTAGTGCTTCTGGGTACTGTGACCTGGATTTTAAAGCCAGGAAGTTGGGCGGTGTCACGACTGTCACTCTGCTCTGTTGCAGTTCCTGTTCCTGTCGGAGGTGTTGCAGTGGAGAGCTCAGACCACCCCTGACCATGTACTCTACACTCTGCTCAACTGCAGGGTAAGAAGCTCAGGCCGTGGCTCTGACAGGCTTGGAAAAGGCACACTGGGATTTCAGCAGCACCTGCTTGTGCTGTGGCTGCATGTGACCTTTCTCTTCCTTTTCCCACTAATACTCAGCTGTTATATTTAATGTTCACTGAGCCACAAAGGAAAAGAGAATAATCATTGCCAGTTGTCAAGATATAGATTGCTTTTGTATCAGACAGTGTGCCTTACACATTTCTCATTTCTTTTTCCACCACATGCATGTTGTGTGTGAGCTGACACTGCAAATCTGTTTCAATGCTGTTGAATCTGTTTCAAATCTGTCCCTATGCTGAACAACAGTGTTTAATACTGCTCACCATCCTGATTTCCAATTTGAAAAGCACAGGCTTGGCAAAACCAAAGCATTTTCCCTAAATAAAGAATTGGCTGTTGTTTTTGACATTGGACCATCTGGGGGAGGTGTTAGAATGAAGAAAGGAAGTGAAGAGAAGAAAATGTATGTTCAGAATACAATCAAATCTGCAGAGGATCACTAATAATTTCTCTGCATAACCTACATGGGGTGCCAGCCTGGCACAGCATTTCATTGCTTACTAAAATTGAGTTAATGAATGTGACGAGTGCAGAACTTGGTTTTACTAAAACTTCCTTGCTTTCTGTAGTGTAATTTCTTTACTTCCTGGATGATTACAGATTGCAGATGACAAACCAATAATTCTCAAGACCACAGAGAGAATTAAAGTCTGATTTAAAACCATTCCATCACAGCACATCCACACATATCTATCAAATCTAGGAAACATACATAGTGTGTGAGAGTCTCCAGGAGAGGGGAGGCCTGGAATAGTGCTATTCCCTGGAGTAGTACCTGGTGTTGTCTCAGCCCACTGTGGTCTTCATGCAACTTGAATGGGTTCTTAAACCTCCAGTAATTTGTGAACCTCTGTGAAATCACCACTTAGAGTATTTAAAGAATGTGCTTCTCCATTTTACAGTGCTGGTACAGAGTTCAGTTTGAGGCTGCCAGTGAGTCATTAAATAACTTCTTACTAAATTCAGATTAATAGCTCATATTTGCGAGTATGTGAAACCTGACAGATAAATAGTGAAGTAGTAATGTATTTTTAATGGCAAAGTAGAAATCTCGAGAGGCAATGCTGTTTATAAGTTCAATATTGCACCATTAAGTATTGCATTGCTGTGTCCTGTAAGTTAGGAGCTAAGATGCTGTGAGAAAGAGTTATCTGTACTATCCCATCTCTTCCACACAAAACCGTTGCTTTTGAGCTTTAAATAAAGCCAAACTTCCCATGCTAGAAGAAGGGTTCAAACAGTGGGAAGTAAGGACACAGTGTGCAAAACAAGGATTAACAAAACAAATTCTCATTCCATAGAAGTGAAAAATAGTTGGATTTTGAAATACAGTTTCTCTGTTACTCTCAGTGAACAGTATCTTATCATATGAAATTTTTTAAAAGATGTAATGCTTTTTGGAGGGAATTAATATTTTAAAGAAAGGGATGGCAGGTTTGTTGGAGTTTGCCCTAGGCAAGTTTTATTGCCCATCTTGAATTTTAGTTCTGATTCGTAACTTTTCCTATTTTGTCTTCCTTGGACATTGTCTGTACACTTTGTTCTAAAACATTCAGGCATCCGCAGTGGATGACTAATAAAAGTCCACTGAGATTAGTGTTTTCCTGTAACCCAAGCTTTGAGAATTTAAAATATTTCAAAATTAGTGCAGTACATTGTTTTTAGCGTGTGTCATGAAGGATTGCAACACCTTTACATTTCAGGACAGTTCATTAAAGGCCCAAAGGGAGTAGTTGTCTGATGCTTGCAAGTGATTGTTGTCCATCAACAGGATTCTCCTTCCCTACAGTTCATATAAACAGTGACTTCCCACTGGTTCACAGGCAGCAAGTGCCAGAAGTCTTAAATGTACAAATTCACAAGCACAAATCTGCACAAATTCACACAAATTCACATGATTTGCAGCAGTTCCCTGTCAGTAGGACCTATGCTTCTGATGTGTGGGGGGATATAAAGGGTCCTTCTTCTCATAACCATGGAAACAGGCAATTTCTTGAAAGAAGAAATGGAGAGTTTAAGTACGTTCCTCCTGACAGGTCTGCAGTGGCAGGACAGCCAGACCTCAGGCTGCTTTGGCATACTCAAGGCTGGACAGATGGAAGTCATCTCTGGTCCAGCATCCATGGAGTTGCATATGTCTTTAGAGGAAGCTTTCTTAGTGAAATTATCTCCACATTAATCAAAAGACTGATTAAAATATCCTGGAGTGCAATTCAGTGAGTGTGGTTGCTGAGGATGATGAAGAGGAATGCTGAGCCCTGACTTTGTCCACTTTATCTTCCGTTGGGTTGTGCTCTTTGTTGGCAGTTTGTAATGAGGTCTGTGAATGCCAGGTGATCCTGGTGACATGGCACTGTGGGCAGGGCTTGCCCTTTGGCAAACTGCTCCCTCCTGTCCGAAGCCTGGTCAGTACACAGTGCAGCGGTGTGTGGGGTGGTGGTGGAGAGAAACCAGCATCAGAACAAATGCCTTTTATTCCTTGCCTTGTTCAAATAGAGTGTAAACCACATTTCTTTAAAACAGTACACCTTCTTGCTTTCTCTCCTAATAAGGATGGTGATGCAATATTTTTTTACTGAATTACATTGCATTTTGAGGCATTGTTCTGTTTTTGTGTGTGTGTTTGTATGTTCTACTCTAATGTATATGTACGTATTTACATACTCTTACCTTTTTTCCCCCAATTTTTTCAGAATCACTTTTTTTAAAGTGAATTTAGTGCTGGTGATAGGTGCCACGCGTGTCACAGCAGTACTGGAGACTGAATTCCTCTTTTTCCACAGAACAAGTACACAAGCCAAGATGCAGCCCTTCCCATAGTGCCCTGTCCCTTTCTTCCCACCCAGACCTGGCCTGAGCAGCTCTAGGTGCAACCAGTCTGTCCTGTACATTCATTTTTAGACTTCTGAGGTGTCTGCCTGCAGAGGTAGTGAATTCTGTGATACAGATGTATATATTTTTCTAAAAGTGTATTTGTGTGTGTACATATGTACGCACACACACACAGAACACACATACATACATATATTTAGGAAGTGCAAGAACTGTAGCACTCATTCAATTTAAAACACTGACTGTTTTAATTTTGGATTTGCACTATTTGAAGTGCTTCAAAAATGCCAAGCTCATGCTGACCAGAGTTACTCAAATTTAACAAATGCCTTTCTTCTCTCTTTTCATTTATATGCAATATAAGTGCTTATCTTTTGTTCCAGACTAATTCTTTTCTCTGTCACAAAGTATTTTTTTCTCCTCTGTCTTTTGTCTCTTGTCTTTAAAGTATTTCTGCTGGGCCATTTGGCTCCACTCCAGCATGCAGACAAGAAAATGCAATTTTCAGAATTGCTCTCCACAGATGCTCCAGTTTGCTACAGAGACCATAAAGGCACTTCCCTGGCTGCAGCAGGAATGCTGCAAGGGAAGTACAGGTTACATGGGCAGGACATTAGCACACTGCTGTACTAATGTGGTTGGGGCAGAAACACTGCTGAGGGCAGAAGCTACAGAGAAAGGAACAGAGAATATTCCTCTGCCTTACAAACATCTTTTTTCCTTCCAACTACAGTTTGGCCTAAGGCTGAATGTTTCCATATTTTAAGTTGACTGCATGATATATTGTGGCTGCCCCTCATCCTGCAGCTTCTAAGGTGAGGAGGAAAATAGAGTTTCAGCACATCCCGTTATCTCCTGTGACATTTATCTTTCCTCCTGTGCAGGGAACAATAGCCAACTCGCTGACATGTGTCCAGCTGCATAAACGAGCTGAGAAGATAGCTGTCATGCTGATGGAGAGGGGACATTTACAGGATGGAGACCACGTGGCTTTGGTTTACCCACCAGGTAAAGAATTGCTGTAGCAGTACCTTGGTACTCCTGGAAGTTCATCAAGGTCCTTCAGAGCGGTGCTGCATCAGTGGTGTTACCATGTACACCATGTTAATGGGCAAAACACTAAATACTTGCTTTATGCACATTCCTTTGAATTTAGTCAAACGTATTTAAAAGGATCTCTCTCTGTGCATGCACACAGATTTTATTTCTTTGGCTTCAGATTAAGACTAACCTGTGTTTTTAAAGCATGTCTCTTACAAGCAGTCAAATATAATTACTGCTTTATTTTTTTTTTGCTGCATATAGACTATTTTATGAACATGCAGTTCCATCTGCTAAGTGTTCGTAGGTTCACCTGTTCAATTCCCTCTTGGAAGTGCTGCATTTCATGAGGGTAAAGTAACAATAACCAGGAAGTAATACATGGGGGTTTTTTAGAGTAGAAATTTGATTGAAAAGTAGCAAATTATTAAGAAATACAAAATTATATTTACAATTTTCTCTATAGATTCTTAATCTAGACAGCTCTTGTGGTTTGAATTTTCATCCTTTTGGCATCAGGGCTTTTAAGTTTGTGTATTTACTGGTAAAATACTTGACATTTGCTTGAAATTATTTCTGATCAAGCACTACTCTCTTGTCTTTAACATTTCTTATGTGTTGGCGAAATAAACAGTCTAATTTAAGGTCTGCAATGTGATATTTGGTTTGTAAGGACTGCAAGACACTGGTTATATTGTTGTAGTTATAGGAGCAGTTTCGCAGTGGTTAATATGGGAAAACCTTTTCCACAAAGGAAGACTAGTACTTTAAACTTAAATGTTTGTTTTCTGTATTTCACTTTCCATGAATGAGCATTTTATTGAAGGAACAATAACCTACCAGTACTGCAGATCCTGTTCTTCTGAAAGAATAAACCAGTCCCCACTGTCATCACAGCCTGTGTACAGCACCAGGGAGGTGTCAGACAGGAGTATTCAAGGGATCTTTGTACTGTTGTCTGTTCAGCCTCTGTAGGTAGCCTGAAGGGTGCTGCCCATTGTCCATCACCTGCGGTCAATATTTATATGGGACAGCACCTAATTTTATGTTAGAAACAGGATTTAAAAATCATTACTCCCTTTTTTGCTGTGAAATTTCAGGGAGATAAGTCAAGGCTGCCTATGTGAGGTTAAAAATGGCAAGAGAAAGAGGGTATGTTATGGAACCTCCAGATGTTCTTTCTGCAGCTGATAGGACCAGGCATCAGCCTACCTTGTCCTTTTGCTGAGGCATGTCTCTTCTTGTACCCTCTATAAATGTAAATTTAGGAAGATAATTAATCTGTAGAAACCAGTCTTTTTAACAGGTTACTTCCTGAACATCAAAGTGGAGTTCTCCTGAAGCTGATATCTGGCTGCAGTTCTGTGTGTCGTCTGTGCTTTTTCATGCTCAGAACAGTGCAGTTGAGAGGAATCAGTGAAGCTGAACAAATACTGACAAGGGGCTGAAAAAGAAGTCTGTTAAAGGGCTCAGTCACTCATTTAACCTTCTGGGTTCAGTTCCAAGTAATATTTATGCTGACATAGGAGTCTGTGATTAAACAATTTGATTTTCAGGGAGGCTTTCTGCTTTGTTCTCCATGCAGGGATAGACCTGATTGCGGCGTTTTACGGATGCCTGTACGCGGGCTGTGTGCCAATAACAGTGCGACCTCCACATCCCCAGAACATTGCCACCACCTTACCCACGGTGAAGATGATTGTGGAGGTGAGCAGACACCTCAGATTGCACAAGTAGATGAAATGGGTGAAGGATTTGTGTTGTTAGGAGCAGTAGCTTGAGTAACTTGCGTGGTGGTTGGGTTGAAGAGTTGTATTCCCACCAAGGACTCAGGACTTCAGTGTGTTGCAAAATCAGCCCTGCTTGACAACACACAACCTGCTCACTTGAGCTGTCACATTTTGCCCCAGTTACATGACTCCTTTCAAAAAATATATTTAAAGTGCTTTATTATATTTAGATCTATGGCAAGAGGGGTAGGATTCCTCACAGGCAGTGCCACACTAACTGCTGAGAAAAACCTCACTGGGAAGTTTATCCTCACGTGCTGGCATGCTCACCTCTGAACATCCAATTGTTCTGCATTTAAAACAGTTTCAAAGTTCTGTTGTGAAGATGTTGGTTGGTATTTCGTTTCGTCTAGGAAGGTGTTACCCAGACTTTTTAATTCAATGCTTTCTTTCAGTATTTTGGCTTTATCTAACAATGTTCAGCCTTTGTTGCACATAAATAACTGCAATGTGCTTGTTACTGAGGGAAATAAAAATGGTTGAAATTAGATAGCCCTTTACATCTGGCAGTTTCTAATATATTGATTGGAATTCTGAAGAAGAAAGTTTAAACAAATGTGTTTTTACCATCGCTAAATAATTTCGATATTTTCAATTAACAAGTAGTAGAGATAGTTGTATTATTTGACTTTCCTTATGGCATCACGTGCCACAAAGTATCAGAAGACGTATGAGAAATTGTCCTGTTATTTTTAGGATTCTCAGATTATGTAATTCCTGAGAAAGCTTCTAACCACCAACTCTTGAAATTCCTTCTGTTTTATGCTTTAGTGTCCCAAATAAAGATTTTCATAGATTAAAATTAGCTATGTAAGAATTGATTTGCCTTGCCATGACAGTGAAAATGGTTGGATTGAGGGGTGCTGCAGTGGCTTTGTTTGTATCCACTTTTACCTTGAAATATTTAGACTGTCTGTACAGGGAAGTCATGGGATTAGAGTGTCAGGAGATTAGTTTGGTTCAGTGATGATTGTCCAAATTTCTGCTGTTGTATAAAGTTCACTTCCATGAGATTGTTGTCAAGAGAAGCTGTTCTCTTCTGCTCAGTGGTAACATTTAGTGTACATATGATTACTGATTTCATTTAGCTTAAACACTGGAAATTTAGTGCACATGAAATGTTTCATTTTCCTTAAAGAAAAAAATACTCTTAGCAGCATTTGGACAGATTTTCAAAGTTCGCGGAAAAGAAGAATGTTGCCTTTTCAGTTTTTCCTGTTTTATCTTCAGTGATTTCAGCGTTCATATTAATGTTTGTCTGAATTCCTTAATTCCTTATATTAATTTTTATAATCAATAAGAAATATTCTTGTAGTTGATACCTATGAACTTTTAAAAATAGCAAATCTAAAAGGAGAATTCAGCATGTATCATCTAAAATTCAGTGCAGATGGTATTTGCAGTAAGCTCACCATTTCATTTCTTAGTGCCACTTGCACAATTTCTGTTCCAGAGCTACTTTTGCCAGTATCAGAGGAGTTCCCAGTTGTTTATCACTAGCACAGGAACTGGAAATATATGGCTAATGTAACATTGACTTAAGATAGTAAAATTATTCATATAAAATGTCAGACTAGGGTTTGGTTTATCTAAAAATATTGTTTATAAACCAAGATATATTGTCATCATATAGGAAATGTTTTAGAGACTTCTTTACTGGCACTTTGGAATGAGAGCTGTTGGAAAGGTCACGTTCTCCCTATTAAGGTGCCTTTAATTTCATTACAATGCTCTTCTCAAAGTGCAGTTTTCATGTAAGTTGTAACATTCACATGGCTTTTTCTGCTTCATGAGCTGCATTTTTTGAGCAGCTTCCCACCTGCTGATCAGAAAACACAAAGTTGATATACCTGTGTCCTGTTCTGGCAGAAAATAAGTCACACTCTTGCCCATTTTCATGGGAGAGTTAATTAGCATCCCATCGTGTTTTTATTTATTTCTTGAATTTCCAGGTGAGCCGCTCTGCCTGCTTAATGACTACGCAATTAATATGTAAATTGCTACGGTCGCGGGAGGCGGCGGCAGCAGTGGATATCAGGACATGGCCTCCAGTCCTAGATACAGGTGAGTGCTGGGGTTAGGGGACCTCTGTCTCTTTTGTCACCGTGTTTGTCAGTGACATACACACGTTTTCTGTCTCTGTCCCCACCAGACGATTTGCCAAAGAAGCGGCCTGCACAGATCTACAAACCTTCTAACCCTGAAACGCTTGCTTACCTTGACTTCAGTGTCTCCACCACTGGCATGCTGGCAGGGGTAAAGGTAGGGACTTCTTGTTAACGCTGCCCTTCTTGCTGTCCTGCTTGGCTGGCAGGTGGTTGCTCCTAATTTGTGACTCCTTGTGATTTTTGGAACTAGGAATTGAGGTGCTTCCTCCCTTGCAGTCATTGTTTGATTCCATTGACATTAAATCAGTTCTTCTCTACTTGCTATGGGACTGTATGTGGTGGGTTTAGCCCCTCTCCTCCTCCTCAGACTAAAAATTTCATACCAGTACTCCTGTGCATAGACCGCCAGTTGTCTGCCTGAAGCATTTTTCAACTTAGACATCTGATATTGCCAATCTGTGAAGGAAATGAGACTTTCGTCGTTTTCCTGCTTGTTCCAGTGCCCATTCATTGCTCCCTTCTTGTTGCAGCTCAGCTTCTGGCCATTGGTTTTCAATATTCTCTTCTTCATGCCATTAAGGGACATGATGATTTCTCTGGTATATTCACCCTAGTACAGTACTAGAGTAAGCTGCAAAAATTCATTGATAGATTTGTTTGACAAACTCAGGCATCCTGAGCTCTTGAAACCTATTCTGCCATTTTCTCCAACCCTCTAGCCACAATTCATCAAATCTGTTTTACCTATCTGCTGACTTACGTATCATCCCACTATTGATTTAACCAAGACACAGTAAAATCATTCTGTTGTTCTTACCTGTTACCTTCTTACTCCTATTTGTTGCATGTCCAAGGATTATGATTGCTTTAGCAATCTCTGCTGATGTATCACACTCAGAGCCTATGCTGAATTCCTCATGCTCTGTGGTGTCATCCACCTATTTGCAGAAACTGTCAGCATACTTTATAAACAAAGAAAACATCACTTTCCCAGTTTTCAGGTGAAGAATTTGAAGCACAGAGCTGGTGAAGTGACCAGCTTGAGGGTGCCTGATGGTTAAATGGTTGACCTTATTGATGGTTACATATTAGACACTCCTGCAACTTTCATTCCATCTAACTTTGAATAGTTGGAATGCCTACAGATGTGGAGTGGTCATCAGGCTCCTCAGCAGCCAGCAGAGAGAAGCAGGAACTTTTAGGGTATCATTTATCTGACTTATCTAAATCATCTATTTTTAAAGGAGTGAATGTCACATAAGTCTTCATTTCCTCTAGAGGAAGCCTCAAATGATTGTTTCAGATGCAGTCATCTGTATTAAATCAGGCCTGAATTACACTTGATCAGACTTGCAGAAATGACTACTAACCATGCAAAGTGAGTATTTGGGAAACTTCAAAGATAGTCAAAGGCAGGACAAGTCGATGAGCCTTTCTTAGCGTGGCTAGAGGGAAGTGCAGATAAATCTATCAAGGAATTTTTGATTAGCTTCTAATATCTGGGTCACAGAGCCTGCAGGTCACTGACTCAGCAGGTTTATGTAAACAGTTACCATCCACAACATCATCACTAGTGATTAATTAATTATAAAAGGATCAAAAGAGGCCACAAGGCTTATATTCATAATGCAGTGGTACTAAATTAAAAGAAATGGCTAAATAACTCCTGTGCCTCCTGAAAAGTTGATAAATGTTTTGTAATCACTTTGAAAGTAGTAGATTCCACTTGTGTTTACTCTCAACATTTTCAATACCTTGCATGCAGTACGGTGTAGAAATTCACAGAATAACAACAGTTCTGTATCAATAGAGTTCAGTTTAATCCCATGTGAAAAAGTGGTCTTGATTCAGCTGGAGTAGAATTAATCTGCAGAGTGCAGATGATCTCCATACAGCCACCCATTCTGAGCTGGTCCTTTTGCATCACTTGGAACACATCCAGCCTCAGTTATAGCTGTCATTGGGATGGAGAAAAAGTCACTTCTGGAGCTTTATTCCCCTGTTTACTTTAAGATCAAATAAATTTTACCTTTCAAGTGCCCGTTTTCCTCCATTGACTCTCAGTGAGCAGTATATAAAGCAACCAGCTCCCTGTGTGGCAGAGATCAAAGGTTCAGTAAGTTAAATCTTATCCAGACTGTATTTCTAACGCTGGTGTCTTTCTTGTTATCAATAGAGAGGACAAACATTAAAAGATATTTTCCTATTTCCATTGTCATTAGAACTTGTAAGTCAGGATGGGTGAGTGTGGAAAGCATCCTAATACAAGGCAAAAAACCAAAAGAATTTCCTTTGGATCAGGTTTTTTATTTCTACTTTCTGTTTGTTTTATCTTTGAGAGCTTTCTTACCAAAATTTTAAGAGTCTTTTTCTCAACTATGAGCTGGATAACATTAAGGTATTTTACAGATACTGATTTACAGAAACTTTGCTAAGCTTATTGGGGATTTGTATTGCTGAATGATTAGGTCCTTAGTACTGTTTTGCTGGCAAAACTCCTTTCAATTTAAGAAGTACATTGGCATTTTTAATTTATTTTGTTAAGAAATACTTACTTTAAAATATGGCACTGATGATCAACAAAATGTTTCATTCAGTCATTCATTCCTTTAGTCTTCCAGGAAGTGTAGCATGTTATCATTAGCTTTGCGTACAGCTTGGAGCACATCTTTAAACCACTCACAGCTTTCTTCCTAAATCACTTCAAACTTACCATTCATTCTGTCTCCTCTCCCCTTTCACAATTATTTGGTTGCCCTCTTGAAGGAAAATTATGTTTTCTAAGATATAAATTACCTGTGTGTTTTCACTGAGCATAAAGTCAATATTTATTTGGTGTTTTTATGCTGTAATTGATGTAAGCACTTGGTGCAGTCTGAGAGTGAGCCTTCCAATGACACAATTGATCATTTTAATTGCTTTGCTGTTGTCTTTCAGATGTCTCATGCAGCCACTAGTGCCTTTTGTCGTTCTATTAAGCTGCAGTGTGAGCTTTATCCCTCCCGGGAAGTCGCGATCTGCTTGGACCCCTACTGTGGACTTGGGTTTGTCCTCTGGTGCCTCTGCAGGTGAGGCTTCTCCTCAGCCTTTTCTGAAACACGGTTTCCATTGTACTGTGGCACAACAGAACGGATGGTGTGAGGGATGAAAGGATGGGAAGAACAGACAGTGCCTCTGGGACTGCCATAGGCAGTTGGAGTTGCTGGAAGCTCTATGGGAACAGCTGTATGGAGGACGTGGTTTGTTTGAGTGGGGCACGGCCGTGGGTATTTAGACTTGGAAGTACAAAGCATCAACACAGCTTCCCACTGACCCTCTGCCGCGTTCCTGCTGTCTCTGCAGAGTCTGGCTGGTTTCATTTGATGACAGCAGTGCTTTACCAATATTACCTTAAGGAAGTGGTTTCCTTGCGTCCTCTTTTTCATTCTCTAATCTGAAAGCAGGAGTAGGTATCAGGGGACTTGCTCATTTGTGGGACTTTCCTAGAAATGCGAATGCAGAGACACAAAAGTGTGTTTTCTTGCAGGTACTTGTATGGCGGTAGTGAAGTTATCAGAGAACAAAACATTTCTAGAAATGCGAATCAGCTTTTTTGGTTAATAAATTTAGAAGTATAACAATTCTGTCAATCTCTATGCTCCAGGGGAGCTTCAGTTCAGCTACTGAAAGCAAGTCTATTGATTTCTTTTTTTTTAAGTTAGCTGGGTTGATGTGTTAATGGAGCCCATTTGTGATGAAGGCATCTCAGAGTCACAGTAGTCTGACATCTTTGCACTCTGCACAGAAAGTTCTTTGGTGTTAGCAGTTCTGCTATTTTTTAATTACTAAAAGGAAGATAATCCACAGCATTAAAAATGCTTTGCATAAACTTTGTACCAATTTACTAAATAGCTGAAGGAAGTGTTATTTGAGAACAACTGCAACAATTTCTTTTCAGCAATTATTGTTTATTTAAAAGCAGGCTATTGGTATGGTTTTTTGCCCTTTTAAAATATTTGTTATTATATATTAAATAGGCTAAAGATTAACAGTATTATCTTATTCATTCTTGATCAGTTTCTCTTGATTTAAGCTATACTTGCCTAATACTATTTTGGGTTTTAGACAGGGATTAGAGTTGCCTTTGTTTTGAAAATCTTTTGGGTTTTCAGCATTTCACTGACAGAACATAAAAGTAAAACTATTGAGGCTGCAAAAAAAAACTTCAGGAATTTTGAGATTTCAATTAAATCACTCTGTTTGAAGTTTAATTTTTTAAATGTTGATTTTTTTTTAAAGTCAGGTGGCTATTTCTGATACAGACGTGAGTGTTCCAGCATGTGCTGGTGCCAGCACTGTTAGGCCAGGGAAGGACTGTACAGCACTGCAGGAGAGTTCAGCTAAGGAATGTATCATTGTATAGGATAGTGCTGGAGCACAGAGCATCCAAGAAAAACTTCTATGCAACATCATGATAGAGCCATAAAACACAGATAAATGTTGACCAGTCTAAAACCCAAGTAATTTGTGGTGCCCAAGACTCTCCTGAGTACAAATTTTAAATTTTTTTTTTCCTCCAGAACCATTTTTCCAACAAATATGCATTTGCTGCCCTTAGGTCCTTCCTAATACTGATAGTATTCAGCCTTTCAGGAGGAGAAGATTGTTTATGACTGGCAAGTGAATTAAGGCAGCAAGCCTCTGGGAGAAAGCAATCAGAGTCTGTGCTCATTTGTAGCTTATAGAAGGAATAGAAAATTTTATATACTATTTTCAAAGAAGAGAAAGGAAACAAGGGAGTTGAAGGAACTGAGATCAGGCCAGCAACACTCTAGTCTTATGAACCATCACATCAATCTCTTCTTTGCCACTGATCCCCTGTTCCTATTAAATCAGAAAAACTTCAGGCTGCTAGAATTGCGATTGTCATTTGGAGAAAGCTGGCATCAGATACAGCCTAATTAATTCCACTTACAAACCTAATTTCCATTTCGTTACTATTTTAGAAATGAGTATTATTTGATGCCATGGGAAAAAAACCACATCCTGGAGTTTATAAGGCTCTTACTCCTCATAACTTAAAATTTTGTGACTTTGCATTTTACCCTTTGAGGTTTGGTATAACTGGATCCGGCCCAAGATTTCAACCCAGATTTCTAACTCAGAGAATTTTACTCTAAACTTATGATTGTCTGTCACCACTTCCATTAACTAAATTAATATTTCTAATGGCATATGGAAATGAAGTTAGATCTTCAATTTTTTATAAGCTAGGGGCTTTTGAGAGTTAAATAGGAACTCTTTGTTTTAGGAGCCCAGCAGGAAGCAAGAGCAACCTCCTGTGCTGGGTGCAGTTAAACGTACATTTAAATTCCTTTATTAACTAGACCAAAAGAGGCATTAACTAAGGAATTGAAAGAAAAACTAACCTTTTATCCCCGTTGTAGGTGCTTAGACGTTGTGCTGGCCTGCTCCACTGCGGTGCCCCAGAATGCCCCATTCTGTGAGGTCAAAGCTACTTAGGAAAGCTGCTGGAGCATGGAGCCAGCCCTTTGGTAAGTTTGGAATATATTGCATAGTTTTGCAAAGTTTTTTTTATTTTTTAAAAATTTATTATTTTATGGCCTAAAGGTTATAAAATAATAAAGAAAAGAAACCTTGCAAAGCAGAGCAATACATTAAAAAGAACTGTTCCCTCTAAACTGGCCGCATGCTCCAGCAGGGTTTCCTTGGAACCTTTGTGATTGAGCAGCAAGTCCTGGGTGTGGCAGCAGACGTCAGCCCCATGTGAGTTCACAAACACCTAACTTCCTAATTTTAATGAGTTCTTAATCATGATTCAATAAAAGAATACATTATCTGTGTGTTTTTCTCTTTAATAATCTCATTTATCCATTCTGAGAAGGTGATCCCAGTATTCTGACTTGCATTGCATTACATTTTAAAATGTATTACATTCTTTAAAAGGAAAAAAAATGTCCTCAAATGGAAAAAAAATGAATTCTAAATCCCATTGTTCAGAAATGCTTCCTGAAATTAAGATGTCCCTGTCTTAATGCTTGTCACTGTGGGGCAGAATAGAGCATTCTGCAGTTCATTAGTGAGGATTCACTTAATTGACAGTTCCTGAGTAATGCAATAGAATAAGAATTTTCCCTCTACTTTAGCCCAGCTAAGCCAACTCAAATTGCAGTTCTACTTTTACTGCTGGAAGACAGAATTGTCCTTGCTCAAATTAAAATTAAGTACATTAATAATTTTAAATACATTATATGTTTATTCGCAGACACTGAGCTTGTAGTAGTGGAAGTCAGTGAGACTCAGACTGGACCAGAGGAACTGAATTTTCTGATCCACAGTGTCCATGCAATAAATCACACGATTGCTATGAAATGGTCCAGGGAAGGCTTTCCAGGGAAGGTGCTTTCTCTATCCTGCTCCTGATGCTTCTGTTCCATAACATAAAGCCAAAATCCACAGTGTTCCTGCCAGGTGGCTTCTGCTGCAAAAGTCTGCAAGGTTTCTTAGTAACCAGACAGGTGGAACTGTGCAAGAAGTGAGCAAGGGATTGCAACACCAACAGGAGAACTGCATTTTAGGAAGGTTTATTGTGTTGGGAATCACTAATTATTGTTAGGTTTTTTAGGCTAACTTGAAGATAACTGGCAGGCATGAGCATTTCACCCAATTTCCAGCCCATGTGCAGCAAATTAAAGGCAAGACTGCATAAAGAAGCCTAAATGCCACATCAGAACCCTGTAACTCTGACATGGGAAGTGAAGGATATGAACATAAGCATCTGCCATGTATTTTGCAAAGTGCATGTAACTGGCACAGGAGGAATGTGAAGGTGTGCTGCCTGCCCACACACTGCTGTGTGCCAGTTTCCTGGAGAGTCCGTAGCCAGTGGCAATTTGCGGAAGAGGCAATTTGCTTTCCTTCCACATTGTACCGGTACTGTCACACCTGCCGCAAGGCCCAAAGGGTCAAGGGCAGCTGAACGCCCTGAGTCACCTTGATATGTGAGTTCTGAGATGAGCTGGCAGACTTACTCTTACCAGCTCTGGAGACATGCCCATACATGGGGGAGTGAGTGGGGCAGGAGAGATGGTGATAAGGAAGCAGAATGATGCTCAAGGCTGAGAAGTGGCCTTTTGCTGTCTCTGGTACTGATGGGTTCTCTGCTTACCATGTGCAGTCACGTTCTTAGACCTATGTGTGCCAGCCGTCATCTTTGGACTCTGCAGGTGGTGTGAGGTCCTTTACTTTTTCTCCAAAAGTCCCTTTTTTTTGTACATGGTGGGTCTCCAGAACTGAAGGTTTAATTTCAGCCCAAGTCCTTTGAAGCCTAAGAGAGATATGTGCCTAAACACTGTCCTCTGTAGCCTGTACTGTCCTTCCTACAAGCTCTGGTCCAGGTGATTGTGAAGACTTTTGCTCTACCAAGCACCCAGTTCCTGTACCTGTCCCTCATCACCAAATGCCAAATATCATCTGTAGAAATGCAGAAACCAAATGCATATGCTTAACAGGATTCAGCAGTACCCACCTGCCTCCTCCAGTTAAGTGGGAAAGTAGCTCATGTCACCTGAGAAGGACCCAGGAGTAAGGGCAGTGATGGGTCAGTAACTGCCAGAATGCGATTGCAAATTGCACTTGCCATTGTCAGCATTTATTGACGTGCTGAAATTTTTGGAACTATAATAAAACCTCAGCTTTTACTGCTAATCTGCCTCAGCACAAAATGGGATAAAGCTCCAGTTCAGTGGAACAGTTAAGTGCCAAGAGGTCCTTCCAAGAATCTCCGTATGCTGCCAAAACAGCCTGCTGGCAGTGGAGCCAGGGTTGTGATCAGATGGTGCCGTCGTACCAAAATGCTTCCTGGTGCTTTTACCTGAAGTATTCCTGTCCTTGGGCAGCCCTTGCTTAGTGCAGGCAGACAAGGCTCTTCACTTACTGCCAAAATCCAAGGCTTTGTCCACCACATGAATGCTTTTTTTCCCCTGGATTGCTCTGCAGTCCCCTAAAGGAAGATAGTATTTCTAAAAGGTGATCTCCCACCTCAGCCACCCCTGCATTTCGCTCTAAATCTGCATCAAAAAGTGATTGTGACAAGGTGATGCAGGGATGCTCTGCACTGTGTCTGCTCCTGTTGTCAAGACTTGCACCAGGAGGTGGATACCTCTGTGACACAGTTTTCTGCAGCAGTGGAAGAAACAATCTTGGTACAGTTCCTTCCCAGTATTTACGTAACTAAAATCTTGCACTAGTCCATTGTATCATATATTGTTGCAATCTCAGAAAAGGGAATTTAGGTTCCACAGTTTATATTTAAACTCCCAAGCTTTCCCAATACCCCATTGATCCCCCTGCTGCCACAGTGTTCACCGTGATTTTCGTGGTTCCTGTATGAGAATAGCCAAGCTGACAGCTTAACCATCTTAACTACCATGTTTCAAGGTGAGATGGAACTGCCTCACCTCATTCAGTGCCTCAGTTTCAGGATTAACTCTACCAAATCTATAATTCCATACCTAGGTGAACCTACCAAACTTTTCTGCCATACCTAGAATGACGTGGAGGCAGCATTGACAGAACTTCCTATAGGTTTGGAACCATATCGAGCTTCATCCAGCGTCTCCAAAGCAGCCTTGCACAACTGCAGTTTGTTCAAGCACGTGCTCCTCTGCATGGTGTTTGGCATCCATGCTGAGCAAACACCCTCTAACATCTCACAATGATTTGAAACCACCAGAATGGTAGAAATGCTTCAACCAGCTGTACAAGGGTATTTTTTCCTCAGCTTCTCCCCACCAAAATACAGGTGATAGACAGCTTCTCAGGAGAATGCAAATCCATGAATTTGCAAGGGTATGTAGCTATCAGGAGCATTTTGTGGCTTAGACTGATACACAAATTCTGTGTGATGTTTCAGAGATTGTTCAGGGAGCTGAGCCAAGTTATGGCCGACGTCGTGGTGACCAGGTGCTGCATAAACCACTTCAGCTGTGGAACTGGCACAGTCACCCCACAATTATGCCTTTGTAGTTCTTCTTGTAGCTCCACCAACTGCTCTTGCAAATCAGAGGACATGCATGGATTATTAAACCACAGCTCAGTAGGCAAAGCATGTGTCAGGCATGAAGTTTCCAGGCATGGTATCAGCTGGCTGTGTGTTTGTGTATTGGAGACAAGAGCAGCACATGAGGCTTTCCACCACAGAAAGTTTCCTTCCTGCTGGATATTTCCTTCTGCTGTGCAGTTTGATCCTGAACTCCACAGTATTTTTGAGGCATTAGAAAACTCAGAAAACATGCTAGCAACATCTTAATTTGTTTCTGTCTAATTGGAGTAATTTTTTTAGTCTAAGCCTGATCATAAGAGTATTTGTTTCCCTCAGTCAGAAGATGGGTTATTTTGCACCCAAATCCTCATGCTTTGCTGCAGGACTGTTGGTGGGAGAAAAACCAAGTATCTTTCTTCTCCATAAGTTGATCAAGAGAGGTAGACAGTTCATCCCCACACATTAGTGTTGCTGAGGGAGAAAACATTTGTCTTTGGTGTAAATTCTGCTGTTTTAAATGATTTTCTGGTAAAACACATTTGGAATAAATTTTCTGTTTTCCTACCAAAGCAGTGCAGCTTTCTTCTCCCATACTACTGTGGAGTTTGTGGGAACACTTTTCAGTACAGGGATAGATCAACTAGAGAAATTCAGGGGCAGGGGGAAGGGCTTGAGGGGGAATCTTTGTATACCATATTTGTACAGATTGGAGCCCATCCCACATTTTTACTTGAGTGGTTACAGCTTCCTATTTGTAAGAATTACCTATTTACCAGACAGATTGCACACCTTGATTATTTGTGGGGCCCTAAGCTTAAAGGTCTTTTGGTCTTACTTCTCTGAAAAACTTAATTGGTTAAGAAAGAAAGAGTGAGGTGATATTTATAGTAAAAACTGGTACTACTCCCTGGCTGGTTTGAGCTTTCACTTGAGCTGAGGGCATTCCCCTTTCAGGCTTGGGTAACATTGCCAAGATCTCTTTCCACATGCTTATGCAGCACGTGCTCAAGGTTCAGTGATCCTTCACTCTGATTCCATAAAGGCGTGATGGTTCGTTTGCCTGCCCCGTACCGTGGCCGTGGTGTCAGCCCCATCCCAGAACACATCGCTCCCTGGAAGCCACTGGTCATGAATCACCCAGAGTGGCATAAGTGGGGACAAGCAGTCAAAGATAAAATTTCTCCTCTGTGATAAATGAAATTGTTTGAACTGTAGTTCATACATATTCCATGTCATCCTCAGGCTCATATTCCAGTGGAGAGCTAAACAATTTGGATTATTGACTGCTGTTGTGGCTGGACTTGTACACCTTTTTTTGCCTTTATCATACCAAGTAAAGACATCCAGGTCACACAAACCTTGTTCTACACGGCAAAGCTTCTGGAAGCACTCTCATCTGGGTGTGGGGGGAGTGGGGGCACTCACTCACACAGGAGGGAACCTTTGTGAGTGTGTACAGCCCATCTGCAAGAATTCCAAAGGTGTCCTGATGTCCAGCGTTGCAGAGATGCTCATATTCCTGAAAATAAAGTTCCATTTCATGTCTTACCTCAGACACTTGGATTTGAAAACATCGACTTTACTTTACCAAGCTGGCATTTCAAGTTTTCAAGTCACAAATGAAATTCTTTTGTGCATCATAAATCTCAGGGGCTTTTATGATGCTTTCTCAGAACTTCTATGATTTGGAGGCTTTATGCTGTCACCATTCCGATTTGAAATATCTACAGATCACAAATTGAGATGTGAGGGGACTGTAAAATTGATGGCAAATCTGCCTGTGTGAGATGAGTAAACAACACAGAACCCATGGGAAATAAAGTCATCAAATTGGGAATATTTTTCCCTTGGGGAGAATCTTAGGTACGAGAGAAATTAGCTCTGACATAATTGTTTCCCTCAGGGCCCTGATAAGTGTATTTTCACTGTATTTATGCTCAATGGGTATCCAGCATACAAGAGACGTAGTATATTTGAGTTTCAAAAGTTCATAAAACTTTCACAGGAGAAATTTAAATCCATAAGGTTGTTAAATTGGGGCCAAATTTACTCCCTTGAAAATTATTGCAAACCTCTTGCTTGCTTTAGCAGGAGACAGGTTATCTCCATATTAAGCAATAAAGTACTTTTTTAGTCAAGGTCTTTTAAAATGCTAATTACTCAATCCAAAGTATTTGTCAGCAATGCTTGATTTTTCTTATTATTACTATACTGCTTATTCACACCATTAATAACTGAGCTATTTTGCTCTCTTTGGTACAGTTCTAACAGCAAAGTCCACTGGAATTTTAAGTAAATTAGTAGTTTAGGAGCACGTTCTGCCTGCAGTCCTCATGATTCTTCATAGGCTCTGAAAGTGTGGCAAAAAACAGGTTTAAACATGGTGTTAAACTTCTGGAACTGTGGAGCACTGTAAGGCTCCACATGGTTCATCCAGTGCTGTGGTAAACTGTATATTCAAGTTCTCCATGGCTTTTCTGTGGACACTGGTGTTTAGTGTGTGTTAATGAACCTTGTGTCTTGCAGCGTTTATTCAGGACACCAGTCTATTCTGATTCCTCCCTCAGAACTGGAGACCAATCCCGCCCTGTGGCTTCTTGCCGTGAGTCAGTACAAAGTGAGAGACACTTTCTGTTCCTATTCAGTCATGGAGCTCTGTACTAAGGGACTCGGGTCGCAAACAGAGTCTCTGAAGGTGAGTGGTTCTGCTGTCCTGCACGCCCTGCCGCCTGCATGGTGGGGTTTGGGAGCCCTGAACACTCTGCTGAATGTCTGCTGTGAGGAGAAAATCATCAGAGGGACAGGCAGATTCCGCAGAACCCACGTTACTCCTTGCCAAAGTCCATACCAGTCATTCTTCAGATCACAGGGCTGTTAAACATCAAGGAAAGGTTTTATTTACCTAAGCTTTCTGATCTGTGTTGCAGCCTGTGTTGATAGGCAAATGCTGGAAAACAGAGGTGTAAATGTCCAAGAGACTCTGGGAGTGTTACATTGTGTAGTGTGTTTTATGAATACCCTGGTTATATGAGGTACTAGTTTGGCTTTGACCCCTGTAGTTAAATAATCACACACTTAAAAGTACTGCATTGTTTTAACTAGATGGTCCTCATTGTACGGAGAGGAGGGTATGTCTTCCTTTTTCCTCCCAGAATTAAAAGCCAGGTAGCCAGTTAAATATCTGAAATCACCTGGAATTTCCTGTATGCTACTGAAATAAATTGAATCTCGAGATACTGATATTTATGATGTCTCCAGCATTTACCATTCTCGCTTAATAATTTCCTAATCAGTTTTTCCAAGTCTAGACATTGCTTCCTGTTTGCTGTTATTCACTGTCGTCTGAATTAATTTGGGGAAATGGCATTCCCTCCCTTCAGAATTAGCATGCCCATCATTTCCTATGTGCCGATGTTGAGATGACAAGCAAGTATGTGCATCTTCAGCTATTAAATGTCATCTGGCCATCCGGCCTCCAGGAAAGATGGAAACTGTACTGACACCTTTAGCCTCTGTTCTGCTGTTCCTCTTGAATCATATTACCTGCATAATACACTTAAGAACTACTGTTTTGCATTAAATCTGCCCATTAGTGGCCTTTGTTACATTTTGACTTCTTTCTAGGCAAGGGGACTGGACCTTTCACGTGTACGGACATGTGTAGTGGTGGCTGAAGAACGACCTCGGATAGCTCTTACTCAGTCATTTTCAAAGTTATTTAAAGACCTGGGTCTCCATCCACGGGCTGTCAGCACATCACTTGGCTGTAGAGTTAACCTGGCAATATGTTTGCAGGTAAGATTTTTCACTCCTTAAGCTCAAAGTTGTTTTAAGGAAATGGTTTTCAGTGAGAAGCGTTCATTGTGTTTCCTTTGGCTGTTTGGCCGTAGGCATACTAAGAAAATGCATGTGGTACTTAATGTTCTTGCATACACAGGTAGCAAATTTCTGTTACTTTGTCAACTATTCATCCCCCTCATGTTGCAATCATAGCATTTATTCTGCCCATGAATACAGTAATTCAGAAAGGCACCTGACAGTGACAGAATGTGTACTCTGCACTCCGAAGCCAGTGTGCAATCACATCATGTGAACTACAGTTTCCAAGTGTTTACTTCAGTATGTTACAAAATGCATTCCTTCTGTTTGTGAAATACTTTCAACCATTATTTATTTAACTAGATAGATATTTTCTGCACACAGGGAAAATTATTTTGCAATATCTCTTCTGTTTTGATTCTTTAATGAGAAGAAAATTCCCAAGAACAACATAGGATGTAACATCCATTCTCCAGGAATCTTTATTGAATCGTGATTTTAATGACTGATGGAGCACTGTAGCTATCTGGTCTGAATTTCTGAGTAGCATCTAGTTTTTCAACCAGTGATAATTGCACCAAGAAAATAGCTTTAGGCTGATCTGGAATATATTATTTTATCTTTGAGGACTTCATGTGATAAAAGTTAATTTGCCTTTTTTTTGAAGGTGTTCCATTTTTAATCAATTTTGCCTTATTTCTAGTTTAAATTTACCTGGCATTAGATACAGCCTTTTTTATTTTATTAAATTTTTTGAATCTAGAATAAGAAGCTCATTTCTGTCATGCATCTAGTACACATCTTAATTTTGATAAATAGATAAAGAATCCTAATGCATGCTTTCCTGATCTCAGTCTCATTTTTTATGACTCTTGATCTCTTTCTGTCCTTCCAAATCTGGTTCCAGAGTTTCACATATCCTGTAATAATACCATAGGTGTCCTACTCAGGTGGAATATGTTTTCTAATTTAATAACCTTTAAAATACTAAAACAATCATCTTCTGCATTGGCAGCTGCTCTGGCTAGGAAGTTCCATATCCATTTGGTCATCTACCATGTCTCTAACCTCTTCAAAGTCACTGTGTCCTCAGCAGGACTTGCCTGTACTCTGTGTGGTCCATCCCACATTTCAAATCTGGCAGTTACCCCTGGTTTATGTGAAGGATTTCTCATGAAAGTCACATGGGTACCTGCTTCAGTGTGGAAGTCAGAACAGATCTTCTCAGTGACAATGCAGATAAGAATCTGCTATTCTTTTCCTCATTGTAAATGTAAATATTTTTTTGTTTTATCAAAAAATCTGACAAATGCAGGTTATGGGTTCAGCACATACCAGTGTGTCCATGCCTGCTTTAGCCTCTTGCCCTTTTCAGTGTTACCAGGATGTGAATACAAGGAGATGTGCCACACCTCCAATACTGCTTGCTTTCTCTCTGACTGCAGCAGAGCATCCCTACAGCCTAGGGTGGCTTTACTTATTACTGTCAAGCATAAGACAAGGCAAAGCTGAGCAGGGTTAAAAGTCATTCTCTGGCCCAGAGGTAGAGTTGCTTGGTTTGCCATTCTGTAATTGCTACTATAAATATTCTCCAGGAATAAAAAAGCTTTAGAAAGGAGGGGAAGGAGGTAAATGATGACGTACCTTCATTGGGAACAGCTCAGGATGGGGCCTGTCCGCTCTCCCCTGCAGCTGTGGTGGAGCGGCTTCTGAAAGACAACTCAACTTCTCTGGCTTCTGGTCCATGGAGGGACCAGACATGAAGAATGCTGTAGATTGCAAGGGCAAATTAGCTGCAGAAGTTTGCTTGTCACTAATGAAAAATCTCCCTTTTAGATGTGCACTGATCTCTGGACTGTTCCTGGTGGTTGCTTCACTTGTAAGTCCATAATTCGGGACAAATAATAAAATCAAGGGATGACACTAAGCAGCAGTAAGCCAGGTGCAATGCCAAAGTGTGGCCTGTTGGAAGTAACATTGTGCTTGGTCTGCCTGGGATTTAGTGTTTTTCATAGCAGTCTGTGTGGAGCCCTATTTTGATTTGTGACCAAACAGTGCTGGGAGCACACCAGTGGCTGGGCTCTGGCTGAGCAGTCCTGCACAGCATCAGGGCTGTCCCCATTTCTCTCTGTGCCCCCTGTGCCACCACTCCACTGCCCTCCAGCAAGCAGGCTGGAGGAGAAAGAAGCTGGGAAGGGACACAGCCAGGAAAGCTGTCCCAAGCTGATCTGGGAAATGCAATACTGCATAATGTTGTGCTCAGCAATGAAGAAAAAGGGTGGTTGCTCTTCCGAAGTAGCCACTGCTCAGAGACTGGCTGGGCATCGTTCTGCTCGAGGGGGGTGATGAGTGATTGCTTTTGCATCACTTGGGGTTTTCTCTTTCCTTTATTCTTTAAACTATCTTCATCTTGACCTGGGGGTTTTCTCACTTTTGCTCTTCCTGTCCCACAGGGAGCTGGGTGGGTACTGTGCTGCTGACTGGGTCAACCCACTGCAAACATGCGGGAAAGCTGACTACACTCAGAGAAACTGGAAGTCCTAATCAGCATGGAGTTAGGAAGGATTATAGCTTGACTGTGTATATCTGCCTTTTGATTGTGTTAACTCCTTAGCTGAAGGTTGCTTCTTAGATGGTTCTTTACAGAAATTCTTGAAAGTGTTGTTGAACCAAACTGTAAAAGTGGGTGAATCTCTGAAGGAATATTATTAATGGTAGTGCCTATGGATTTAGGAACAGCACAGAATGAGAGCCTTGAGAGAGATGGTTAAACAGCCTGGATGATTGTACACTTAGTGTCAGGCTTCGTTGAGTTCTACTAAGATGTGGCATCTCAGTCCATAGGACAAACTAAAAGCCAAACACTGTCTGAAGAGTGGTGTGGCTGGAATGGAGAAAAGCCATCTCAGGACAGGCTATATGTAGTAATGTTATCCTCCCAAGTGGAATCGTTTTTGAAGCATTTGAGCTGAGGCTTGTTTGACAAGTTTTAAAGGTGTTTGAAAAATTACTAAAGATTTTACTTACAAGCATCACCACAAAACATGTCATTTTGGTGGAGAATATAAAGATAGAGGCTTGCGTGTTTTAAAGCATCTGGCAGTAGACATTGCCAGGGACTGGATACTGAATTAGATTGAATGCTCTTTCCAAACTGTCTGGAAGTTTATGGCTAGTGGTGTGGTATTCCAGAATAGCTTGTGGGCTATTCTGTTTTCTCAGCTGAGGAACAAAATAAATTTTAATTCCCCCATCAACAATATTCCTGCAATTAGTGTTGTCTCAAATATGTTACAGAAATGGGTTATGATTTCTGGATTCTTCACACTGCATAAAACTACTTCTCAAGATACTTGAGTCAATAGCATCTGCCTTTGCTTTTTTCTTCCAAGTTATGTCATCTATGAGATCAGCACATGGTTCCTGGAACACCATTTTCCACAGGGATGATGGTGATCCAGCCTGTTCTGCAGTGTTTCTAAAATATGTATCTACTAATGACCTTACTAAACATATCTCAGTATTCAGCTACTGACCCTTACCAGCAAAAAAAGCCTATCTGGGTTTCTTCTCTAAGGGGTACCTCTAACACAACTTGGATAATATCTTTGATACCTTCTTGATTTCCAATTTTGTGGACAAATCCAAGACCCGAATGTTTCAAGGGAAACATTATCCTGGTTTTTCCAGAAAGCTTTTACAGTTCGCCTCTCCAAAAAGAAGAGGAGGAGGGTGTGTATGTACATTTGTGTTTGTGTGTGTGTGTATCTGTGTGTTTATATAGCAGAATTTAACATTTTATTAAAGATTACCTTATAAAAGAAAACATTGTGATAATCCCTTTGGTAAAACAAGTCTTAGTCTACCAACTTATCTTAATTTCCAGGTTGTGATCAGTGACAGACTAATGCATTGTCATTTGTATTAATTTTCTTTCAAACTGAGAGCAAATTTAGTGTGTTTCCTTTGATGTAGTCATTTCGGACTAGATTTTTAGAGATGTGCTTTTGAAAATAAATAATTCCCTCCATCTTTAGGCACTTAAATACTATTAATATCTGACCTTTTATGGCTGTATAGTCACAGATAATGGTCCAGGGATTAGTGAGATAAAAAGATTGCATCTAGCATATTTTAATTCTCATTAACTAGCATCTTAGTATTCTCAAGAGAGAGAGAAAAATAGATATGAAAAGTAGCCTGTTTCTTACAACAGCACAGATGGTTCTCTAGGATTTTAGCTAATTTCCATTTAAACACTTGGAATAAATATTTTCATTTTGTTCAACCTGCTACTCAATTTCAGTTGAGGGAAAACTTCTAGAAGTTGTTAATTTTCCTTAGTTAACCCTGAAAATGTACTAACAAATCTGTCCATGCTCAGGAGAGCAGGATTCATCTTGCTTCTTTTCTATCTCCTCGAACTGAGACTGCAAGGTTAAGTGAGTTATCCATCAATAGTCAGTGGAATCACAGAAATACTTCAAGAGACATCTCAGGTGCCCATCTGGGGATGGGATCCATCACCATCAGGAGATCCTTCTTTCCTACCTTATACTGCACGTTTCTTCTTTGATGGCTGAAGTTACATGAAAGTTACATGAAGTTACTCTTTCCTCACTGTCTGGCAAAGGAATCTTTGTTACTCAGTTCAGGGCTTAAAGTCAGTATTTCCTTTTACTTAGCGGTAGATCACACTCTCTGAGGATCTTCCATATTAAACGTAATAAAGGGTAGTTCTGCAAAGCATGCTGCAGGAGACCGTGCACTGTGTCAGAGGTATGATTCACACTTAGCAATGTGCTACAGCTCGGGGTGAGCTCCCTCAGATTCTGTTTTCCCACCTTTGCTGTGGGTCATGCCATGAAGTTCTTTTCACAGCTCCAGCCTCTGTGCTTGCGTAGGTGAGATTGCCAAGTGCACACCAGAAATTCCTTTTCTGAGCATCGCTGGAGCAGAAGTAGACTCGGAGTAAACACTGAGGCCCCATCCTTAGACAGTGAAACAAACCCCAAAAAACCAGTTATTTTTAAATTCTTAGGACTTCTGATAGCCTAGTTCCTGATTTTTAACTCTGGGGAGGAAAGAAGGGGAGAGCATGCAGCTTGGCCCTTGACTTGAGTGGAAATTAGGTATGGACTGAGTCCTGGCACGTGATCTACATGTGGATAAGTTTCCTTTTTTAGGTTCCATTTTTTATTATTATTTTCGTTTTGTGTTACCTTCTTTCCTTCTCTCCCTCCTCCCTGCTATTCCTGCTGCTATAGCCTCACAGGCTGGGGAAGCTGGCCGAGCAGGTAGGGGATTTTCATGTTCCCTCCATACCCACCTATCAGCTTCCAACAGTGGGACAGACTAGAATTGAGTCTGGAGATTTGGGGATTTTCAGATCTACAGCTGACTTTTTGGGGTGGTCCTTCAAGCAGTTTTGACCTGCAGTGTTTTCCCAGAGAATAAAATCCTGGCATATTGCTGAGATTTGCTCGGACCAGGGATGGTTCACCAGTGGCAGCCTGTGCATGGGCAGGAGATTTATTTAGTTCAAGAGATGTGACTTATGATATACCCATTTTCAGACAGAAAATTCTGTATGTCCCATTTTGTTTCCTTGAACACTACCGGGCATGTCCTAAGTAAATATCAGATACTCCAGAAGTTGTTTTTTCCCTGTTACCAGCACAACAGATGCTCTCTATCCCTGTCTCTCAAAATAAATGTGCACAGACAAATTGAGTCAGTCATTCTGGTCTTGGCTTAGACTCTGCTTCTTTTGAAATACTTCTCAGAGTGTTCCAGCTGCAACTGGCCACAGAAGGATGTTGCTGATAATTCAGCTGCTGTTTCTCCAGCCATTCTGTAGTTAAAAGCCATATGAGACTCTGGTACTCTCAAAGTCCTTTCTGGACCTGCAGAATAGTCACAGGCAATGAATTATATAACTGCTGGATTTCAGTAATTCTCCTGCTTTCTTGCATTTACACTGCAGTGTTCAGCCTGGATTATTAGCAATACTATTTTGGGGCACCAATGTAATAAGCAGATCCATCCTATTTTTTTTAAATGTTTTATCTTCCTTTGCATCCAAAATAAACCTGTCTTAAGGTGCTGCTGTGGCAGCTTCCTGCAGTCTTTAGCTCTGCTGGCGTTCAGAAGTCTGGTGAGAGGAATGTGGGATGCCAGGGCTTTCAGAGCTGTTTG
Organism: Machaerirhynchus nigripectus; assembly: GCA_013397975.1. Taxonomy (NCBI): domain Eukaryota; kingdom Metazoa; phylum Chordata; class Aves; order Passeriformes; family Dicruridae; genus Machaerirhynchus; species Machaerirhynchus nigripectus. Next base: position 462,059 of record VZRQ01001799.1, read on the forward strand.
TTTTCACAAGTTGTAGTGCAAATCCCACAGCAGCCATCTGGTGTTAGATACTCCACGTGATAGTGGTGGCTTAGGACTAGTAACCACAGAGGATTTTTTGTCTCTTTGCTGACTTATCACTCATGGAGGAGAACTGATGTGTTTTTATCAGCTTTTAACTTTACTGTTCTTTAGATGTATTACACTGTTTGCCATAATAAATATAAATGAAGACTTACTGGGCTCTGAAGTTACTTCATTTATTTCTGATCTTCAGTAGTTAGATTATGCACCAAGCCTTGATTTTATTTCACTTTAGGATCAGGTTAATCTGTATGCAAGAAGGTGTAAGTATCTTTCTCTGTTGTATACTAATTTTAATTTTTTTCCTAAATTAGAGCTTACTTTTGATTTCCAGAGTACATCACTTACAAACTTCTATAACTAGTGAAATGGCAGACCTGGATCTCTCAATGGATTAAAGTGCATTTAAATAGCAGGGCCATAATGTTTAATGATTTCAAAACCAAAAACAAAAACAACAAAAAAATCAGTATGCTAGACGCGTGTTTTCCACTAACAACATTGTCTGTAGTGTCCTAAAACCATTTAAGTCTGTTTGTCCAAGGTTAGCAGTCTACAGCTGTCTCTTCTGTTGCTCTACTAAAATGTTGACACCTCATTTTTTACTTTTTTTAACCTTTAATGGTATAATGGTTAATTTGTAAAATTCCTGTATTTGACATTATTTTTCTTTTTATTTTACTCCCTGCTTTTTGCATTCTCCTCTTTTTTTTCCTCCCACCCTTCATTCCCATTTTTTATTATTATTTTCGTCTTGTGTTACCTTCTTTCCTTCTCTCCCTCCTCCCTGCTATTCCTGCTGCTATAGCCTCACAGGCTGGGGAAGCTGGCCGAGCAGGTAGGGGATTTTCATGTTCCCTCCATACCCACCTATCAGCTTCCAACAGTGGGACAGACTAGAAATTGAGTCTGGAGATTTGGGGATTTTCAGATCCTTCCGTAAAATTATAAATAAGTCCATTATAGCTTTATCTGGATGCAGGTTTCATCAAATATTAGATGTCCATTGTAACTATTTCATTCACGTTGAAAATAATAAATACCATAGTGGTTGTCTTTGATTTTCCAACTTGACTGTTTTCATTACTTTACAAATCAAATCAGCTTTAGTTTTATTTTTAAAGATAACCAATTTTTCCTTGGTTTTGTTGTTTTCTTTTCAACATTGCATATATTTCAAATAAGTTCTCCACTCAGCACTAGTCTGTTACACTGCTGAGTTTACCAGTAGACTGAAAATCGTGTCGTTAATAGCTAGAGAGGATATTGTACCTTGTATTGTGTATAACAAGCTAAAGAGGCTAACATGCATGTGCAGCTCTATTACTCCTGTTCTCTGGTGGTGGGTGATGATCAGTACCTGTACAGTAAGTATCAATTGGGAGTGGTAACTCTTTCCCCCCTTAGATAAAAAAAAATTTGCTATTTGTGGATCTCCATCGCAACTTTTAGTGCTCAAAAAATTGTGGAACTACCAGCCAGCATTGCAGAAATGTAAAATTTTGCCCTGGACATTCCTAATGTGAAGAATTATACTCTACAACGTATTCCAAATGGGACAGAAATCACTAGGAGCTGATGTTGCCTGCTGGTTTAAGTAGTAAATGTCTAAATAACTGGTAAAGGAGTTTGTGCATCTGCAGTTTACCAGGTTTAGGAGAATTCCTCTGCTGAAAAGAAAATTTCCGACATTCCAGTGTTCCAAAATGAAGTTGTGCCTTTCTACTAGCTTTGTGCTTAGTTGTAGCATGAGGTCTGCAGCAGAGAGAAGAGCCCTAGCCTGGAGCATTGAGAATTCCCATGATGTTCAGTGGTGATGAGTTTGAAGTTTTGGATAAGGGCAGATCATAGCAGGCTGCAAAACTGCAGAAAAGCTGTGGGTGGAAAGGCCTAACGACTGCATCATCTCTGCATGAAAGGAAACTAAAATTAGTCTGCCTCTTTTCAAGTAACTAAATATTGTGACATAAAGCAAGGATTTAAATTATGCAGTGGAAGACTGAAAAGGATCAGAATAATTGCTTAACAGACCTTCAGTCCAGATTGGTCCATGTCATGCGTGCTACCTTTACTATCTTTAGCTTCAAGTATATTCTCTGTTGCATGTATGGAAGACTCTCAGTAAACCATGCTTCACATTCCTGACCATGTGCTTCTGCCATTAAACTGTGTCTCCTCAGCAGTTTCCGCCTTCCTTTATATGGCAAAATGTGTTTAACATTTTTTGTATGTATCCATGTGCTGATTACTTGGCCTTTTGTAGCAAATAAAACCTCTGTTGACATGTGTTGGTTTAAGTGGTCTGACTGCTTGATGTTTTTCTGAACCCCAAGGTGACAAGTACCTGATGGTAGGTATGTTTCCAGTGCTTGTTCTGGTTCTGTAAAGCTGAGCTTTGACTGATGAATACCTTAAATATAACTTGTCATTTGATTAGCATAATTAGCACTGAAATGAATGTTTGGTTATTTGGGGGGTAAAACTCTTTTCTCCTCCCAGCCCTCAGGTTCTGATTAGCTGATGTTGTTGTTTGCAGGGAACATCTGGACCAGATCCCACCACAGTCTATGTTGATATGAGGGCACTGAGGCATGACAGGTCGGAACCACCTTTTTCTTTTTCTCTAATACACACAATTAACAGAGTTTCTAACAAGAAAGCTGCTTACAGCACACCTCACGGACCCTGGAAACCTCTGTAATTCTCATAAATAATTTGTGTTGAATCCTACCAGCAAGCAGACACAGACATTTATAATAATTGGTTAATTAATTTTACCAGTGATAGAACTGAGGCATCTGACATCACTGCTGCAGTGGCTAACAAGATTCCTTGCCATCAGGATTTCATGACACTTGTATTCAGGTGGTGCAGCCTAGCCAGTCCCCAAGGATGGAGTCCTGTTGGGCCTTTTAGCTTCACAGAGGTGTTTCTCCTGGGCTGGCAGCTGTTTGCCTGTCAGGAGACCGCGGCAGAGTTTGCTGCAGTTCTTAATGCTGCAGGACTATGAGGGGATGGATTATTGGCTTCAGCCACTGTGAGCAACCACATTCTGTAATTGTGGGTATGTTTCAGTTCCATCTTGAGTATTAGATATGTATATAAGAAGTGAGAAATAAAATTTACCACTTAGCAATTGGAGGGAAGCTTGAGATCTCAGTTGTGATTTTAAAAAATACCCATGCACATGTATTTCAGTTTTCCAATACTCTGGTCATGAGTTTTTTTCAGAACTGTAACAAACCAAAAAGTTTTCTATGAACTCTGGAAAAGTTGAACATTTAATTAACAGTCCTGGTTCCCTTAAAAAATCATTATCCAAATAGGGAGTTTCTTTGTTCTTTTTCTTTCATCCTTCTTAAAAGCTTAACAGAGATTTTGCCCCCCATCTTTGTCTCTATCAAAGTGACCGGTTCAGCTTGCAGAGTACAAATCTCAGGGCACAGCAGGCCCAAATTACCTACTGGGTAGTTAGGTCAGATAGACATGTAGATATTTTCCTGTTGCACATGGAGTTTGGCAGGTAGAAGAAAGGAGCTGCAAAATATTTGACTCACCATTTCTTTATTCCTTTTGCACACAATGATTCCAAAAATAACACTTATGTTTGATCTGTGCTTTGGGACACTGCTGTCTGCATAACCCAGACACAGAAATTTGGTGTTCCTGGCCCAGCAACTGCAGTAGTGTGGAGACACAGTCCATGGTCATACTAAACCCAGAAAAGAAAAAAGGCCTTTTCTATAGAAGGAGAATGTAACATTCACAGTCAGTAAAAATTATAAATAATAAAAAAATATGTTTAGAGAGAGGAATTAAGACTTAGTGTTCATAAAAGTTGCATAAACCATGGGCATACTATTTCCCTGCCTTAGCATGTCATTGAGAAGTAGGCATCATTATCAAGATCAGGCTTTGCAGTGTGTTAATTTATATTTAGTGACTAGTTCTGCAGAACATGAAAGATGATCTTTAGAGCTGGTTCTCATATTGTGGTAATGTAGATTTTAATTTGATGGTTTAAAGCTGTGCCTCATTTGCCCAATCCTGCGGAATTTAGAATTAGATTAGTGGGTCATAAATTAAGGGAGAAAACAATGCTGTTTGACATAGTCTCTTCACACTTGCTGTGTCTGACCATTTTAGTGGAACTGAATGTCCCTATTACTTAGCAGTAACTGAAAGATCCCTGTAAATAGCTGTGAGACCACAGAGTAGCAACCCACAGAGTCTTTGCAGGCCAGCCAGTCCTCCAACAATGTGACCATTTTACGCTGTACACTTAATGTGAGAAAATGTTTTTCATAATTTATATTTTAGAAGATATTTTTCAGGGTCTGCAAAAGACTGAACTTTTTTTTTTCTTGGTATGATAACACTCTCTAGTTGCTTCAAAAAACAGCTGTAGTTCATCTCTTTGAGATTATTCAAAGCCTGTTCACATCCATAAAAATTAATAATCAGTTTCAATACAACTATTTCAAGCTCATCCGGTAATTACGTGCTTGCGCACTTCACAGCTTAAGAAAATGTCTTTTTTTTATAGGAGTTTAGGTCAAAATACCTGTGCTAGGTACAATCTTTGTGGAGATCTAGGGGTGGCTGTTTGACAAAACTAAATGTTTCTTTCCTCCCAGGTCTCCCTGGATTTGGATGGTTTGCTTCTTAGGTTAGGGTGGAGGTTTTCAAACACCTTTTTGTATGTGCCCCCGTGGGGTTTTGAGCTACCAGCACACTGGTTTAGCTGCTGGGAGTCTGGCCATAGCACTGGGATCACCTGGTGGTTCAGGAAACTTGTACCAAGGGGTGCAACCACTTGGTCAGTGACTGACATCAGTTCTGACACTGGACAAAGGCTTGACTGCCTGGCTGTGAGCATCTAGTGCAGTTCTGGATGCTCCAGCTTCTCTAGCAGGGTCTCCCATGGAGTCATGTTGTATTTGTTAGCCCTAATGAATTGTCCCAGGCACCCTGTGCTGTCTCAAATGGCATTAGACACCTATTTTTGGAAACTGAGTAGCACCCTAAAAGCAAGAATATACAGCTCTGGCTTGCTGTTGGTGACAGGATAGCAGTATCGTTGTAGTCGGCATTTTAATGATTTTCTAAAAATCAGGGTGTCCTCAGGATGGCCAAGAAAGAGTGAGCAAACACAGGCAAGTCCCACACAGGCTTTTAATAAAAAACAGAAGACTTGTGAGTTATCCACCAAGTGGGTGATGTGCCCCTGCAGTGCAGAGCAGTGCAGTTTACAGAGGTTAACTCGGGTCCAAAAGGCAGAGTAGGTGGATTAATGCTTCCCAGCACAGCACTGAGGCTCCTGGCTGCTGCCTCCCTGTGCAGCTCAGGCCATGGCCCTGGGCCTATGGGCATCCTCAAGGAGGGCCAGGCACCAGAGTCAGGTCATTGCTTCATTTCTCTGCCTCTGGGAAAGCAATTTTATTCCCCCTACCCCCCAAAAAAGGAAAACAAATTGGATAAATATACACATATTCTTGTCCTGCTGTCTAAAGTGCTGGTTGTCAGACTGTTCCATCATATTTTTGACCAGTCATGCGCTCCTCAGAAAGCTTTTCAGGTGGGTAAGCACAAGATGCCTAAATATGCTAAAAGCTGAGAAGTGCTTGTAAGATAAAAAAGGGAGGGAGTGAGAGAGAGAACCTTTTCTCATCATGCCAAAACACCATATACTTGAAAGATGGTGGCTTTTACAACATTTGCAGCCTTTTGTTCCAGTAAAGATGTAAATTTAAAGCCCAAGCATCCCTTGTATCTGGATTGTTCTAAACATGTGTTTATAAAATGTCCAGCAAAAAATACATCTCTGATATTAGAATAGAAATTTCACAGCTTCTTCATCCTTAACAGCAGCCTAGTTCTCGGTAGAAAAACTATTTATTGGCAAAACAAGCCAATTCATCAAACTGAGAATAAACCAAAATAAATCTTTCTTTCCCATCAACAGGGCAAAAATGTTTTCAAGTGTTCTGCAGCAGGTCAGGCTGGATTTTAGCTTATTTTGACCACACAGTTTCCCCTTATTTTGACTACAAATTGTATTTAAACTGTTTACGGAACTACATTCACATTTTGTATCAAACTGGGCAAAAATGAAGACTTTCAGCCAGTGTTGGTAAACACTGTTTTCTATTTTATTTGATGCCATCTCTAGTTTCATACATGCAGACATCCTTTCCCATCATGTCCTTCTTATCCTGTCTTAAACCTCAGTATACCCTTTGGTGAAATAATAGACGCATTAAATGATCTTTTAAATTTTTAAGTTTCATCTAGTTAAGTCTGTAGGGTAATAAAGATGGGAAAATTAATTTATTAAACTCTTTTGTGGTTTACTAGAGTTCCTTTTGAGCTACATATAATGGTGAGCTGCTGGGATAGACAGACATGGTGAGGCAGCTGGCACCAAAGAGGGACTCAAATCCAGGTGTGGGGTATTGCCAAACAGACCAGAAGCACAAAGATGCATTTGGGTTCAAGTTTTTAATTTTTTAGTCTGGCTATTACTCAATTTGTGGCTTGTGATATCCATAGTCTTTCACTGAAATATTCCCGCTCAATCATTAGAACAATTATTTTAACCTGATTACCCTCTTTATTAGACAAGCAGTCTGTGGAGCTGTACAAAATAGGTGTCTTTTCCCATGTGGCCACTGACATCTCCTTGGAGTGATGCAAATTAATGTAGCTCTTAAAAAAAAATGACCTTGTATATACTTAGTCTGTCATTAGCAGACTCGATTCCTTATGAGGTCATTCGTGTGTTGTACTACCAATAATAAGCAAGTCTTATTTTTTGTTTTGGATTCTGAGAGTATTCCGAGATCTCTGAACTTCATTCAGACTTGCTCAGACATTGTCTCCCTGACAAAGGTGTTTTCAGAGGATGGAAATTCTGAATCTCATTCCTCAAGAAAAGAAGGGAACACTTGTAGCATTTCAAAGAAATGAGAAAACAGTTACTTAGGATTTATTTTTATAGATTGCTTATACACTGAGCCCAGTCTCAAATCCAGGCTCTGTCAAAAGGAATCAGTAAAGGCTTTGGCTTCATTTTAATATATTCCAGCATTTCAGACTTCATGCAGGAGCAGAAAAATAGCCTTTTATTATGGCTGTCAATTGGTTATCCTTCTCCTCTGCATTTTACTGAAACTTTCATGTTGTGTATGCATTGTTTTGGGTAATACAGAACAACAAAGCCACAGGAGCTTTTTTTCCTTCTTGTCAAACACTTCTCCTCCATCTACCTTGAAAAATACTCTTATTAAAGGGCTATTAAAGAACTCCTTAGCTGAGTTGTTAGCTGAGCTGTAGCCACAGCAGTGCTCTATAGCACAGTCACAGCATAGAGGGGAACCATTTTATATTCACACAGGAGGGAAAAGAGACAGAGGGGAGAAGTGTTAGAAGGACACGTGCTAATAGCAAGTGACAGTGAAATAGGTGCCTTTTGTGAAACTTTAATTGATAATTCATGTTTGAAAGCTGTCTGCCAATGGCAGCAAAAGGGAAGCTGAGGAGTGCTCCCTTGATGCTGGGGGGAGCAGGGCTTTTCCAGCTCCTGGATTGGGTTACAGTGTACAGAGCCCAGACACAAGTTAGAGAAAATCACAGTCCTCAGTTGCCCACTGTGTGGGGTCCAAAGGGGGGTTAAAATCCATCATTACCCTCTGTGACACCCAGCCAGCATTTCCCTTGCAGTGAGATTCTGTAGGCAGAGGGCATGGGTTGTTTTGAGGTGTAAGGTTCCATATACCTGGTGAACTGTTCAAAACAAAGACGTCCCATGTCATCCTCCTCATAATGCTTTAGACACAATAACCTCATTTAGCAAATGGAATTGTCAAGTGCTACCTCCAGCAGTGCCATCCCTGTCACCCTGAGCTTCAGGGATATTTTCATATGGGTGGCTCCAGTTCCAAATTCCACACATCACCCATACTATCTCATAATTGTCTGTTGCTTTAGCTTTTTGGATTTTTTTCTGTTATCACAGAAACAGTTTTTTCATGAAAGTGAGAAGATTTGCACCCCTGTGGAGTCAGTAGAAGTAGCTCAGTTGAGAGAAAGGCCCGAGGTCTTTAAAATAAAACCTGAGTCCCTCAAAGATTTAAGTACAAAAAGAAATGATGCAGTTTGGTTTTGAGGAGTCTTTGTAGAACCGCCTGGCTTTTAGGCATTTTGCCTGTTAGCTTTCAGAATCTTATTTGTGAGTATAAGCTGTTTGTCATGGTACTGGCAAAACCCTCCTTCTTCTTTGTGTTTTTCCTCAGGAGAAGATACAGCCTTGGCCTTTTAGCAGTATTGTGCTTTCTTTCTGCCATGCAAACACTGCTGTCTAAAAAATCCCCTTGGCGTTGTTTCTGATCTATGGGAAACAAATCTCCCAGAAAGAAAAGTTAATTTGGGCTGATAAGCATCATGTGAACACTTGGAGTTCTGACTTAGAGAACTCCCAGTCTGTCTAGAGAGGAGGAAAGGTTCTCTCTCACTGTTCTGACTGCGTCAGGAGACAAACTTGTTCAGTCTCCCTACACTGAATGGTCAGTGATTAGGAATAAAGCTGATGGCTGGAAAATGGAAGAGGAGCAAATATTGTTGAAGAAATGGTACTGTTTGTGCATGAGGATCCAGAGTTATAACCAAATTTGTAAATGTACCTTTTAAAGAGCTTTGAAAAATGCTTCGTGTTTCCAGGCATAACACAACTTCTGTGCAGGGCAGGAGAAAGGGAGAAACATCCAATAACTAGGAGGGTGGGAGCCCTACAAAGTAATTTGTGTGCTTTCTAAGGCAAGATTACTGGTTGCTGAAGTATTTCCTCCCTTGACGCAAGTCCGTTTCTTCCTTGATAAAGTCATCTTCAAGGGATATGCGTGTCATGGTTTCAGTGGAACAGGACAAGAAGAGTTGGCTCCAAATACGGGTTTTGAGAGAGGATGCGGTTTAGCATACTTTAACTACAAAACAAGAAATTCCAGTTGTATTTCCCTGAAGGGCTTAGGGGAGAGGGAATACTGCCCTGTGTACCAAGTAAGACAAAGACAAAGGGAAAGCAAAAAGCTGTAGCTTTCCACAAAGGTAGGTGTACTGCAGTTGTGCAGTTATTGTGTTACTGTTTGCAAGTAACATTTGCCTGTCATTCTTCAAATATGAGTAAAAGAATTAGATGGAAAATGGTTCCATTTTTGTTTTTACAAACCAGTTTTGAATGTAACAGTAATTTTGCTGAAATTATAAAATTTCAGTAAAATTATTGGGAATGTCACTGCTTATTAGGTGTCCAACTCATTAAAATACCCTAACATATTTATTCCTGAAGCGTGTCTGACACTGTTAAAAAAAAGGATTTCCCATTTCCAGGTGTACTGAGCTTCTTTGGTGTTACAGGTCCTTCTCTTTCAATCATGCTTCTCCTGGAAGCTGCGAATAGATAAAACAAGCTGACTGCTCACATTTCTGAGGAAGATTTATTAAAATTCTTCATTTTTTGTTCCTTACAAGCCATGCTTCTTTCTTTCTCTCTCCCAGACTTTGCCATGAATCTAGTGTACAGTTATAGGAATGTCTTAATAAAATGGAATTTTCATTCTTCCATTTTTTAATGCAGATATGATGCATTATGTATTTGATTTTTGCAGATAATATATTCTGAAACAATTTGCTTTCCTTCATTTTGGGATATACTGTTAATGGAACGCTAAACACTGATTCTTTAAAAGTGCCAAGTGATCAACATAGGGTACATTTGCTGTTTCAGGAGTGCAGGAAAAAGTGCTGCTTTCCCATACTGCTGCCTTAGAGGGCATTTCACAAGGCTCCTGCTTTGGAAGGGAAAATAGAATGCATGTAAGATTTGGAACAGGCCTTTGTAGCTTCTGCAGCCCTAGCCAGAGACTGTGCTGTGCTATGAGAGATGGAGCTTCCTGTGTGCTCTCCATCCGTCTTTCCTTTCCCCTCTTCTCTTGCCAGCCTTTGCAGGAGGACAGGGTCTTTCCCATCCCACACACTGTCAGTTTTTGGTGACAAATAATTCAGCACAGGGTGCTGTGCTGCCAGTTACCCCTGGGGAATGGGCTCTGTCACCTCTGGGACCCACTCCAGCTTGCCAGCCTCAGGCACTTGTTTGGCTCCTGTTGGCAGTGAAGTCTCTGGCTGAAGGAAAACTGAAGGAATGGCTAGGCTTGGGAAGGAGAGCTCTGAATAGTAAAAGCATCCTTTATTTATATAAGGATACATCACTAATTTGGTTAGAGATGTAATACCCTCTTAAATGGCTCCCTTCAACAGAGCTTGATATGTTGCTTCAAGCCTCACTTGTCCTTTTTCGTATGGCATATACTGGAAGTGTCTGTGAGCAGAAGATGAGCTTGCTTAAGCAAAGAGTCTCGAGAAGCCCAGCCAGGGTTCCCAGTGAGTCTCCTGTGACAGGGCAGTCCCTTTCCAGTGCCTGCAGGTGTACAAGGCACTGCTGCTCATGGCACCGCTGACCTTTCCTTCTGAGTGCTCATCTGCAGTTTTCACTGAGCTGAAAAAATAGCTCCCCATGTTGGTGTTCCATGCACAGGAAATGTCCCTGGTTGTTGTTAAGCAGAACTTTCTGCAGATTCTTTCCCAAAAATGCAGGGTGAGTCAGCTAATGGTGGGAATTTTGGAGGTTATAGCAAGAGAAGTGGACAGGTTAAAGAAAATTACTTGAGTTCAGAAATTCTTGTTTGATTACATTGTGGGAATGTAGAATATGAATATTTCATTAGCAATGCTGAAATAATTTCCATCATTTGTTAACAACAAATAAGCTAATTCCGTTAACTAAGGATGTTTTCAGATCCCAATTTCATTATAATTAAATTTTTCCCTATATGTGAAGTCTCTTTAGAGATTAGGACTGGGAAGACAAAGGGTTACAAAATAGAAAAAGTGTATTGCATTAAACAGAATTTTCAGATCACAACTGTGATTATGAAAAGTGCTGTAAAAACAATTAGTGATAAACACATGTCCTGGGAGGTTTGTAATCTGAGTAAAAAGATAACAGCTGTGAGCAGCTTTCTGCCTGGGTTTGCAAAGCTGAACCTGAAGCACAGAGAAAGGTAATGCTGTACCTGATGGTGCTTGAGGTGCAAGGTGGGAGACCAAATTCTCCAGAGTCCTGGTTCACTGCATTCTCTTGACATAGTTGTATATTGTGCTTTAAACAATATGCAAAGTTAATTTAATGTGTGATGACAGCTGAACATTTTAAAGTACTTTAAAGCTGAAAGCAAACATAAACATGACTTACTTTTTTACATATTCCCATAATCTTTTATGATCAAATTGCTATTGCTTTTTTTAATCTGTGAAGCTTTGAGTGTTCCCTTCCTGAACCAGAGTTCCTGCCCCATTTTGATTCGTTTGCAGCTTTTTGAACTGTCTTAAATCATTGTGTAACTTTTTCTGCTTCTTTGTTCAGCCATCTGAAGGATTGGAAGCTGTTTGCTTTGAACCTCAGGGAATTTGGCACATGAAGTATAATTTAGGTTTATAGTGAAGGATTCCTTTGCATTAAAGGAAATGATTTAGTGCTAATTCTTGTTGATTATCAAATTAACAGGATTAAGATATATTCTAGGCATAGAGAAAGTAAATGGTTGTTCATTTGGTTGGTTAAAGTTTGCCTAAATCCCAAAGTCCCTTTTTCAGTCTCAGCTGTATTTATCCATTATTGGAATTTATCAAGTGATAGGAGAAAAACTGCTCTGAGGAAACCAGGATGATGCATGGAAACTTATTCATTATCTACATTTTCCCTTCAGCCTAGGTGTTCAGCTGTGCAATTTTCCTACCTTTCTGGTCTGCTATTTGAGCCCTGCATGTCATTTTGGAAGGCAGAGCTTATGTTCTTTGATCCATATTTCCTTTTTTTTTTTTGGTAGAATGAGCTCATTGACTTGTTAATTCTGGAATAGCTTATGTAGGAAGGTTTTATTATTTGAGTAAAGAGAAAATGCACTGACAGGCTTGAGTGTCAAAGAGCCCTGACCCAGTCCAGGATCCCACTGCTACCTCCAGTGTCCATCCTTCTTCTAACTACAGAAAATGAGAAAAGGCTGCATCAGCCCTTCCCCATCAGAAGTCTTACCCAGGCACCATCTCAGACTGGACGTTGATATATATCTGAGAAGTGTTGTTGATGGCAATAGTTCGTAATGATTTAAGTCAAAACTAGGAAGTCACTGTGCTGTGGATGTAGCCACATAAAAGGTCTCTGGCATTAAATGCCCTGCAGTTAGATTTTGGTTACAGTTTCTAATGAATTAGGTAGTTGGCCTTTTTTTCACTGTAAAAGACCATTGTGTTGAATTCAGAAGAGTCCGTTTGGGCAGATCCTTTTCGGCTTAAGGAAAAAGAGTTTTCAAAGTGGTCAAAACATATGAAGTTTTTAGGTTTTGCTCATGATGGTGGTCAAAGCATTTTCAGTTTGGAGAGTTAATTAACTTAATTTCAAAACAAAACAAAGTGCCCTGAAACACTGAACATCAATAACCCTGTTTTTCTGACCCACCACATTTTTTTTTAGATTACATTTACAACTTCTGTCGTATTTAACTTTTTTGTTCCAGTTTAATTCAGAAAAATTTTCAAACCATCAATATCTTGCAGGATAAGAAAATATCCACTTTTCCCTCACAAGCTTAACTTCTAATGTTTCCTCTAGGCTTTGTTGCCGAACGTTTTCAAGAGTGGCAGCATCCAAGAACACATGCTGAAAGAAATCAGAGTGCAAAATAGCTGGTATTAAAGAAACCAAAGAGTTGGGCTTCCAAGCTGGCATGACTGCAAAGTGACGTGGTGTGAGAACTGCTCCAGACAGGAGGAAGGTTTGGTGGGATAGGCAGGGAAATAAGAGCTGGAGATGATGGAAGGTGCAGTGCCCAAACCTGGCTGACAGCAGATGCTGGCACATGGGCAAGGAGGAAGAGGGCAATTACCATGGCTCAGCTTGAGGGAATGGCTATACAGGAAAGAAAAAGGTTCGAGATGTGGGGTTTGGCCAAGTGTAGGGTGAAAGGCAATCTCTTCAGCTGAGTTATATTGGAAGAGAATGGGGCACTGGGGAAAAGCTCCTTTGAGTGGATGTGGAGAGGTAGAAATAATAAGAGGAAGCTAAGACTTGTTCATGCCAAGCATCGCAGAGTGAAAAAAGGTTCCTGGATTTGAAATAAATTCAGCTGAGAAATAAGCCCTGAAAGGAAGTGGAAAGAAGCCCCATCATTTGAAATACTCTAACAGAACCAGACAAAGCACTCAAAAGTGCACTGCAGGGAGCAGTCTTTTTTGGCAGGGAGCAAGACTTGGATGACCTCATAGCTTCTTTCCATCTCTATTAGAATCACAGAATCCAAACTCTTTCTCAGAGCAGCAGCACAGCCGGCTCTGACGGATTGCCCAGTTTTGGCACCGTAATCTTGCTTAGTACCACTCTGCACGTGCCAGCCCCTGCAGATTCCCAAAGCAAGAGTTAATAGCTCTGCTGACAAACTCTCTATTTAGTGTGAAGCACCAACAAGCTGTGCAGGGTATTTTGGAGAGTTTTCATCACCGAATGAACCAGATCTAAAATGGAGCATAAACAAAATTTGCAGTTTCATGTAAGGTAGTTGGGCAGAAAGACATTGTTGCTGTATTTCGATACCGCTTTGCTGCACAGGGATTGCAGTCACTGGTTAGTTATACCTGGCCAGTCCTTTTTCTCAAGTCGGATTTCAGTCCTACTTTTCTAGAGTAAGCGTTTGATATAAAGAAGATGAAATCTGTTCAATGTATTAAATTGTAACAAGAAAAGAAGTTTTGGCACGTACTGGGGGTGTAGCTGCACTCCCCATTAAATCCCAGTTGCCAGACTCCAAAACAGCTTTCTCAACTGTACAGCCCCAGTGAGAGAATTTTTTTTAAGAAAAAGTTCTTAGGAACCAGTGGAAGAAAGCTATGAAAAATACACTCTCCTATACTATTCTGTGTAAATATTACAGTTTCATTGTGTATCATCCCTGGTTATAGCTTTGCAACAGTGAAATGATTCTTAAACATCTTCTGTCTCCCCCCTCCAATGAGACATTTTGGTGGGGGAGAAACTCTGTGTCTGCCCTACACTGGGTCTCTCATTTATGTTTTCCCTCTCAGCTTGGCTGCAAACCACCAGAAGGTGCAAAAATAGCTTTCACACCCAAGGGCAGCATGTTTTCTCCCATGCACTTGATTTTCAGGCTCTTAGCCCAGTCTGGCTCTACTGCCATGTTCCTTTCTGCCTTTCCCAGCAAGACTAGAACACAGAAGAAGGAAGCAGGAAGGCTCTGTGCTCACTTTGTAAGAGATTGTTTTCATTCCCAACAAGGAGCTCTGGAGCACTGCTGAGAAACAGGACTTGCCCTTCCTGGACCTGTGCTGCCTGGGAGTAGGTTATGATTATTTGTGAATTTGGAGAGGGTTTGCTGTCATTGTACTAGGGAGGCTGCAAGGAGCCATGTTCTTCTTTGCCAGCATCACCTGGGCAATTCAGAGCTGGTGTTTTTAAGGGTCTCATGGGCCCTGTGCTCTGCATTTTTAGTTTCCCTACCAGAGCAGCCTTGATAGTGATGCTGTCTGCTCAAGAAGGAAGCAAAGAAGTTTTCAATTGTGTCTGCGTTTGGCAGTGGAAAAAGGGAAATCTCTTGGGGGAGAGAGGGAACAATTGAATTATTTTATGCTGAGGCACAATAAAACTAATTTTAAAAATAATTGCCTAATGCCCATAATTTATTCACAGGATCTAGTCCCAGTAGAGTTAATGAGACTATTAAGCACTTAAAATTAAGAATGCACATGAGAGTGGGTAACATCAGAATCTCACTTTTTACTTATATTTTTTTGAAGTATCTTTGTGGCAAAATACTTTTTATTATTTTGAATTTGTTAGAGGTTCAACAGTGTGTTCCCAAATGGACTGTGAGCTTAGCAAAAACTTTTTTAAAAGGGATCTGAGGTTTTGGGTGTTAAGAGGACCCTCGCAGAAAACCTCCAGGAAATGCCGTTTCTATGTTTAGTGCTGTGAAAACTCTGTAGGGATGTGAGGCGGGAAGCACAGAGTGGGAGAGGTTTAACAGAGCTGGAAAGTGAGAAATTGCACCTTCTGTGGATCACCATGTGCTAAAAAATCAGGCAAGGTTAAATCAAATAGATGGAGAAGGGAACTAGAAAAATACGCCAGTGATAATAAGAACAAGATGGGAAGCACAGATGCTGAAAGCAACGAGGGTATTGTCAGATTTATGACTGTTGATTCATTTCCAGTAGTCATTCCATTGACTATTGAATGTGTTGCTTTATTATTTGTGATTTTTGCTAGGCCAGGAGTTCAGCAACTCTTCATGGAGGCATGTCTTAGTGACAGGAAGGGAGCAAAGGCCAGCAGTATCTCTGGGCGACTGGACAGTTCTGACATACACTTTTCCTGCCCTGGATGTTTTTTCTACTGGTATCCAAATAGAATTCTCTTTAAACCTATCTTAAATTACATAAAGTGCTTCCTGACCTTTGTTACACTATCACTCTTAACAGTGCTTGTGGCTGAGGTTTTCTAAATAGTCTTTTTTTTAAAGATTTTCTCAGTTTCACAAAGGTTCATACATAATAGGTAAGATAACTCTGCCTGTTAAAGGAGGTACCAAGTGGTTGAGATGATGACTCTTTCTTCCAAGAGTAGCTACCTGTCTGCAAACACCTATCAAAAGTTTGGAGATGTCAGTTTTCTGGAAGAACTCAGTTAAGGCATTTTCTATTTTTAGACTAATATGGATTTTACAGAACAAAGATATGTGTATAAAGGCAGAAACAGATAGGCATTAGTAGCAACTGGTTTTTGCAATATTTGATTTCATTTCAATATACACAGTTATTTTTAAAACCTTTGCCAAATACTCTTATATACTTATGATTTGGCTGCCATTTGTGTGGTTGTGTGCCATTTTGTTGCCATTTGCTGCCCCAAGTGTGGCCGATGTAGACATACCCTTTATGGAGCAGCATTAATTTAGCCTTGCACACGTTCTAGAGAAGCTCCCATGGCCTGGCTTTCTGCTGCCCCATGTCTGTGTCCCTGGATGAACAAACGGATGCTGTAGCTTCACTGCTTTTGCCATGAATCCAGTGGTGGCTCTACTGCTCCTCAGCTGGTGGGAGGCTCAGCAGGAAATGTAGAAAACACAGACAAGTGTTACACCTGTAACACAGCAGTGTAAACAAGGGCAGGATAACATCAAAGGTAGCACACTGAAGAGGTGATCAGTGCTTCAGGCTCTGTCTGGGAGTTCAGTGGCAGTTGAATAAGTGTAGAAAGGTGGTTCCTGTTACACACCTTGTAGGTTGGGCTGCAGCTGTCCTGTCGGGCTGCAGGCAGTGCCCCTTGTAGGGCACTTTACATCCTTTTCCTCCCAACACAACTTGGAAAAAAGTCTGACATTCCTGGGTGTTTGGGTTGTATCTTTCTGTTCGTGAGAGGAGCTGTTCACACTGATGTGCAGTATCTCAGGGCTTAGCCCTGCCCCATTCATCAAGGTTGAGAGACTTCCCAGAACTGCAGATAAAATACTATCCACTATTCCTGCCTTGACCTCAACAGTCTCAGCTTTTATAGAAGACTCTTGGAGCAAAGAAATAGAGAAAGGAAAAAAAAAAAAAAAAAAGAGGAAAAGGATCTTTTTCCATCTCCTTTATGCTTAGGGTCTGAACCTGCCAAAGCTTTGTTCTCCTCCAAAGCAGCCTCTAGCTGAGGTCTCTATATGCCTCATCCCTCCTTTCCCAAACTGAGCGCTGCTGCACTCTGTGTTATAAAAAGACAAAACAGCCCCAAAAAGATCTATTGTGACTGCTCCTAGTAGACGCAGTTTTATGCTCAGCTTAACGGGATCCAGCCATCTCCACCCATCTACTCCTGTCTGTTTTCTTGTCTTCTGACATTTCATCTTTACCTTTTACATGGCTGGCTTTTAGACATCTTGTATTGTGGGGTTTTGTCTTTCTGATACCCGGAGCTGAGGGGAGGAAAGAGGTAAGAACAGCTCTTTGGACACAAGTTCAGATTTAGCTTGGTTAAGTGGATTATGGGTAATGTTCAGGAGTGGGAAGTTTAAGGTTTTCATGGTTGTAAGTTACTAACTTAGGATACAGGAATGTATCCTAAGTAAGTAACTAGATGTTACCAAATTTTCTTTGCCATGTACTGGCTGAGATCATCAGCTATTTTGGAACTTGGAAGTCTCTTTCACTTCTAACCTGCTGAGTAGTTTTCTAGGGTTAAATGAGGAATTTCCTTCCAGACCATTATACCACTGAAGGAGAGATGACATTCCAGTTCACTTAATGGGGAAATAAGTTATCTAAAAAAAGAAGAGAGACAACCAGAAAGTTATACTCTGAGAACGGATCTGATCTCAGCAGTAACAACATTTTTCATTAAATGATTTTTTTTAAATATTAAAATGTTTATCATCCACTGTCCATTGAAAATAATTAAAAGATTGCAAATGCAGACTTGAAGCTGAAGGCACGTTATGAGTTATTTTGATTATTTTGATTTTAGCTGTTAGCTACTTGTTGAATGTGGTTGCTCACTCAGCTCAGATGCTTTTATGTCTGTGCCCTGGCTTTTATAATATTCTTGTGGGAAATCAGTATTTTAGATCCCTCTCATCGTGAATAAATTTGTGCATGGAATTCCATTTACAGAAGTCTATCAAAAACAAATAAAAGGCACCAACTACATCTGAAGAATTTATTATTTAAGAAAATGTTCACACACATCTTTTTTCATTACTTTCCCATCCATAAATTTCGACTAACATTAAATATTGTATCTGATTATGTTCTACATAACAGGATATAAGCTTCATCTCTTCCAAAACTAACATTACACTCTGCAGCCATTAACCATTCCTTTTAGAAATAAATGTTAATGAAAAGCAAATAAATGCAACCATGTATTATACATATTATTTTACAGAGTTCGTTTAGTCGAAAGAGGATCTCCACATAGTTTGCCTCTCATGGAGTCTGGAAAAGTAAGTACTGAAAGAAGATTTAAGTGTAACTTTTATGGTCAATATTTTCAGTTAATATCCATTTCTGTTCCTTTTTACATGAACGTAGTGCTGGGGAAGGTGCTATCAGCTGTGCAGATTGATGTCCTTCCTTTACTGTTGAGGTTACAGCATGATGGCAGTAACTGATGCATTACTGCTCTCTCAGAACCTGTACCTCGCTCTTTTATTCAGAAATCAATTCCTTCTTTTATGCAAAAAGAAGGTATTTCTTCCCCTGCATGTCATTTCTGAAGCAGCTGACAAATGTGCCGCTGGTGCTGGCAGTTCCATCAGTGTAGAACCCACCTCCAGTGAGAGCTGGTCTGAGATGTCCAACGCTGTGGTCATGGGCCACTGATCACCTGCAGAGGGACTCTCCCTGCTGGGACATGGCTGTGGGGACAGGGTGAGGACAAAGGAGCAGCTTCTGATGCTGTGGATGCTCATCTGAAGCTTTCTGTCCATAGCTTTGCAGACATCCATGGTCAGAGGATGCTCCCTTTTTATTTTAGGGTTCAGCATCCACCTCTGTAGTTGTTGAATGTCCATTACATGAAGTATTTGGCAGATCATCATTCTGGTAGATCGCATGGTGCCTCTGGCTTTCTCCTTGTTTCAGGCCAGTTTCATTGGGGTTTGTCCTATCCTACTATGTATTCTCATGGAGACAGAGGTCATTTGGTCTGACTTTTGTTCTGCAGATGAACATCTGATTTCTGAGGAGGTTTTTTGATGGAACAGCTTTCACAAAGAGAAGCAGTTTTGTCACATTTCCCAGATACCTCAGAATTTATCATATCTATGGACTATTTTATTTTTTTACACTATGAATCTACCTTAACTTCTTAAGGACTTCTTGTTGTTTCTAATGAAGGTTCTCTGGGGACAAAGCATCAGCATACAATTGCATAAGGTGGTACCTGCTTTCTTACTGCCTCGTGTCTTCTTTCAATAGATCCTCCCAGGAGTACGTATCATTATTGCTAATCCAGAAACAAAGGGACCCTTAGGAGATTCTCATCTTGGTGAGGTGAGTCATGAGAACCTGAATTTAGTATGCTCTGAACTAAATTGCAGAGACAAATCTATTGTTGTGCATGCTAATGATTTCCTAAGATACGTCTTATCAAATGCCCAGTTAAGAAAATAGTGAATTTTACTGATCTTTATAAAGTGTGGATCATTATACTTGTGTCATTATTAAAATTGTTAGTATATTGTTCTAAATAGTAATAGCTCAAGTAAAAAAAAAACGAAAAAAAATTGCTTTAGCTAACTGTATTTTATACTTGGTGCTTCACTAATTCTGTTGGAAGCTTACATGAAAAGTAAGTTTATAGATAAGCTCAGTTTCAGCTAGATTGTTTTCTTGTGCTGTTCTTTATAATCATTGTGCTTCATTGCACTGAAGTACTCTCATTAGCTGAGTTGAGCAAGGCTATATGTTCTTCAAATTTATTTTATGTTTCTAGAGTGAGGAAAAAAAATTATGTTGTTTTCAAGCAGTTAAAAATCTAGTTAACAAAATGAAGAACATGTTTGATCATAATTAAAACCCCAATCTAATTTGTGAGTTTCTGTAAGAGTTCATTAATTTGAAAGCATAAAAATCTCCACGATGCTTCAAGTTCGATGGACTGAATCCTTCTCCATAGGTGAAGGTCTCTGGTCTCACTCTTTAAAATAATCTGTCTGTCTGGTGTTTATGGAGGATGCACTGCTGGGGTAAATACACTGAACCAGGAGTGGGGAACGCCCTGCAACTTCAACAAAAGTAGACTGGGGTCTCTGTGCCTGCAAGTGGGTCAGTTATGGGTTCAGAAACAGATCTAAAAGACATTTTTAGTATTATCTAGCTATGACCAAAAATATTTGTATCAAGAATTTTCAATAATGCTTCATTCTCGAAAGCTACTTTAATTAATACCAGTATAATTGCTTTTAACTTAGATATGGGTTCACAGCACTCACAACGCCAGTGGGTATTTTACCATCTATGGAGATGAATCTTTGCAATCAGATCACTTTAACTCAAGACTCAGCTTCGGAGACACACAGACTATTTGGGCAAGAACTGGTTATCTGGGGTTCCTGAGAAGAACAGAACTCACAGATGCAAATGGAGGTAAGAGGTTTCTCATCGTCTAGGCCTATGCAAGTAATTTGGATTATTTGGAGGGTGACACTGCGTCTCTGGCCCTGCAGTACCTAACATGCTCCATCTCTGAAACCTGTAAAACTGCAAAAAAGCCTTAGTCAAAATAATCAGAAAATAAATCAGATGGCAAGATTTCCCTGCTGAAATAGTTGCTTTTCGTTTGCTGGACCTCGGGTGCTATAAATCCCCTCCACCAGTGACCTTTTGGCACTGTTAATGTACCCAGTGCTTCAGCTTGAAAAATATGAAATGTGGCTGAAACTGCCATCATTTGCTCTGGCAGTTGTGTCCCCAGGAATGCATTCGTGTAGGTGGAAAAAGCCTGCTGGGAGTCTGAGCCCTGTCCCTCCTGTGACCACCACCTCCTCTGTTATAAACCTATTCACAGGAGCTGTCCATTCCTCAGATTTTCCTGTCTTTAACCCCACAGGGCTGGTTACTGAAATGTAACAACAAGCAGTAGCCTGCAAGAAAAGCTATAGGGTGTTTGGGTTTCTGTCAGGAAGGTATAGGATTCCCCTACTTGTTTCAATGAAATTCCTTGTCTCATGTACACATGTAAGTGAACCAGTGCTGCCAGGCACATGAAGCCTGTGCTTGGGAAAATGTTTTTTTCTGTGATTTTTGCGGAGCCCAGTGCCACAAGCAGCTGTGGCTGAGCTGGCCAGGGAAGGCTCTTGGCCAAGTAGGGTTTCCAGCAATGCTGTGAGCACCTCCAGGGGTGATCCCAGGGCCATTAGAATAGCTGCTATTCAGCCAAAGTAAGAATTCATCAAATCTGAAAACACTTTAGTAATCCCTGTGGATCAGGCCTGCTGCCTAATTATGGCACCTTCTGAAGAGATTTACTTTGGGTTGCACAAGCTCTTTTCACTTCATAATGATAGCCCAAATTTGAGAAAATTCAGGATTCTCCAGGGATATTGCAACTTAAGCATTCAAATAGCTTATGTATTCTCCTAGCAAAGAGTTGCTCCATTCTTCCCCTACTTCTAGCTCCCAGTGCAGAAAGTTCTCAGCCCTTTATTAGGTAGAGCTCATATTGTCATTACAAGACCAGCACACAACTATCCAAATTCACGCAAAAAGAGTCAGTTATCTGCTATTAGCAAATATTTTTTATGACTAGCATGTAATTGTTTATTTTCAGCCTAGTGTCTTTTAAAAAGTGTAATTTCAGCCTCATTTATTTCTTTAGTAGGTAAAAAATATGGGCTATAAAAGTGTTATGCTTAATTTACCTGAATGAGCAATTTGCTACCTAGCAATAGGACGTTTTTAATTTATTGATAATCTCCTTTGTATTACACCAAAAGCATCTGTAGTGACCATCTCAAAGCAATTGGAAGAACATCAGCCACACTGTTAGGATCAAATCTGTTCTTTCTCTTTGAAAAAAGAGAAACAAGGAACCTATTGTCTATTCAGAGTGCCTTAAAGAAATGAATCTGTTCTGCATCCACCTGGGAGAAAACCAGGAATTAATGCTGCTGTCTTCGGATAAAGATTTCTGCCTTTGTCTTTTTCAAATGGGAATAGTGTTTCTGCCTTCCTTTCTTCTGTCTTTTTGCTCTGCATTGCACTTCAGTAATGGAAAGCACTCATTAGTTCGGAAATAACTTCAGGGTTTCAGAAATTCGAGGATAACTTATGTTGTACTTATTTTACTTAATTCTTAATGTGAACATTTTTATAATTTAATGTACTAGAGAATAGAATCTTTCTTGGTTTTTTTTTCCCCTCACCGCCAGAACGCCATGACGCGCTTTATGTGGTGGGTGCATTAGATGAAGCCATGGAATTGCGAGGGATGCGGTACCATCCGATCGATATTGAAACCTCTGTAATTAGAGCACACAAGAGCATCACAGAATGGTAAGGATTATATAACACCAGGGCCCTTATAAAAAGCTGAAATATCTATAATGTCTGAGTTTTTTCCTTGTATATTGCAATTGATCCAGGAAATGGCCTGTCAGGATGGTCACAGGATTTATAACCCAGCCTCCAGTGTGTCCTTAGGATGAAACTTTCCACAAACAGATTTAATCAGAAAGGACTGATTTCTGATAAGTTCATTCAGTATGTTTCTTTCTTTTTTTTTTTCTAAGGAGTAAGCAAGCAAACATTTCAAATAAATGAACACACTAATAAATTTTATTAGTGAACACTGTTATTTTTTTTAATTGATTATTAATAAATGAAGCAGTGATCAAATCAAGGTCACAATGGAAATTGAAGCAGTAAATCAATGAGTTAATAAAGATGTTGTCTTAATCAATGTATCATCCTCAGATGTACACAGCAGGTAATCATTTATTGAGGCCGATGAGCTCAAATTGCTTTTCATTATTCTTGCATCAGAAGACTCAGTCAGGTAGTTGTTTTGTTTTGATACAACCTCTGCTCAGCTATTCACCTTTCAACCAAAATGAATCTGCCGCAATAGGCAGAGCAATTTAGTGCATTTTTCTTTTCAATCCTGGCTGCAGATGTGTGGCCTGGAGCAGAAAGCTTAATAATGAATGAAGCACAGCAGCTGAACTGGTTTCTTTAGTAAAAGATTTGGCTTTTTTCTTAAATATCAGTTAAAATGAATGCATTTAGTTGCTTGGCCGACTGTAACTGAGGTTTTGCCTTATTGCCTCCTCCTAGAGCATCATCACTGCTGGTATGGTCTTGTGCCAGACAGGCACTACACAGGGAGCTGGGTCCTGGCTCTTCATATAGACCAGCATGAACACTTTTGGAATGTCATGAAATTCCCCTTGAAAATGTGTCAGATCAGTACCAGCAGTTTTCAGATAAAGCTGTTTAAGGACTGCTCTATTATAAGATGGCCAGATTCATAAATCTATGTGTTCAGCAGTACCTGTTTGTCTGAGGTTTGTGTCCCCTCAAATTATGAGCTCACAGGCAGTGAATAAAGTAGCCATATCACACTGCAGAAATGGATTTCAGTACCAAAAAATGCTTAAATCATGTTCCTGCTTTCAAGACTGCTGAGAGCACTTTGAGGATCCTTTTTGTTCCACAACCATGGAAATCCTGAGTGAGAAAGTGGCAACTGAAAATGGGTTGGGGGTAAGCTGGAACAACCAGAGAAAAAGGCCACTGAATTTCTGCAAGAAGGTAGAAGTACATGCAGATAATTCTCAGTGCTTTCACTCTTCCCAGTAGTTGGGTGATAGTGTACAAGGCACAGGAGTGAGAATTCAGAAAACACTCTGTACTGTTGCTACCCTTTGCCCAAGGGCCAATATTTAAGGCCAGTATTTCAGGGTTGTTTTTTCCTCAAAAAGAGAGGTTGCTGATGAATTAGATGTGTCTCGGATGTGGTCCCTGCAGAAAAGGGACACACAGTTATTCAGAGTGACAATGTCTGGTTTGCTCACAGTTCCCAGCCTCTTCCTAACCAACACTCTGCCAAATAACCATTGTGGAGTTTTCATACACAGTTCTTGTCCTGACTGTCCTTGACTTCTTTCAAGTAACTTCTTTTTCAGCTTCTCTTAGAGACCCTCCTTTTGTCTTTGTGAAACACCCCTTGACAAAATAATAGCCAGCTAACTCTTTTTTTTTATTTATAATTTGTATATCCCTTTCTGTGGACAGGGGCATGAGTTTCTTTTTGTTTCGGTTACTATGCCCCATTAAGGATTTAACTACATCAATTCCTGTTGCACACAGAAGGTGCATGGCATGTCCAGTTGATAGATTGTAAAAACAGCTCATGAGAAATGCAGCTCATTTTGTAACACTGGACACCATTGAGGGACTCGGGGATTTGTTGACTGACGTGATCCTGCTGGGCAGCTTCTGTCACTGAGGATCAGATCTGAAAGGTCATTTAGAATTATTCTTGTCTCTTAAGAAATTTTAGCACAAAATCAACAACCTCTGACTCTGGACCTCCTCTGTCTCAATACGTAACAAGTGAAAGAGTAGCATGGGCTGGTTTTATTGTGATTTTAACCCTCACCAGGCATTTTGAAAGCATTTTTAATACCACAAAATATATGGAAAAATAAGGTATGTGTTTTAATTAAAGCACATGGTTGACTCATTTAAATGTCGAAGTCTCAAAGGAGGAACGGAACAGAGCTTCCTGGAATTTGCTTAGAAGTGGTTTATACACAAAGCTACACAAGATATTTGGAGAAGAAAACAATTAGGAGCTTCTTTCCCTGGAGGTGTTTTGACAACTTCCTTGTTTTTCCTGTAGCATTTGGTGACACGGAAGCAGCAGGAGGGGCCATTCCCAGCTCAGTGCATTGGCTGTGTTGCATCTACTGGGTGTGACTTGATTATTGTGACTTGATTATTTCTTAAGGAAAGGGCAGCCTTCCTGGTCCCTAGTTTTTTGGTTTGAGTTTTTTTATTCATTAGGGCTAGAAAGTTGATATATGTGTAAGAGATACACACTGGCTAATGTATCTTCATCTCGACTAGTAAGAACATAAAGAGCAATAGTTCCTTTTACTTCCCATGGTCACCAGTGAGTTAGAACCATGACATATGAAATGAGTTGTAAATTAAATTGAAGCCTCTTGGGAGTGTCACTGATTTTAGGACTTAATAGGTAACTTCATGGAAGTTTTGGGAATGAGTTTTCTGAATTCAGATAAACTAATTTATTCTAGGCCATGTTTTAGGGACCTGCTCCTGAATCTTGCTATTAATTGCTTTCCCAAGTAATAAGCTAACAGTAGTTTCCAGGAATGGTTTCAAATGCTAACTTACATTTCAGTGAAACCTACCCAGGTTTTTTTTTTTGTTAAAATATATATAATACTAATTTAGATGTTTGTACAGCAATCGATAAAAATTCCAGGACCTCTCTGGAGATGGTCACCTGTGCAGACTGATACTTCACTTTGTTAATATTCAGCATCAATCAGAACTTACTAGAATGTCTGTGAAAACATAATTACAAATGGAAATTCATTTTACAGCAGTACTAAGTCAAAAGGGGCCTTCTCAGCCTTGCTTTGGCTGCTCATTTGTTTTCCAGATCAATAAGCACATAAGAATTCAATCAAAGAGTACTTTGGCAGGATCTGAAAATCATATATTTTTTTTAAGAGTAAGTACTTTTGTTCTAAAATCCATTCTGTCAAGCATCAACGTAGAGCACATTTTCATAGCTAATTTTTGGGCAAAGTAAGATATGTTTCCACAGTACGTGGATTTTCAGAGCTGTCTTAGTAGGCTAAAACAGTGAACTTCTGTCTCACTCAAGCATTGACCTTAGGGTAAGAAGCTCTTTTTGAAGATGGCTTATGTACATAATATATTCTGACTGTCAGAGGCTTATGCTCAAGACAGTTCTGGGAAGTTATCCCCTGATTTTATGAGGCAAAGGCGAGTAAAGTACAGGGCTTGATGTATGGCTTACATGTGTAGAATATGATTATTTATTCTGTGGAATAAGTTAGAGGAAGAAGTGTCTCAAACACCTGCAAGGAAGAATGAGATTGCTCTTTGTGGCTCAGCTGTGCTGACCTCCCATGAGATGCAAGAGTCTTTGGAGACACTGGAGATGTGAGGAGGAGGATGGAGGGAAGCTGTAAAACTACTCTGCATGGAAGCATACACCAGGCTTTGATACCCTCCTAGCCTCCATATTTGGAAGGATAAATGCATTATCCTTAGCCACAAATGGTCCCAAAAAAGCTGTAAAACTACTCTGCATGGAAGCATACACCAGGCTTTGATACCCTCCTAGCCTCCATATTTGGAAGGATAAATGCATTATCCTTAGCCACAAATGGACCCAAAATTTACCTGCTTTGGCTCAAGGGCTTAACCAAAACTTTGGGATCTTACAAAGTTCTTCTAGCAAAGAGGAGGTACTGGGAATAATGGTGTTCCCTTGACCATCTCAACTGTTAATCAGGAATGTTAAAACTCCTGTCCCCTTAAACCCAACAGAAATAAAACAGCCGAAATAAAACAGATGGAGACACAGCCTTACTTCTGTGGAAACCAATTGGTCCAG
This sequence comes from Machaerirhynchus nigripectus, assembly GCA_013397975.1. Classification (NCBI taxonomy): domain Eukaryota; kingdom Metazoa; phylum Chordata; class Aves; order Passeriformes; family Dicruridae; genus Machaerirhynchus; species Machaerirhynchus nigripectus. The sequence continues at coordinate 488,400 of VZRQ01001799.1, forward strand.
AAGAATTGCAGCTTTTTTGTGCTGAGCTCTGCCCTGCCTGGGCAGCAGCCAGCCCATTCCCAAAGGCGCACAGCCATGTTTGCCGAGCGGGCGCAGGAAGGATGCCCCCTCCCTGGGCACCCCTGTGTGCCTGCACTGTGCCGTGTGCCTTCCCAGGGCTCCACACCCCTTCACTAGCAGGGGTTATCCCACAGATCCTTCAGCTCAGCCTATGCTCCTGCTGTTCTTCTCAGTGCCTCCTCTCTTAACCTCCTTGGTTTTCTGGGCTGCTCTTCAAAAAACCCCAGAGAAGACGCCTCCACACACACATCACTCCATGAACACAGCAGAGCCATGGCAGTTCCCTGGCTTCAGAGGGAACCACATGCTGTCTTACTAACTCCTTACACGGCAGGCAAGTTTCTGTAAAGTTCAGCCTAGTGCTTAAATTGCAGCAGTATTAAAGAGAGAGCTCATGGGGCTGTTCTGCCCTTGCCTGCAGCGTGTTCTCTCTTGCTGCTCACACTTTGTGCTGAGCACACTGAGCAAGCCCGAGGAGCTCCAACAAAAGGTAATCAAGGTGCAAGAAAAAGGATAAAAAAAAGAAATGGATAAAAAAAACCCCAGCACTAACACTATTTTTCTTTTGTTCCAGTGCGGTGTTTACCTGGACAAATTTATTGGTCGTTGTAGTTGAGCTGGATGGATCTGAGCAAGAAGCTTTGGACCTTGTTCCTTTGGTCACCAACGTGGTCCTGGAGGAACACTATCTGATTGTAGGGGTGGTGGTGGTTGTGGACATTGGTGTAATTCCTATCAACTCCCGTGGAGAGAAACAACGTATGCACCTACGAGATGGATTTTTGGCAGACCAGCTAGATCCCATCTATGTGGCCTACAACATGTAGTCTTGTACCTTAAAGCTTCCATGGACTTTACTATAGATGTATAAAATTTTTTTGTGTCCACTAAAAAAGTGTGCAGATAAGATGCTGACACTCATCAGAATGGAACTGTTTCTATTACGACTTTTCAAAGCAGTCACGATTGGCAGGAAATAAAATGTGAAATGTTTCTTTTACCACTAAATTTTAGAAAAGAAGGACTATGGGGTAAGGCCCTTCAGTGTGTTGGAAAAGCCCATTTTAAACTTTTTTTTTTTGCTTATTGGACAATACTGCTTTTTGAGTAAATGTGGCTTTGTATTTTACATTAAGTAAGCTGAAGTAGATTTTTTTTTATTCTGCCCTCCAAATGGATTATTTTGAAACAATTCGCATACTAATGCAAATAATTGTTTCCTTCATTTGTTTTAATATATCATAAAAAGCTGATGATTACAGATCCATTACTAACTTAAGCCATTTTAGATCCCACATCTTAGGAAACTATGTAGTGGTACGAGGAGAAAACCCAAAGTAGCACCTTTCAATTAGAAATCTTGCAGCTTTCTGTCAGAGATGCTGAAAGCCCAAAGGCCAAAGAGCCTTTGCTGTTAGCGTTAGAATGAAAGAAATTTATAAATAAGGTGTATTTCGGCAATGAGCTTGCAAATATCTTTGTACTAAACTAAAAAGATAAAATAAGTTAACTACTTCTTCTGTAATTATGTACAAAACGTTTAATTTATTTTGATCTCTTTAGAAGTATAAAAGAGAAGAAACATTCAAGAATATTAAACTCTTGAAATGTTTGCTAATATAAAAACAAAGTGTTGTATTATCTTGAGTGGATAGTATCACATCAAATATATATATATGAAATATAAATTCACTAATGACAAAAGATTTTAAAGTTTAAAATGCAGTACTTGTCACTTGCATGGTGTCTCCCACTGTAGATAATCAAATGTTACTCACAAATTTTTTGGAAAAAGAAAAAAAGCAATCCTGGATTGCTAAGTATCCCTGTCAAAAAGAATCCTCTAGATACCAGCAAGTGGAATTATTGCTGCCTTTAAGGCAGTGAATGAATTTAAGACTAAAAATGCACTACAATAATTTTCTTTTCTTTGCCATGGAGGCAACAATAAATATTCGTGCTGGCATGTGCATACACTTGTTAGACTTAGAAAAGGCAGGTTGAGGAATAGCACTGTTGTCTAGCTGCAGAACTTTGTTGCACAATTTTTTTTCATTGTTTTAGTTGGTGTTTTTACTGCTATAAGGAAAAGTTTTGGGGTTTTTTGCACAGAGTTATCAATTAGCCTCTCAGCTAGGACATGTAGCTCGGTGGCCAACGCATCCAGTTTACATTTACAGGAAACGATTGTTTCGATGGTCTTTAATTTATTCCTTAACGGAGAGGAGCGTACAGTCACTACCACCCTTTGGCACGGATCGTGCATCTGCTAACTAGTCCCTAAATGCATTGAAACATCAGAGGAACCCATCTGCCTGGTTAAGGAACAGAGGAGTCCCGGGGTCTCCAGCCTGAGGCCATCACGGGAGAAGAGTAGGAAAACATGCATCACAGCTGCCTTCATTTTACTACCTTCGGAGAAAAGAGGGGTTTGATTCCCCAGTTCTGTTGTCTTCCCTGCCCCCTGTACCCCCCTTTTTAAAACCTTCCCCTTCCTTCATGTGGTTGTAACTGAATTGACCTGTTTGTGATCAAGAGTGGGATTTACCAGCTGCAGTCCAAGAATGCTTTTCTTATTTGTCCCAAATGACGTTCATGTGCTGGCTCTCATTACCGGATATGCATGACTAAGATTGTTGCAGGGCAAATGTTATCATGTTTATATCACGTATAAGGGAGTCTCAATGCTGGGTGTTAAAAATCTTTTTAAAAGGTAGGGACGTTTTAGTCTGCATGTACAGTACAGAGCATCTCGACACGTCAGACGCGTTTTCTTTCAGACCATCCTTTCCGCCCTCACTGTCCTGTGAATAGCCCTATTCATGCTCTGCAGACCAATCCCATACTTTGTCAAATTCATTTTCTGCTCCCTAAAAAGAATAAAATCTGTTCTTAATGGCAAGTTGTTGTAAGGTTTCAGACAAGATGTTGATTGATTACAAACATAATTGCAGTGTGTGAACTAACTTGTGAAGTCCTGCTATCGCTGATCTCAGTACTGCAAAACAAATCTCGCTGTCGTTCAAAGCATCACTTTAACCTTCACGAAGTCAACTTTGCATTTGTAGAGAATAAAAGAACTGCAATGCAGTTGTGAAACGCAGTTAATAACAGCTCTCTTCTGCAACCTGTCATCCGTGGTTGTTAAATCCTGAGTTAAGAGAAATGATAAACTGAGTTTCTGGTTTTGTTGTGCAAGCAAAAGGAAGGAAACATTTAAGCACCATCAGACTGAGCAATAAAGAAGGATTGTTCTGTATTAGAAACTGTACTGTAGATAAACCATTCATGAGAATGTATAAAATGTTTGTCTTGTGACCTTGTGCTTTTGGAGTCAGACAAAACCATGTAATCAACTCGATGCACATGCACAAAAAGAGAGGGTACACAATGAACATTTAAACACAAAACTAATCAAACAGGAGCAGATTCCTCATGGTGCTTGTTTATTATATATATTTAATCCTGCTTGACACTTTACCCAAGGGAAGACTGTCCCTTTTATCAGTTGAATGTTAGCAGCGTTATTTCATAGAGTGTGGTGACTGGTTAGAGAAATTCATGTAACTCAGCCAATCACAGATTCAAACAAAAATTTTTATGTGCAAAGGACAGCAACCTTCTTGTATGTTAAACCACCAGTACGCTTTGTACATCTGTGATAACGCCTGTTTTATATTCAAATGAACAAATAAAAGCTTTTATTTTTGTTGCTCTGAAAATATCAGTTTCTTAATTAGTCATCTAAAATGGAGCTCCCGAGAGCTGCGGATGCTCAGTGGAGGAACATGGAGAGCTATACTGTAATTTTATTTTGTTTACCTCTCTTGTTGCATAATTTATTAGTACAAATCATTATACTTTTAACAATGTTTAAATACTGGTGTGGGCATTTATTGCTGAAAGACTTTCATATGGCAACAAATGTTTTTTGTGAAATGTTTTTTTAATTCTTTTTAATATATTCAAATATACTGTTCACATTTTTGCTGAAAGTGTAAAGATTATTGTAAGCTTGGTAACATTTTGTGAGAAGCAATAACAAGCATTAGTACTGTAAAACTCCTCAGATTTGTCACTTATCACTTTTATTGCAAAGCTACTGACATGCTGCTAATCAGTCACCTAAGGAAGTTACTGATCCAGGTGTTACAGCTCTGATGGAGCTTTCTGCCAGTGGAAGTCTATGGATTGCTGCTTGGTCACTCACACGTGGGGCTAGAACCTCCCTATCGACTCAGTAACCTTGGGTGGCCAGATGATCCCTCCTGGAAATGTGACCTGCCCGTTTCCATTGGCTTTTTCCATAAAGACCTTGATTTCAGAGCTGGCTCCCAGCTGCTGAGTAGCAGCATCTCCAGAGAAGAGGTTTGGCCCCAGCTCTCCTTTTCCAAATGTGATTTTGAGGGGTGAAATTCTGAGTCCTCATGTCTTTGGAGGCCTGTCTGAGAAATTCAGGGTATAAAATCCTGTCTCTGATGGCCCAGATTTAAGGTTGCTCATCACAAGAGGTAGGTGCAGTTTTGTGGAACCACAATTCCCCTGAGCAGAGAGAGAGATCCAAAATTTCTGGGAATGAGAAGGCATGTTAGAGATGGCAGAAGGAAGAGGATGGCAGAACAGCAAGTAGTTCCTGATTCGATTTTACAAATTGTTTCATTAAAGAAAAAAGGGGTTTTATTTTTATGTTAATGGGATTAGGGTTTTTTTAAAGGTCAAAATATTTCGTATCCACAATTAAAAATAATTTTGGCGAAAGGTGGCTATAACACTGCAAAGCTGGTGGGAAATCTCAACAAAAAAACCCCTGTAGGATTAGAAGAATCATGCACAATAGGAATATCATAATTTATTCATTATCATGATACTAAGAACGTAAGAATTGGAAAAAAAGTTTGATAAAAGACCATACAGCTTTCCTTTTCTGGTTTTCAACACAAAGATTTGCTTTATGCACTGTTACTTTCGAGAGAGGGAGGGAGGGGCATGCACAGAGATCACCAGCAAATTCTCACCAGTCACCTTGCGAGCAAAGCTGAGTTTGGGGGAGCTTTGAGCTTTCTCCAGCACAGCTTTTCACAGTCACCTGCTGGGCCACAGAACCCTCGGCACCCCTGGAGAGGCAAATCCAGCTGTGGCTCTTGCCTGGGTACACTCATGGTTTGAGGGGGCTGGGCTGGGCTCTGGCTGGATGGGCAGTGGGGGAGAGGTAGAGCCTACAAGAGTATCCCAAGGGGGAGGGACCCCACTGTCCCCAGGGTAAGAGCCAACCCTGATTTAAAGTTTTTTGTTGCTTTGTTTTATTGGAAAAAATTTTTGCTTTAAAACTGAGATTTAAAAAAGAAAAAAAGTAACCAGGTTCTACATGGTGAAAGTAGAAATTAATTCTTTTGTTTGGGGATAAAATATAAAATAATATATTGGCAATTTTTTGTAAACATAAATATATGGGGGTTTTTTTACATCTGGAGTGCTCCATTTGGCAGCCCACATTCCCAAAAGCTCTCACTCACCTTACCATGATTTAGGGTTCTCCTTTTCATGGTTTTTCTTGTCTCTTTTGAGGAGTATCACCTTAAAGCTAGTACAAAAACCGTCTAAGCTTTGCCTCATTCGTGCTGCACCTGGCTGAGATCAGCACCTCTGAAACAACAGCTCCCCCTTTCTTACACAGCAGACCAGGATCAGGCCATCTCTTCACCTTCTGGCATCATCCTGACACTGGGAACTGCGTGGCATTTCAGATTCCCTCAGGTTCACCAAGCAGGTCGTGCTGCATCATGCCACTCAAAGTCAGTGCTCTTTACTTTTTTCTGGTCTGCACAAACAAGATTGCTCCAAAGCCAAGGCACTGTGGCATATTCTCAATGATCCACACCGTGGGCGAGGGGGGGAAAGTCTTTTTCCTGAGGACCCCACAACATATCTAATAACAATTTCTTTAAATTATTGCAAAATACCCTACAGCAATGGCCAGTTAATAGGCGGATCCTAAAGGCACAAAGCTGATCTTGTTTTAGTTTTGTGTTTTGGTAGATTGATGCTCATAGGCATGTGGAGAGTGGCTGGAGGAGGGGACAAAGCTGACTGGCAGCACATGGGAAAGGTTTGGAGAGGCACCAGGTTTGGAAAGTGCCAGGAGAAGCACCAGGAGAGAGCTGTACTGAGCTATCAGGATAAACACACCAGTGGAGAAGGCCATAAATGAAGGGCAGTTTTAGGAAGTGCATTTGGTGTAGAAGGGGAGGCCAGGAAAGAGAAGATTGTGCATATGGAAGCAAAGATCAAGCAGTTGAGACTATCTAACCCTAAATATTGGGTGGCACCAGGCACCCAATTTTTTCATTTTCTCACCTAGGGGAATGCATTTCAGTCAGGAAGCTCCAGATGCTGGGACACACCTCGCTGCTCTTAGCCTTGGGTTCAGACTGGGAGAGGAAGTGTATGGAGGTAGGAGGATAGACGTTTCAAAGGACAGAGTTTATTCCAACCCCAATGGTTTGGGAAACTAAAAAACAACCAGGTCTGTGTCAGGTAAGTGGCAGGACTGAAGAACAGAAACCCTGTGAGAAGACAAGAGTAGGAAAAGCAGCTGCAGGCAAGAAGAAAATAATGTTTCCATGAAGCCAGGTCGGGAGGGGAGTATGGCACAGCCAGTATTCACAGAGCAGCAGGAGACGAGAATTTGAGCCGACAACTGCCCAAAGGAAGTGAGTGGCTGGGGAGATACAAAGGAATTAAACCTTCCATTGCAGCCACACATGCTCATTAGCATTTCTAGGATGCCTCTCCCAAACATTTGGGTTTGGATACTTTCCTGAAATCCACTAGAGGATTTTTTTTGCATACCCCCCCTCTCCTAACCACATGTAGCTGTGAGCTGGGGTGGGGCTGCACCCTCGTGTGCCTTTGCAGGGTCCCTGCGTGGCTCAGTCCGGGCTGCCTGCTGCAGAGGCAGGGATGGACTTGCACGGCCTGAAAATGCCTCTGGCTTCTGGGGCAGACACTGGGCATCCACCATGGAAACCCACAGCCTGCTTTGCCAGTCCAGGGTGTAGGGCCACAAAAAATGAATGGGAATGTTTAAGTTCTTCTCTCACAGCTCTTTGGTTAGCAAAGAGAAAGAAGAAGTGTGGTCTCAGCTGTAATTATATTTTTTTGCTTCAAAGGAGGGAAGTATTTTTTCATCTTGGAGCAAAGCCTTTTTACAGTACAAGAGGCTTTTAACTGCTGGTTTAGGCCACAATAAAATGACTATTAGAGATCACTGAGTTATGAAAATTTTCTAACAAACCCCATGTTTTCTTAAATGAAATCTTCCATTAGAAACTCCCATTTCCAGTGGATCACCTAACAGGGCCTTAGCCTTGCTGCCAAACTGGTCTGATTGCATTTTGCTATGCCTGCATGAGGCTTGTGTGCTGTCATTGCACTTTACTTAAGCTGCCAGCACCATTTATTTCTCCAGCACAGTAAAGCTGGGGCATCTGCAGGAGAGACACAAAGTCAGGATGCAACCTGTCAGTTTGGGATATAGCAAAGTCCCGATTTGATTTGGAAATGCTGAGCCACAGGAAGAATAATAATTAGGTCTGTAATCGGACAGGGGACTCCAGACACTGCTTTTCTTCACCAAATGGTGATAGAAAGTAGTTGGGAGAGGTGGAAACACTCCCTCTGCCCAGGGAGGTCTGGAGCAGAATCACAGTTAGGAGAAAAAAAGGCAAGTTCTGAACAAGCTGTTACTAGAAGCCCATAAATAGGTTCCGTCTCTGCAGATGATTCTGTACAGAGTGTACTTCCATGAGCCTTGGGCTAAAGAGAAAGGCTCTGGGAGTGGATGCAGTACCAGGGGCAGAGGTTGACAGTCTGGGCTGTGCCAGGCTAAGGAGGAGGCTGAGAGGCCTGTGGCTCTTAGCCTTGAGCTCCCGCTGCTCCCTCGCTGCAGGGCCCATCTCTGTGGCAATTGTTGCTTATAATTGTCCATAGCTTTCAAAGGGAGGCTCCTGCACCGGGGCAAACCTGAGGTGGCTCAGAGCTTTCTCAGTGTCTGTGGCACTTCAGGACAGATCCAGCCCCTGCAGCAGGGACCTGCTGTGTGAGCTGCCTCCTGTTAACCTTCCCGGCCTCAAAATCCCAACGCCACCCCACTGACTGGAGGGAAAGAGACTCCAAGGCTTGGGCGGCTTTCCTTGCAAGTGCAGCATTGCCCCCACCCAAATTCGGCAGAGAGGGGCATCGGGAACACCGCTGGTGGGAAGGGTTGAGCAGTGCTGGGCTCCGGCTCAGCATCCAGTGCCTACTCCCAACAGCTCGGCCAGCATGGCGCAGCTCCCTGCTGTGGCAGCCACTGGCACTGGGAAGCCCAGGGTTAAAATGCTGCTGGCTCCAGTGTCAGTGGGAAAACAGAACAGACAACTGCATGGCTGAGCTGCACATCTTGTGTTTCTTTGGGGCAACACTAAAAGGCTTTCCAGCCCTTGTGGTCTTTACGGACTTGTGAAAAGACAGGAAAAGGCTCTGTCACTCAGTTAAGTGTTGTGTCAGCCAAAGAAATTCTCTCTCCAGCACATAAGCCACGCATGGCAGAGTTTCTGGCCATGCTTTTGCTTTGGGAAGGAGCCAGCGTTGCTGCTCCTTGGCAGGGCTGAGCTGCAGGGCTGGCAGCAGGGGATCTCCCTGCCTATGCCCTGGGGTTTGGAGGCCTCATTCTGCTCCCTCCCCAGGCTCAGCTGACCTACATGGCTCCTACACCTCCCAACGAGGACAGTGAACAGGATGCCCCAACCAGCTGAGGCACAGAGGGGGTGGCCCACGCCAGGCAAAACCCTCTGTCCTGGTGACAGAGACTCCAAGAGCTGCTGTGTGCAAGGCACCAGATCCCTTTTCACTATCAATGAAGCCATTTTTCACCTTGAAGGCTCTCTTACAAGGGATAAAAGCACATTACTGTGGCCAAGCATGGTGGGATCATGGCTCAAAAATGGCCTAGTGCAGAGCTGGCTCCCACAGCTCCTATGGGAGCATGAGCAGGGGAGAGGCAGAGCTGGAATGTGGCAGCAAGTGGAGCCCCAAGCTGCCTACAGTGGCTGTTTGACAAAGATACCTTTCCTGTTAATGAAGCAGTTAAAAATTAAAGTGCTCTGGTTTTATTAATAAACATTATTTTCTGCTACAGAAGTCCTTTTCCAAACACTAGTAAAACATTTTGTGTAACCAGATTCCCAGCATCTTCTGATGCAGAACTCAGTTTATTTTTAGGTATCTCTCTAGGGTAAATCCTATTTCCATTGAAGCTTCACGCCAGCTTAGTTTTCACTCAGGGAGTTTGCAGCAACTGGCCAGTGGCTTTGTAAACAAACACATTGCTCTGCCTTTTAGCATGGAGTGTTCTTGCTCTCTTGGCATTTCTTCTGAATAATCTTCACTTATCAGTCCCCTTCTATGTACAAATTATCTACAAAGTAGATGCTGCGCTTAATTTCAGCCTCTTCACTGCTGTTCGCCATCCCTGAAGGGATGAAACATCCCTTCTGTACCTCACTAGTGGCTCCAGGGTCAAGGGGCTGGAGAGCTCCTGGGGCAGGAATGGCCATGGGGAGCAGGAGAGACAATTTAGAGTTAATTTTCTCTTGGTTCTCCTTCTTTTTCTGGTTTTACAATTTTGAACCTCTAGTAACCAGCATTTCTTTTTGAAAGAGCATTACTCAAAGCCTATCATACTTCTGAGCCTTTTGACATCTGGAAATAGGTTTTATTAGGATAAAATATGGGGTTCGGAAGGTCCAAGATAGTTGGTTTTATTCCTTTTACAGTACCTGTAATCATTTCCCACTTAACCCCAAAAATATTCTAGTATTCTCTAAAATTGGTGGACCTTTCTGCTTGCAATTGTGTTTCCTTAACATGAAACAACACAAGAAGGGCCTCTCTGGTTTAGATACCACCCCTCCATTTGATTTATGAAAGCTTTTGAGAAGCATATGCACAGATCACATATGTACTCTCACTTAGGGAGGCTAAAATTGACAGGGTAGCCCCTAACTACCAGTAACAAATCCCAAATATATTTCACATACTTGGTCATTTAAGATTGTGAAAGGCAAACAAGCCATGAGCTGGGCATCTCACTCCACCTAAAGGAAGCAGGAGGCAGAAACCACAGCTTCTCCTTATAAAAATAAAGGAATAGCCAGAGTTTAAAAAAAATAATATAAGTAAATAAATTAATAATAGTAACAATAATGTTAATAATAGGAAAAGCCAGCAATAAAATGTTTACGCCTTTAAGACTGATGCTCTAGGAGCACCACCTGCAGCGATGATGCTGCAGGAACTCAGAGAAACCCCCACTCACCCTGAGATGCCTGATGGAAGGAAACTTGCAGACTTGGGGCAGTGCAAGGACAATTCTCCTCCTCTGCTCTGCCAGTTGGCAGTGACAGGGCCCAGTGTGGGACAGTGATGGAGTACGGCAGGTCACAGACAATCCATGTTACGTGATGCAGGTGGGAGGCTGCCTTGGCACATCCAAAGATCTGTTTGATCCTGATTCTGGCCCCACTGCTGTCTCCTGAACTGGCAAATGCACGTGGGAAGGGGTTGAGGAGCATTTACACTGGGGATTTCTGAAGTGCTGGTGAGCAGTGTTGAGCTTGCAGAATGACTGCAGTCATCAAAAAGGGGAATGCCCTTGGAGGGGAGCTGAACGGAGATGCTGCTTTATTCCTGATCCTGCTTTACCTGCTTATGTGATTGACTATGCTGGCTGTTGACAATTAATTGAGTTTCATCAAGACGAAGTAATAAAATTTGGCTCATGTAAGAACAAAACTGTTTCGAATGTGAAATAATAAAACACACTTTGAGGGATCCCTTAGGACTTGCAGGTTTTTCCAGGTCTTAATTTCCATAGGGAAATTCTTAATTGCCCCACTGAAACCAACTCCCAGAGTGTCCCTCCTGCAGCCCTGAAGTGCCAGTGGAGCTCCAGGATGACCCACTCTGCCTTTGGCTTGTCCCCACGTGGCCCTTTCTCTTGGGTGGCCGCAGGATGTGCTCCGTGGGCCCTCGGCTCCCTCGGGCACCTCCCTGGCAGCAAGGGGTGGCTTCACAAGCGAGTGAGGGACTGAGCTGCTCAGGGCTCGGCAAGAGAAACCCCACTGCACTCAGGTGGAGCTGGGCTCGTGCAGCCCCTCCAGAGGGAATGACTTCAGTGATAAAACACACGACAGGCGCAGACTCAGGGTTGGTGACCGGGTGAGCATGGAGGCCGAGTGGGGCCTCTGGTGAGGGGAAGCACAGGGCGAGGTGGGGCTGAGCCCCGGCCTGGCTGCTGCTGGTGCAGGATCTGGCTTTAAAACCAGGACTTGATGGGTGCAACCCCTGGGGGCTGCTGGCCCTGCACGGGCTGAAAAGATTCCGTGTTGGTGCCGAGAGCCTTGTTAAATGCTGCAGCCCTTCCGTGGCCCTGCCGGCTCCCCTCGAGTCAGGAACAAGGTTCCTGGGAGTGCAGGCCCAGCTCCCCGTGCGCCGCCCCGGCCTCCCTTGGTGAGGACAAGTGCGAATGGCAGCCTCATGCCTGCCCACCCCAGGATGAGAGGACAACCGGCCAAGATCAACACAGATCCTTTCAGCGAGGTTTTTTTTTAAATACATTTATTAACCAATGTTAACACATTAAATGACTCTATATATTGCTAGTCAGAGCAGCTTACAAAATGCCAGAATGCATCATAAACTGGACAGCCACAATGAATAATTACAATGTGCATAGTGGCTAAGCTCAACACTTTAATATAGCTTTATGATTTGCAGAAAAATTAATTTTAAATCATGATTCCTAAAACAATCAATTGTAATTTTACCTAAAACTTATACAAAACCAGGCCACAATCTTTTTTTTTTTTGTTTTTTTTTGTTTTTTTTTTCTTTAAAACACACAGTTTTCACGCTGTAGTAACTTGGAAATGTGCAACCGTGTCAACAGAGACAAAAAAGCCAAAGTAACACGAATCTTACTTTCATGCAGCTATCAGTTAAATATTACATATTCTGGAATGATTTTACACCAAAAATATTTTCACAATAACTTGCTTTCATAGGGGTGGATCGAAGTTTTGGAACTTGTAAAGTAATCAAACAAGATTGATTTTTAGTTGTGAAGTGTTTTACAGTCACAACACAGAGGCGACAAAAGTTAATTACACATTTATCAGGCAATAATGTAGCTGTGGTAATACAAGTTACCATCTACTTACTATTTTTTCCAATCAACTTACCACTTAATTTCTGCAACATATTGGGCATTATTTGGCGGTATCTAGTCAATTAACTTATATCACCACTGTAAGTAAAAAAGGTCAGGATTTCAGTGGTAGTTCACAGAAGTCTTAGTTATATTTTTGTCTTTACAATGACCCTGACAAATCCTAGAGAAAACTTTTTAAAAGGCTTTCCTCCTGATTCTTCAGCTTCCATCGTTCCATCATGTAATTGTTTTCAATAAATATCAAAGATCTAAATAAATATTTACAAATTATTCCTCTAACTTCTCAAAAAATAGCTGGATGATTAATGGGCATATGACTCAGTCTAAGACCAATCTTTGAAAGAAACTAAAATGTGGAGACACTTTAAAAGAAAAGCTATTTAAGTAAGCTTTACATCTATTTAAAAAATTGTCTCTGAACATGGATGCAATTCATATATCTATATATAAAACAAACAAAAAGAAAATAATTTTTCAACTATCGATCCATTCCTATTGGTAATGCTTCTTAATCCAGACATTCCGCAAAATACAGACTTTTTACAAATCACGGCATCTTTAATACAAGAAAATGAACATGCATTATTCTTCATTCTGAGTACAGTGATGGAGCTCATTATTAGGCAATGACCCATTACTACAAACATAACGGCTTCTGTGAAACTTAAGTGCTTTTTCTCCTTTTATTATCAAGTTACGATGGACCAGGTGACACCAGATCAGAGGTGGTCAAATGATGTTGAATTGGGGAGGCTGAAGGGGGGAGCAATAAAGTAATTTGTATGCCTCAAAATTCCGAGTGTGAATAAAGGTAGTTGGGTTTTTTTGTTTGTGGTTGTTTTTTGTTTTTTTTTTTTTTTGGCTTTTCTTATTCTTGTTACAAGCACTCATGTTAGAACAAAGACGAAATGTGCAAACTTCAAAATTTAAATATTCATTTTTCTCCAAGATCCAGCTCAGTAAAAGATTACCCCAGTTCCCTGTGATTTTAAACTACAAGATCAAAGCTAATATTTTGTTATAAAAGTTATATATTGAAAAGAAATAATGAAAATAAAACACAGTTGGGAAATATTTAAGAAAAAATATGCAGGACTAGCACCTGCTGTGTCAACCCTGTTCCCTAAATTCAATCATGTACCCACTGGTATAACCAATAGATAATGCCTTTAAACAGTAAAATTAAGCTGAACAAAACCAGCTCAACAAGGTTAAGAAATAAATGTTACATCAAGGTAGTATGCTTCGTTTTTCTGAAACAGTTCTGTACTTCTTGCATTCAGATCTAGTTTTTAAATGTTCCTTTTGTTAAACTTGCGTCATTTTTTTGTTTTTAGATCTGCTGTTTTTAAAGATTAAAATCTCTGTAAAACCTAAAAATGTCTTAAAATTTGCTGAAAATGCAACAAATCCTCTAGTTTAAAATTATTTGAAGTAACCTGCTCCCACAGACGTTCAATTTATTTTGCTGACAAAATTTTGGAGGAGCATTTTTAACAGAAGACTGAAATTACTGTGCAAAATTTCTTTTACGAAAAGTGTTTAAAGGCTGGTGCAAAATGGGAAGCAAATTCTAAACAATTTTGGCTTTTCTTGGAAACAAAAACCGCCGTGTCTGAGAATAGCAATCATCGAGGTGGTGCTCTAGGGGAGGAGTAACTCTTTCATCTTTTCCTGCGGCAGGTACGTTTGTGTTCGGCATGCCAGTGCTCCTGCTGACACTTGATGGAGCAGTAGGAAGTGTTCCAGCAGCAGTGGTACATGGCCTCCTCTTCACAGTTGTAGCACTGGGGAGAACAAATGAGACAGGATTACCCTCCCTGGCAGGATCCCTCCTCACCAGCTCACCAGCGTTCCCCCATCCCTGCACACACCATAAGCATGTTGAGGGCATTTTTCACACATGCTGAGTGAAGCAGCAATCTTCAGCAAATCCGCACAATGCTCTCCTATTTTCCAGAGTCTGGATTATTGCTTTTCAAAAAATCATCTCTCACTTAAGAAAACTCATCTCTCAGAATGGTGGACTGACATTTTTCAGCTACACAGCGCAGGAACCTCTTTTACCCTATCTTTGTGTAATAGCACCCTGATCTATGTCTTGAAAGCTACAATAAATCAACAGGCGCTGCTGGCGTGAACAGGCCCTAACCAGGCTGGAAAACTGGTGTTTCTGTGGGTTCTTTATAAGCCTGACCTGTCCAGAGGTTGCTGGGGAAGATCCTTTTGGTCTAGAAAATCTCAAAAGTCACAACAATAACATGCCAGGAGTCAAGAATTATTGGTTTGTTACAGCCCATCTGGGGTCAGCCTGCAAGGAGGCTGCTGTCACTGGGGTTCGCTGACTGCCAGGCAGCACCGCCACCTCCTGAAGGGAAAACCTTGTGCTACATCAGTGCTACTGAGCAGAGCAAGAAAGCATTTTTTCCTCCAAGTATTACATTACCCAAGAAGGCCTGTCGTACACAGGTTGGCTCGTGCCCTTTGTCATGCCTGCTAGGACTGCACAAAAACTCCCGAAAGAAAGATGCTGCACAGCCCATGGTTTATGCAGAGTTACTTGGTTCTGGGGAAAGCTGCAGCAAAGACGATTTCTACCTCAGAACACACAAAAGGCCCACAGCTTTCTGGTAGCTGGAAGAGCTACTTGGAAAATAACCCTGTGGCCTCTGAGGAACTAAGAAAGGAAATGCAACATGCTGGTCAGCACTACGGGTGGCCACCAAGGAGGTACAGCACCCACACAGGCAGTGTGTGTGCCCTGTCTTCAGGTGGGTTTATGCCCCTTGAGGGAGTGCTGCAAAAGCATTAACTGTCATTTTGACAAAATTCTGGAAAGTAAGGTGGCATTGCTGCTAAAGGTACCATTTATACTTCTGTATCTTGGAGATCCAGCTTCTAACGACCTCAGACTTGTCCTTTGGAATTTGGTCTGCTCAAAATCAGAAAGTATCTTCAGGAATCCAGTCTGAAATGCTTATTGCGTGATGGGGAACAGGGGGAGGGATATCACACAGTCTGTGCAGGCTGCTACCAGACCACAGAATAACACACAATTTACTTTTTATATCCTGATTAGCTACAGCTTTGCTAATAAAACAGGGAAATACAAAGAAAAAAAACCCAACTGCCTCAAAAGAAAAACCACAACAACCCACACTACTGAAAGACAGGTCCAAGAAAGCCAACATTTACAATGGCTAAACTGATACCCATTTATGTACATCAGCAAAAAAGGGACTGCCCTAACTGTGTGAGAAGGGAACCTCTCCATTTTCCTTCCATAATTTAGCTCCTGGGAAGTTTATTTGTAAAAATGTCTGCAAACAAGTGTCCTCTCAAGAGCTGTTTTCCTGTTTTTTCATGTTGCTGGCTGCCCACAAGCCTGTGGGAGCCATTAGGATCATCTGCTGGAAAGGTGCAGGGAACAGCTGTGTCTCTCCATTATGTACAGCATGGGCCTCAGCCCAGAGACCAAATTCACATCCGCTGGCTTGGAGAGATCAAAAAATGCTATGACAGGAGAGGACAACTGATCTGTGGGTCCTGCACTTCCCTTTACATATGCTGGCCATAAGTGTGGGATGTAAATCTCCACTTACAAAAGGAAAATAGTGTCATCTGCGCTGGTACCAGCACATGTGGCACTGGAGGCAAAATGCCAGCTGGCCTCAGGCATCCTCTTTTCTTTGTATTTTCCTCTTTCTAAACATTATCAATCACTTGGGGTTTAGTTTTAGACAGCACACATCACAGACAATGCTCGTTCACTTAAAGACCACCTGTTGCAAGTTGAAATAAATATATGTGTAAATAAATTTGAAAGAGAAAAGTTAAAAGCTATAGAAATGACCTATGCACCAGTTTAAATGAGGCTTATACACAAATAAAAGAACTTGGAGAAACTGAAACAGAAACATGGTCAAGACCGGCACTCCAGCCTGCACCCTGGAGGCCATCGAGCTGCATAATCTCATTATTGTTATTCCTGCCTTTACATTTCTTCCTTTTGTTTGCTATTTACTTGAGGTATCGGTATAAAACCCAAATTTTCTGAAGGTATAAAAATGAAATTGGGCTAAGCCAAGGGGATTGTGACCAGCTAGAGAAAGAGGAACTGTTATTCTTTAACTATGCATTAGTCTTCTGAGGGCTGGAAGCACATCTCATGTACACCACCAGCAAAATGATCCCTTCATCCCAACTGGACTTTTTTTTAGGTATGAGAAAAAGACAAATACAGTGTGAATAACAGCAGCTGTATTCCCAAGCCTAGACATCAGCATTACACAAAACCAGAGGTCTCTGCTCCTAATTAAAAAGCAAAGCCACCAAAACTCATTTAGTATGTGTGTTAATTACATGAGATTTTGGTAAGGAGGTATCACTATAATAGCAGCACACAAGTGCAGTACTACACACCAGGGACTGTCATTAGTACCACTGAACAAAGAATCACTGGGGAGTTGTGTAATTGGACCAAGTCCAGCTGCCTGGGGCTGTGTGTTGGCAGGCAGATCCATCAGCTTGGATGCAGAGGTGTTTATCCTGACCCTCCCTCTCCTGCCACATGCAAACCAGCTGCCTGCATGATGCCTTCATTTAGGGTGGTGATTGACAGATAGTTTGAGGCCACAGAAATAGGCAAGACTGTCAAATATTCTTCCCATCTTTTGATTGTTTTGCTCAGTAGAGAGGCTTTATGCCCTCGTTAATAAATTCAGTGATGTGGTACCAGGGCACTCTCTGATTAGTCTGAAGGATATGGTAAAGGCACATTGGAGCAGATAAAAGTAAGTCCAGTCAGTCTCTTCCAAAAACTGTGCCTTCAAAACCACCAAAAAGCAGCTAGAGCTGTAAGTCCAGCCTCACAATCAAGTTATTGTGCCTGAGTTACTGCACGTCAGTGGAATGGTGACAATGGTTCACATGTGAGCTCTTCACTTGTGACAGAACAGAGCTAATTTGATGTATTCTATAGTGGGCAAAGGCAGTTCCATTTCCCTCTGCAGTGCCACGGGTGAGCACATGCACACAGGCACCAGCAGCTGGTGACACACTGAACACAGTAGCTTGATCAAGTCAGAGTCATAAATAACTTCTCTGGTCTGCAGAGATAGGTTGACAGGGAGGAATCCTCTTATTGACAGAGACCCAAGCACTGCACCATCATAACACCCACAGTAATAGCTCTGTGAGGAACAGAAATAAGGACTCTACAGGAGTTCTGGCATTTAAAGTAATTCTTCTCTTTCCAAAAACCAAACTCGTAACTGTGATGGTCAGCAACTGACTGTCTCCCCTGAGTATTTTTTCCACTCTTCTCCAGAGTAGAGTTTTCCCTGCAGGGATCATCATTTCATGTAAGCACAGGGACTAATGAGGCTGAGCAGCAGCAAAACAGCCCTTCATAGCAGAAGGCAAACAGGGCTGCAGGGGGGTGGCAGCACTGGCTGTCCCTTGGCTCGTGCCATCTCCTGGAGGCTCCCGCTCCTTCCCAGCCCCACCAGTGCTACAGTCCTGTGCCCACCCCTCTGTGTGCTACAGGCAACTGTCACAGTGCTGTGTGACTTCCTGAACGATGGCTTTCACTCCCCTGTTCTGTGAAAATTAGCAAGAAATAGCAGAGTGTGTGTGTGCCAGCTCCTGGCTCCTGAGCAGAGTGGTTTCCACCTGCACTCTGCTCCTGGCAAGCAGCACAGTTTATGGTACTTGGAGTGTTTGGCTAGGTGCTGTACAGCCATGTGGGAGAACACACTTCCAGCCTGAGAAAACATGAGCCACAATCCAAATAAAACCAGGGAAAAGTTTGTGGTGTGTAATAGAACAGTAAGTTAGATGTCTATTTCCACGTTTCTAAAGGGCACAGCAACATGGTTTTTGTAGTCGATGCTGAAGATTTGCACTTAAGGACTGAGCAAGGGAGAGGAATACATTTCAGAATGTCATGTCTTAAATACAAAAGAATATAAAAGAGCTGTAGAAAAAGCAAGGAGAGGAAAAGGCCAAAAGGATATCACTAATAGCCTTATTAGCAGGGGAATACAAATTGATGCAGCCAGATATTGTACCCTCTGAGGTCTCAAGATCAAAGGAATGTGAACATAATGCAAAACATGTCTTCTATGGAGTAAAATTGCATTTAGAAAAAAGTATTTTTGATACTAAGATCTGACTGGACTCTAGAAGATGTTGCTGTTAGCACTAACAAATTAAGATGGAAAGTAATCAGAACACCAAGTTGAAATTTGGAGAAAATTTGAAATAGCAATATGAAGGAGAAAGCCTTAAGGCTGAAAGAGCAGTGAAAGAGCTGTGCAGTTAAAAGCAAGGAAGAAATCCCCTTCAACTGGCCTGCAGGATGC
Organism: Machaerirhynchus nigripectus; assembly: GCA_013397975.1. Lineage (NCBI taxonomy): Eukaryota > Metazoa > Chordata > Aves > Passeriformes > Dicruridae > Machaerirhynchus > Machaerirhynchus nigripectus. Next base: position 507,096 of record VZRQ01001799.1, read on the forward strand.
ATTATACATTTCCACTTACTCGTGATAAATTTTGGACACTTACCCACTGCTTCTTCTTGGTCTGGGAAATCAGTTGCTTGTGCTGGCCTGCTAGTTTCTTAATTTCTTCTAAAAATTCTTCTTTGCACTTCTCCTTTACCTGCTTACATTTTCTGTCCATCTCTCCCTGTGCGTTGGCCACAGCTTTATTTACAGCCTGCCTTTTCTCTTCTTCCATCTCTGTACGCAGCTGCCAAAGACAGTCAGCAAAACAAGTCAAGGGACAGCTCTTGGAATTCAAAGTGTCTTATTTAAACCTCTGCTCTTCAAACCTCTATTACTGATGTGGGTGGAGGTCACCTAATTAGAGATTTCTCCTACTTAGGAAATAAAAATTGCTCGGTTAGAGATATAACAAAATTAGATTTTATTAGAATAAAAATGTCACTGTATTTCTACTCTGCTAGGCATCTACAATAAGCTAAATAAGTTCTATGCATATTTGCTTAATGATCAGTTTACAAATTCATTAATTTCTCTTAAAAAGAGATTTTGTTTCTTCCAAATCTACAACTGCATATAAATCTACATCAAGTTCACAACGGAAAATACAAAATAGAACATCCCTGAGTTCATTAAGAGGTACCTTTTAGTATTCATTGTCAGTGAGGTTCCTTTGCCCTTGCTCAGGTATCTAAACTTTTGGTGTCTTAATCCTACAGGATTAACACTTGAACTCCCTAGGTTCATTTCACAGTCCTTCATCCAGAAGGAAATTCATCTTATCTTAAGACAGGTACTTAAGAGAGGTCAGACAAATCATCCTCCAAATTGTCCTGCTCTCTCCAGCCAAAGGTGACCAGGTCAAGTTTAGACATTGAATTTTAAACAGGTTATTATTAGATAAGAAAATTCAGACAAATTTCAGTGACCCTATTTGATCTTTAGGTCAGAAGACTGACAAAAGAAGAATTATTTATGACTAGCAGTTAAACAATGACATTGTTTAGAATCATGCTTGACAATGGAGAGAAAGGCTTTGGAAACCGATACTCATGAATGAACAATTAGTTTCAGTTTTGGATCACAAACTGATTTCAGTGGACAAGAATCAAAAAAAGACAGAGTTTTCTGTTTTAAGTAGGTTTGTTGGTATAGAAATGGTCTAAAAAAGCAATAATGGAGACTGTTTTTATGTAGTCTCTTTGGAAAAGGTTTTTTATTCACTTTGGTAAGAGTGGTTGTTATAAAAATAGAAAAGAATGTGAAAAAATCCCCAAAATCCCTTCTCAACCTTCCAATGTAGGTGGTGTTCAACAAGTGTTACCTTTTCCACTGCCTCTCGCACAACTCTCTCAGTTTCTCTTTTGTGATCAGCTTTCATCCTGTCTTTGAAATCGTTAAAGATTTTGGTGTATTTGTCATGGCACATGTTCTGACACACTCCATCATTACTGGTCTGGGTGCTCCGATGCAGCATTTTTGGAGAAGAGGCACTTAACTTCTTGGTCTGAGTTGAGACTGAAACTTTTTCAATGGGCTGAGGCATTGTGGGAATTTCCTGGCTTGAACTTACTGCTTCAGTTTCAGGTTCTGGCTCCTGCAGAGAAAGAACAAACTTGTAAATCAGATATCAAAATAGAACAAGTCAACCTGTTAACTGTTCAGTTCCCCCTGAAGAAAAAATGTTACATGAATAATATCAGTGTAGCTAATGTGAAAGGTGTCTGCTGAAGACCTGTAATGCTAATGGGATGTGGGATCCCTGTGGAAAACCAGCCTGAGAGTGGGTAGGCTCCTGGGTCAAGCTTTTCTGACTTCAGCCAGGAGCTCTCCAAAAGGAAGCACACCGATGGCCTCAGGACGCCACACTCCCCAGCCTCACCTCCCCAAAAGTATGACAAAGCTCAGAGGCTATGCTGACACCTTGGGAATACTAGAGATTTGCTAGAGATACTTTTCCCCTCAACATTCTGCCTAAAGAGACCATAGTTGCATGGCCAAGGCTCCTGAATTGTTTTGGCAAACTCTGGGCTTCCTCCGGCCCAACAGTCTCCACTGGAGTCTGTAATATTCCACTGATTCCATAGAACTGCTGCAAAGATTGATTAGTACTTCAAAGGTCCTTTGAAGATGAAAGGCTAATGAGAGCCTACGTCTTGCTTCCAATAATATAGAACTAGACTTGGATGACCACAGAAGCTCTATATAATTACACAATTATCAAGAAAGAAGTCACAGCTACTGCAGTGTACTGTACTGAATTTAGCTGCCTGTGTTATTACACTGTATCACCAATTGCTCCTGCTCTTTGGAACAGATCGAAGTTACACTCCTGGAAACATTTATTGCTATTTGAAGTGTCGGAAGACACAAACGATAATTTTTTTTTTTCAAGTTACATGTTTTAATGCTCATTTTACAGTGAAGAGACAAAGCCTTGCTCAGGAGCCTGTCTGTGTGATGAAGCATTGCTCACACCATTCAAAAGGCTGACTGTGTATTCCCTTTTGCAATCAATTACTCTCTAAGAGGTCACTGTGATTGACTTCTGGATCACTGATCAGAGCTAGGAAGGCAAATGTTAAGACATAAATACATGAAGCAAATTACAGCATTCACTGGACAGAAAACACAGTAAGAATGGTGAGACGTCCTCCTGTAATCTCCCTATCTTGCTCTCAAACACAGTTTGTGCCCCAGGGAGCACAGACTGTGTCACTGCCTCCATCGATGACGCTGCCTCCTGTGGGATCAGGTACAGTGAGGGGGCAGGTGCCCAGGAATTAGGAGAGGCCACGTCTGTATTCCAGCCACCACAGAGAGCTCTGCTGCTACAGTACCTGCACCCTCCTCTGCAATGGCACCCCGAGTCCTCTTGCAAGGAATGGACATGTGTGCAAATTTTTCTTAGCATTGCTCCTGCAGCTGGAACAAGGCCAGGAAAAAGTCCTTGACGGTTCGGGAATAGATTTACGGCTCTCTCTGTAAGTGCCCCCTTGTGTACACACGCAATAACGCAGCCCTCGGCTCCCTGATCCTCTCGTGTGCAAGCGGGATAAATAGGGAAGCCCCACAGACACAGTGGATATGGTAGTTCACAAACTTAACAGTCTCGATTGCACGTCCTGATTTCTGCTGTTTATGGCCTTACTGATAGTCTGAATTTGTCATTAAAAAAGAAATGTTGTAAGCTGACTTGCTTTATTCACGATACAGAATCTTCCCATGATGACACACATTACTTGCACGTGGGAGGCACAATTACGTTTGTTAGCAAGGAGTACCAAGCTGTGGGGCTGGAACTTCCAAGATCAATACTGTAAAATCAGTAAGAGGTGACTGAAACGGAAGGTGTGTCTGTTAAAATTTCTGACTTTTTGTACTTGTTACCTCTACAAACACAGTAATTGAGGTTACTCACTTCTTTTTTGAGTTCCATACTCTGGTTACGTCGTCCTTTCTTTGCTCTTGGTTCCTGAGTAACCTTCAGCTGTGAACAGTAAGAAAAGCATATTGAATCAACCCAAAAAACCAGTCCATGTAAGTGGCTTTCATTGTAACAAGACCAATGTACCTTTTATTTCTGATTATTTGCAATTATTTAGGGTATCAAATAGTAGTTGCAATTATTTAGGGTATCAAATAGAAAGTTTAATTAAATGTTCTTAAATGAGAAGTGCACACAATAAACTTGCTACGTTATGACTGATGACTATGACTGCATGAAGGAACAAAACTAATGAATAAGTTTTAACATTCAATATGCATTTGCTAAAATACTCTTTACTATTCCTTTCTTCATTTCACACACAAGTTCAAACACTTGTTTTCTGAGATATTCTGGTATCAGTGACACATACTTAGAAATCAGATCTTGTTGGATGCCAGAAAACAGCAGTGATTATAAAGAAAATGTAAGTATGTAAATATGGTAAGATCATCCAGACTGGATTATAACTGGAGGGGTATGGAATTTAATGCTTTAGAATAAAAGTCAGTCTCACAGTAGAAACAAGGATGAGATCTGAGTGGATGGTAATTATCTTACAGTGCTTGGAGAGAAGTTCTTACGCCTGCTTTTGAAGCATGAAGTACTAGCTAGTGTAAGTGACAGGATAATGCAGACTACAGCAGAACAGTGAGTTTGATGGCTACTCTTGTGTTCCTGTATCTGGGAAACCAGTAAAACAGGTATAAGCATTTGCCAAGTGAAGGATGAACAGATGGCATCGAAGAGAAAATACGTAAATGGGCACTTCAGACCCTGTGACTGACACTTCTGGAAAAAAAGCAAAAATACCACTGTTTTCTTTTATTTGTGACCATTTTCCTGTTTTACCACAGGCTGTTGTATGACTGCACACAAGACTTTAAACAAAAGGACTACAAAGGGTTAGCTAGGCAAAGCAGGCTAAAAAAACCCTAAAACCACTTTGATAAGGAACAACCTCCCACCACAACATACAGTTTTATAAACTTTTATGTTTTTAGTTCCAAATTGGGTGATAGACCTGTTTGACAAAAGGACAAAGGAAGAGGGTCAAAATACACCAATTTTTTTTTTTTAATACGGACTTAGAGGAAGGATAGTGGTTTTAAATGAGAAAAGATGTTGCCAGGGAAAGGGCCACCAAAAATACAGAGAAGCATCCTACAAACTATGAAAATCTTACTGCCATGTCACTAATAGTGAATATACAACACCCTCTTGGACGATGAATGACTAGTAAAGACCAGCTATGATAAGTGAATTTCCACATGGAAATGCAAAGTTTTGGATCTTGGCCGTTTGTGCTCTTTGTTAAAACAATGTAATTTTTCTTGTTTTGCAGAATTATTTTTAATGACTTTAGTCTTGCTGGTCACCTGGTCCCCAAGTGCAACATTTGCACCTAACTTTAGTTGGACCATGGAAAATGCCATGGCTGGTGTTACTTGGGGATCTGAAGGCAGAACAGAGCCTGAAGTGAACATACTCCAGCTGTGAAAAGGCTGAGCAGCTACAGGGCTGGCCCTTGATAGGGCTCCAAGAAGGCAGTGTTGCAGTCCATCTGATATCTGTGACATTTGACTTGAACATTCCTATTTAACTTTAGAAATCTTGATCTGTCTCATCAAGGTGCTGTAAGTGACAAACACTTTGAAACTTCACAAAGGTCATCCAAGAAATTGGAAAGAGGAAAAGGAAAAATCCAACCAAACAAACAACAAATGTGTCATCTTGCTACTACTGAGCTACAAAACATAGGGAGAATAAGCCTTTGAACCCTCCTGTCATCACAAACCTGCAGACAGAGCACAAGGCTAATTTAATTGTACATTAATCAAAAAACAGAGTCTTTTTACTCTTTAATGAATTGCCTTGATTGCTAACATTGTAGCAGCACTCACTTGCTCATTGCTAGTGGAAGAGATACTCGACTCTGCCTCCTCTTCCCCTTTGTCCTCATTCTTTGATTTCCAGAACCTCCCCTCACGAAGAAAACGCTGGTGCAGTTCCAGTTCATCACAGGCCTTCTTCCATCCCATACTGCGTTTCACGTGCAGCCGGTGGATGTTAACTGTGATATCTTGAATGTTTTCAGAGGGGATCCAGGCCCTTTTGAATACACAGTACAGACAGGTTCAGAAACATTAAATACAGGTGAAGGATCTTGACCGAGAAACTGACTTCAAAAGCAGTTCTTCACAATGGCCGATCACTGACAATTCCTTTTTACTTTGGTTTCTTTTTTTAAACTCAACACATTTGAAAAAAATGGACTGCATACTGTTAAGACATTTTTGTTATTATAAATACTCGTTAGCTGTGGGTGCTATGGCTAAAAGTCTCTCTCATTTTTGATGAGCCACAAACCTTCCCCAGCACCATCTCTCACCTGCTCTCTTGCTAAATGTCCTGAGTCACACACAGAAACAGTTTTTATCGGAGGTTCATATGCTAATCCAATTTAGCTCTTGACCTCTTTGCTAAAACTGTCAAGGAATGTACCAATTCATCACCTTGAATAGAGACATTTTGCAGCCTGGGCCCCTGTCTATCAGGACTGAACTTTTGTGGGGACTGTCATGCTTCTTTGCACTGAATTCATGCCAGTGACTTGGTTCCAAAGTTACTCTGTCCTCTCAAATATGTTCAGAGAGTCCTCAGAGAGTTAGATAGGGAGGTCTTGACATTTTGAAAGGTTATACCAAGCACCAAGCTTGGACATTGAAGATATAGAGTCACTGCCATGCACATCTGCCTAACAGATTAAATAATCAACAAATTATATGTTTGTGAACAGATTCTTGATTCTTGCAATATGAATTTAATTTTATTAAGTGAAGACAAAGAAACAATGTCAATTTACACCAAACAGGAATTTGGCCTTTTGTCCTCTAGTTAAACATCCTTTGCCTTTTGTATCAGCACACATATAAGAAGTTGCAAGCACCTCATCCCACAGGTGCCAGGTTACTTTATTAAGTAGTCTTAAACTGTGTGAACTAAAAGCCAAAGATTACTAATGAAATAAACTGTATTTCTAAACAGATTCAAGGTAAAAACCATTCTGTGACTGAGGCACCAGTAAATATCCTCACTCACTTTATGACTATTAGAAGTCTTGGTAGCTGACATAACAAGTGAAAAGATGTTATATACTGTGAAAGTTACACTGAAAGCTGTAAGTAAACAGTCTCCTAAAACACTGTTATGAAATTGTCTAGGCCCTTTTGGGATGCACCAAAATATACCACCTCCCAACAACGGTGAATTACTTGGGAAAGGTCTCCTGTCCTCACATTATAGGCATATAAATAAAACATTAAAAAAAAAAAAAACCAAACAAACAACAGTACATCCACTGTAACACTGCTACAAACCTCCCCAAATGGTGAACAACCAACTGCAGAGAGAACCAAAAGCTGATCTTTAAGAGTCAAGTTTCCAAGCTAAAGAGTGATTCTCCGAAATTGCAAACTGGCTCCCAGCAGGACGCCTGTCAATGTTCTAGCAGCGAGACACAAACATTTGTGATATATATCATGGTACTAACCCACAAAATTGCAGTGCCTCGGCTCAAATGAGAAATTGCACAAAGCCAATACTGCTGGCAGAAGGAGTACATTTCTGTCCAATTTTCACCTTGGCCTGGATTAGCAGGCAGCCAACCATTTGAAGAAACAGCTGAAGTTCACTAACTGTCTTTAATTAAAATGGCATTAAGGAACATCCTTCTGGCAAATGTGGAAAGAGAATCTCTAAGCCATTTGGACACTTCATTATGTGTTAGACTGAACTTTAAAATTTTCTGAAACAATTATGGGAAAACATTCAGTATTTCTAATGTTGGCAACAAGCTGAGCCAGGATTTACAACATGATAGATGAGATAAATTCTTTTAATATTGTTTGTAAAAAGCAGCACATGGAATTAATAAATTACCTTTGGTGGTGATGGCCAAAAAAGCGAACATCAACTTGATTGTCCTCTTTCTGCATGACTTTGGCTGGCCAAAACCCAAAGCCTTTCATTTTGGCCCAAACCAACTCATGATTAGGTATCTGGGAAAAAAAGTTGGTTTTATTAGTGGATATGAAACATTACATTGCTATCTCCCACAAATATTCTGCTGTAATACTATGCTAATGTCTTAAAAATATGGTCACTCTTTGTGCTATTTTCATTTTTATTTTCTTACAATACATTTCCTTGTTACAGATATTGCTTGGATCAAAGTAAAAAAAACCCCAAACAACAAAGTCTGAAAAGGGTATAACTGTCTATTGAAAACATATATCTTAAGCAGCCTAAAAATTAGCTTGTTTTTTTAGCTTCATTTAGGAGCAAAGTTTTAGTTCTGTAAGCTCCTTATTTTCTTGTGAAACTGTTGTAACTGGCTGATACCCAAGTTTTATAACCTATATTGTTACAGCTTTGAACTTCAATCAACACTTCACTTGTGTAAAATATCCAGGCTTACAGAGTCTTAACCGTGCTTTTGAAACAAGCCCCCTGAAATGGAATATTCAATGCATTAATGACACCAAAACTGCAGGCTTCTATACAGAAAAGCAAACAAACAAAAATCTGTGTCAGCAACATACACAAGGATAGCAGAACCAATTGTCAGGTCGCGCGTTTGACAAATAGAAACAGTTCTTGCAAAGCTGCAGCTCATCCAGCTGAAAGACAAAAAAAGGTAAATAAGAAAAAAAATGCTATTTATGTGATTTCAGTAGCATCCCTCTCCCTTAAGTAATAAAATTTTTCCCCCCTGCTTGCTAATTTGGTGGAGTTACTTCCGTCCATGCAAACTAAAGGTGTGAAACTGAGGTGGGCTGTGAGAGGCTGAAAGACAACCTGAATAAATATTTTTCATGTTTCAGAAAACCCAGGCCAAGGGGGAAGACTAACTGACATATTAATGATCTATTATAGATGAAATGCAAAGAATAGTTCTTAAAATTCATCAAATATTTAAAGTACATTGTGAAAGAAGTAATTCAGCTGTACAAAAGGAGAAAGTGTGCCAGCTCCTCAGCTGTATTTTTTGGTCTCCTCTGAATGTGGAGAAATGTTTTGAGGCCAGTTACAGAATTTAGTGGGAATCTCACCTCAGGTTCAATTTGTATTAGTAAGTACAATTATTTCTAGTCCAAATATGTATTACCTGATTATTTTCAAAAGTAAAATTTGAATATAACTGTTTTTAAAATTATAATCCAGGTGCCAAAAAAACCCCAACAAACCCCAACAACAACAACAACAACAACAACAACAACAACAACTACTACAACTACAAAACCTAACCAAACAAAAAAAAAATTAAAGAAAAAGGAATTCTGAATCAGCTGCTACACTGTCTGGAGAAAATGTATAACTCAATTTCACACCCTTTTTATTTTTGTAATATGAAGAATAATTTCTTAGATTCTGAAATGAAAATCAAGTGTCTTGACTACATTTTGGTTACGTGGTAGTACTTACTTCATGGCAGGTGTCTTTGTAAAGCATCCTTGCTATATCCGCTTGTTCACTGTCCGCTACAAATTAAAAATAGATGGTATAAACAATCACAGTATGATCACAGTGCTCACAAAGATTTGCAGCTGTCATTGCTGTGACTTTCATGCTATAATTGTCCTGCTCAAGAAGACAAAACATAATTTAATCACTTGGACAGCCCCTCCATTTAAAATTTTCTAACAATCAGTTCAATATTTGTTTTCTGTGTCATATTTATATGCAACAATACCGCTTTTACACTGAACAATACAAGTACACATCTGAGGAGGAGCAGCAGCAGGGAGACACAGTTGCTCTTAATATGGATTCAGTTTCTTTCTCTGCTTGTGTCTTAATGTCACACTGCAGTTGTCCTAAAACGTGGCTCTCTGCTCTCTGCTCTGAGTGATGCTTCACAGACTGTTTATCATTGAGTCTCCCTTTACACCCGTGTATTCCTCCCCGGACATATTCACATCTTTCCCCACCAGCCACACTGTGAATCTTCTGGGGCTGCAAACAGACTGGTGCCACCCTCCTCCCAGTCTCCCTGATCGGGGAGGGGGGGGGTACGTCTGCAGGGGAGATCCACATCCTTCCTGAAAAATGATGGTTCTGGAAAACAGGACATGGCTACAGCTTCTGGAAATGGTGTTTTCTGACTTCCAATGAGTCACTCATTACCTTCCCAGTGCCTGGCAGCTTCTCTGATGCCTGTACCTTCACACTGCACCAGCAGCACACTCTGGTGTGGATGCAGCTACATTTGCTGTCACAACATGGCAGATATTGCTCAAAAGTAAATGAAATATGTGTCTATAGTACATGTTTCTGCTGACACAGCACAGAAACTCTGCCGTACCCTAGGACAACATATGCATATTGGCAAAAATCTGCATCATAGACTGACTTAGGACTTTGCTGAAGAAGGAACAGAATGGCAAAGGTGTAAATTCCCACTAAGAGGTTTAGCCAGGGAGGATGAAAATACTTCTGTAGTAGGCGGGCCAGAAAAGACCCTTATGCACTTTGATTTTTAAGGGCTTTCAAATGACCTCATTCACACTTAAGACTATCTAATACCAAATTCAATCCTGAACTTGTGAGTTTCCTACAAATAAAGACAAATCAAACAAGGCAAGCAGTAAATGTATTTTACCTCCATAGAAGATCACTGTGTTGTGTAGAAGCAGTTGAGCATCTGCTTTGAACTCCTCATAACTCCTGTACTTTCCTTCATTTACTTTCTACACAAAAGGAAACACAAGACCGTGAGAAAACTCTTAAAAGTGCTGTACCCATTTTATGCAGAGAAGCTTTCACAGAAATCTGCATTATGCAACACAGGTCAGACACTGCCTTTCCTGCATACAAAAGTATACTTACAACTCTTTGACATGATTTGTTAGTACCTGAGCACTGGATGCACTTTGTGCAATGGTTCCTTTATGCAATGCCCAGAAGTAAAATAGATTCTTTAACACTTGAGCAAAATTAAAAAACGTTTTCCTGGTTGTAACAAGGGGAATCTGGAGTAGCTTCAGCATAAGGTGTGGCCCAAAACATTTGTTCAAACTGAAATATGTTCCCTGAGGTGACCATTTTGTACCTTAAAATATGAGCTACTTTCAAATCAATATTGACTGCCTTTAAACTTCCAGGATCTTCAGTTGACAGTGAGTGTCTTCTGATGAAAGCTGATTGTCCCAGTCTTCCAAACTCGTAACAAATGCCTACATGGAGCCATGAAATTAATTTTCCTAGTATGGCCTTTTGTCCGATAAGGAATGCAGCGTTTTCAGTTGTGCTCTCTCAAGAACATCTATGACAATTGCAATCATCAAACAAAACAACATCAGCTTATAGGATGCTATCAAGGCCAAAAGACCTTCTATGGAAGCAGGAGAAGTTGACAGAGTGAAAGGAAGGCCTGACCTATTTTCAGGCCCAACCAGTGTTGCCAGCACTTCTAGACAGGCAGCAGTGCTGGTCTCCAAAACTGTCAGTGAAGCTATTGTTTATTCATGCATTTTAATAATAAAACAAAGGCTCTTCACATCTGTGGTTGTAAAGGGCAAGATATACCACAGCACTGCATAGCAATCCAGTTGCAGGAATGAGTAAAGATGAGTATGCTGTTCATTATGGTCATGTGCAGTTGATTTATATGAGTCATGATCAGACCTTTGTTTCAGAAAAAAGGGACAACGTATTTGTTAGTACTTTATTTTTGGAACAATTAATGCAAAACAAATGTTTTGGGTGAGTCTAGTTTTTCATGATCAAAATGATTAGTTCTTTATGAATCATTTGGATGTTTATAAAGCTGACGCCTACACAAGGGCATAATGACTGAAATCGGAATATGGTCAAAAACATTGGGCCAGAGATGCAAACATAGGCACTTGAGTCTCACTGATTTAATTAAACAGAACTTAAGATTTTAGCTACCTGCAGTGACTAGTAAAACTTCAGTAAAAAAGAATTGAGGATATTCTGTGTCTGAAAACTAGGCACCACGCAAAATGGTTTTAGTCGGTTACCTATTTATGAGGAAAAGTTTGAAACGTTAAGCTTCCATATCCAATGCTGGATACTGATCATAAAGAGAATTAAACAGGATTAGGACTTTTTAGAGTTTCACTGTTAAAAGACACCAAAACCAGTGTGGAATTCAGAAAGCAAGTCACTCTACCTCCTGTATAGTAGGAACATCAACAGCTGAGTGCACCAGCCTTCGATACATTGGGTGTTTGTTGTCCTTCCCTTTCTTGTTTAGATCTATAGCCTGAAAGGACCATGAGACAGTGTTCGTTACTGCATTAAGAATCTGCTTAAAACACATAAAAGAAGATTAGAAAATGCAATAGTTTGGAATACTTCGGGTGGGGACTACACAAGGGCAAACTGGGGACCACAACCCATGAGATTATGGTCTCGAACCTGAAAACTGTCCATGTGAGAGGAGCCACAGGCCCATGGCATAACCTGCTCCTGTCAGGGTGATGCTGATCCGTGCCACGGGGCCTGATAAGTGTGTGTGGAAACACACACACTGCTCGTGACAGGAGAAATAAAACCCACCCTCTTGTAGCCCTCCTCCCTGCACAGTCACAGGTGAGGAACCACCATGATCCTCCACAGTGCAGCACAACACTGAATGAACTTCCCTGCCTCAGACTCACCCGCTCCTTCATACGAGACACTATGAATCGCAGGTATGTGCTCATCTCTTGTTTACTTGTGTTTTTCTTCTTGATACTCTGCCAAAGAAAAACGGGATCATATTATTATTTTAAACTTGACTTCAGAATCCAGCCAGTAAACATTTTCTCTGCCTTAACACTTAATTTGAAAAGGTAACTTTGAATCACAAAACCCACTATTTCTCAGGGAAAATCTTTTCTGGGAAATTAGTAACACTAACACGCCACAACAACTATATATGTTGCTTTGAATTATGTCTGGGCTGAGAACTTCAGCTACAGAAAAATTACAAGTTTTATTTCCACTTGTATGCATAATAGTTTGTCAAAACCTCTCATAAAAAATGTCTAATTAGAATAAAGCAATGAAGAAAGGCATTTTAGGGAGCAGCTTAAAATTTATTTAATGGTCTTTTTATTAGCAAGGCATTAATAATTTTAGTAAAATAAGACATAATTTAAAAAATAATATCCTGTACCGTCTACAAATTATGTGCTTACTAAGCAAAATGACACCATCTGGGAGGAAGTCAAACTGGCTCTAGCCAGCAGAAACTCAGAGCACTTTTTACTGCTCAAGAAACACAGCAGTTTGGGAATTTTGTGGTTCTTCCTTAAAAAAATTTAATCCAGATTCTGGAACGCAGATCACTACTTTTTAGCAGTTCAAGATCCAGAGTTTTTCCCGCTCATCTTAGACTAATACAGAGACTTAACCCTACCCTTCAAAGCATAACCAGGCTAGTGGGAAGCCCTGCAAACAGAAAATGTGCTGCTGAAGAGAAGGTGTCTCTCTGCAAATGCCTAATGTGCCCTTACAAAGCAACCTTTCCAATTCCAGCTCACAGCAGTTGTGCACAGTTCTGCATGGCCTTACAAGAGCTGGCTGAACAGTGCCACCTCCTCCCTGCTTTCACCTACAGCAGCCCTCCAAAACAAAAGCACGGTGAAACAGCAGCATGGGTTCCAGGTCTGATATCCTGAAGTGTTTCTAACTTCTCACATCTCTTGCAAGGCATTCACTCCTCCTCACACCTCCTTGTGCACTGACTGCCAAGCTGAGCTCTCCCCTCCTCATGCCTCCTTTCACCGCGTGTGTGCAAACTGTGTGGACCAAACTGGCTCAGTTACACCTGCATCCTCAATATCTCGTGGGTCTTTAGCAAGATCCACATAAGTGTGAAAATGATGGTTGCTTAGCAAACACAAGAAAAAACCAAATCCATGTTCTAATAGGTAAATACAAGAGGTATGAGGCTTAAAAATTATCAATCACTAGAAGTGTGCGATTTTTCATTGAATTACTTATGTATGACTCCAGACAAATAGAGGGAGCACACACATTGAGTACAGAGCAACTGCTTTTACAAATTTACTTGGCAAGAGTAAAATTACAGATTAGTGCAAAAAAAGCTGTCAGGATTTGATTGTGTCTCCCCTGTTTATATTCCTCCTGCAAGACACCAAGGACAAGGAAAATCACAGGCTGTTCCCCTGTGCTACAGCATGCTTGCAACCTATACATCTCAGGACTGTACTTACTAGCTCCTTCTTAAAACAAAACTGTACACAGCACTACCTGCAAAGCTGCTCGTTTGATTGCTTAACAGCAATTAGAGTCATTACAAACTGTGCTGAAATACCAGTTCAGTCACGAACCTACTCAGATACTGCACTGTGCAGAACAACACTACAGCTTTCTCCTAACTGGGAAGAACTCTCTGTTGTGGAAAGGGCCAGCTCCAGGTATTTCTAATACCTACAGTTCCTTTAAGCATTATTTTCCTAATATTAATGGTTGCCTGACCTTCCTTCCAAACTCTGGAGTGACAGAGAATTTTATCTTGCACTGTATTTCTGAATCCCCTTCTGTATATTCATGTTTCACTCTGACTGCCTTGAGAACGTGCATTCTTCTGGAATTCAAATTACCTATTCAGTTTCTCATAAACCAACATTGCTACTGCAAATGAAAGCCCAAATGTGCATTAAATTATCTGCATTATGAAACGCTGCTGTCATTTTGTCATTTCAGGCACTGGAGTGCTGTGTGCTTGCTAATGACACAGCATTTTAAAAGACTGCAACTTATAAGGACACAATAAAACTCACATGCATTGACTAGTCCTACACCTCCTTTTTGACATGGCTCTGAATTTATCATCCTTTGAAAGTATTTCAGAATTCATGTGAACCATTTTTCATGCCCTGCTGGGCAAGACAGTTTGAAAGAGACTGTTGAGATAGATGGTTTACAGTCTTATCCTTCAGATCACAAGAAAAGATAGATAGCTGGCTTTGTATAGTTATTGATGCCAGCAATTAATATCATCTTAAGCACCAATGAAAATGATATAATTAACTTGCCAATTCTGGCAAACTTTAATTTTTCCACTTTTCCTTCAATTCCCTACACTGATTTATTTTAAGAAAAACTTGATCTCCATGTACCTCTACTAAATTTTGAAAGGTAATAAATTTAGGGAATTGGAGCCTATGAGCCAGCAAAATGTCTTTTTATGGCAAGGTTGCTCACTCTTTGTAGAAAGCAAGTTACATTTCAACCACTTCATTCACTTTTCAGCAATAATTAGCCATTTAGGAGGCAGCATTCACACATTCTTTGGAAGTTATACTGAAAAATGTGTAATTTTTTAATAAAAAACCACCTTCTTTGTATTTTGAAGACTTGTAGTATTCTCAGAGAAGTCAACCTAGAGCCACTTAAAGCAAGAAAAGAGATAATACTGGATGGGGACTATGATTTGCATAAACTCTATTTATATTGCTCTGACACAAGATAATATACCCACTTTCAGGTCCCTTTATAGGCAGAGTGATATAGAAGCAGATATAAATGAAAATTAGGTTTTCATTTTTCTAATTTCCTACTTTCAGGAAACAAAAACAATGATAGTGGCAAGATCCACTCTCCTCCCTGTCAGATCTACTAAGATACTCTACTGCAAACCTTGTTCAACTTCAAGTTTCTTTCAAGGAGACTGCCAAGATTCAATCCAGCCCCCAAAACATCAGGATCCTTATACTTGTAGATAGCCTAGTTGTGGGATAAATTATCTTAATATAGGACTTTACTAGGGCTGGCTGGGATGAAAGTAATTGTCTCCACAGCAGCTCGTATGGTGGTGTGGTTTAGATCTGTGCCCAAAACAGTGCTGATAACACATGGATGTTTTAGCTCTTGCTGAACAGTGTTTGCAGAGCGGAAAGGCCTTGGCAGTTTCTCACTCTGCCCCCACAGTGAATAGATTGAGCAGTACACAAGAGGCTGGGAGAAGACACAACAAGGCAGAAGACCTGACTAACCAAAGACATATTCCATGGCATATAACATGATGCTCAGCAATAGAAAGGAAGAGGAGGGCCTAGGGGGAATTCAACCATCTTGAGCTCAGGAACTGTCTGGGCATCGATCTGTCCATGGAGGGTGGGCAGTGACTGCCTTTGCACCACTTTTGTTTCATTTTCTTTCTCAGCTGGGAGTTGGAGAGATGTGAGGGCAGCCCTGTGGTGCTTAGCTGCCTGCTGGGGTCAACCTGCAACACGGACAATTCCTAAGTCACGCCACTGCTTTAGAGAAATCTGCAAACCTTCTGCTTTGAATCAAGGTAAACTGAAAGGCTTGGTCAGGCCTAGTGTTTACACAGGGGATGTGGGAGTGAAGTAATAACCTTCACAATAGCAATCCTCATGTAGAAGATTAATGAGATTTGGTAGGTTGAAAGGCCAAGGCTGTAGAACTCTTTTCTTGTGGGTGCAGGAAATACCTTATATTAGCCTTATTCTCTGCAGCACATCTGTTTCTTAGAAGCTAGTACCTGAAGGTTACATTGCTCTTTATATTAAATATTCCAGATTAATTATACTGCCTAGCTGTTAAAGAGGGTAGCAATATATTGCACTGTGCAGGTGTGACTTATTTAGCAATTCTGACATGCTTATAGTGCAGGAATTCACTGCAAGACTTTACAAACCACATGAGGTTAAAGCAGCCAGGGGCACTTCCAAGAAACACTCCATCCTTCAGTAGCACCAGGGATGATGGAAATGACAAACCTCAGCACTGAGTTAGCACGGAGCTCTCAACTCCCAGGGTGGCAGTGGCCACTGTGCTGCAGTTGCTGCAATCTTTCATTTAAAGAGAAAAAATAGGAAAACTCTAAGAAATGCAAGGTGTCAGTGCCAGCATTCTGTCTAGCTGTAAGCATTTAAATTATATTTGCTCCATTTAAAGAGGTTTCCATTTCCCTATAATCTCCCATTAATGAATATTTTTCCCTTCCTCCCTCACCTGTCCTGTGTATACACACATCAAAGAGCTGCATTTCAGTTCAGTGATGGATTATGTGAAGGCTGCTCAATGACAGATATGTGTTTCTAAGGCATCAGTTGCATTTTCAGAAGCAATTCAGGTTTCAGGGTGTCTATTTGCAGAAGGGAACTATGTGCATGAGTCTAACATACACTCACCACTGCCCTTTAGAAACTTCTTGCTTTACACACTGGCCCTTGGACTTTTTTTAGGGCTTAAATTGCCAGAGGAATTTGGTGCCACATATGGAAAGCTTTACCGTTCTGCTGCCCTCTCAAACTTCCAACCCTCAGGTCCTCAAGTTTCCTGTACCATTTAGAAAGGTATGCAGGCACATGGAATGGGTCTCAGAGCACTGTGTGCCCTAAGTATCACACAGAAAAGCTTCTGCATGAGCAAAACATGCCCTAAGAGTTGCCTCTTTCATGGTCAGATGCAGTAAAACTAGACTTCTTAAAGCATCAGGTGCTTTTGGAAATGTTACAGCTGAATCCACAAATTGATTTCTACTTGTATGGTGCATTAAGCACTTTCTGAATATGAAACATCATATGAATTAAATATGCTTGTATGTGCACAAAGAAGGTGGCAGGAGGCTCTAAGTGGAGGTTTCCCAGTTTTCTCACTGCTGTGGACAAATTCCTTTTTACTTTATTCAGTATGTCCTATGTCCCAGTTCTGTCAGCTCCCTGATTTACTCCACGGGAGGGACCTGCTGAGGACTAAAACCTCCTCAGGTGTGGGCTCTGTGCCCTGAGCCATGTGCTGCTAAAACTGGTTCTACACTAGGACTTCCCTTTACCCACCGATCCATGACTATTATTTGTGTGATCATGCCAAATCCTGCTTCAAGAAAGTTTCCCCATACAGGTCTCTAACAAACTCCTACCATAACACTAGAAAATAAATCAATACAGCCATATTCTTTCCCCCTTCCTTGTATTTTGCATTAACCATCTTGACTGACAGCTGTCACCTAAACCCCCCTGATCTGAGCACTTGAGTAACCTCACTTAAGTAACCTCCATCTTTCTGTACTTCTAACTTTCTACTGCTTGTCATTCTCACTTGTCAAATTTTGTCTGAAGATGATTGTGAACTGCATAATGGTTTATTTTTATGTACTCTAGGAAATGCTCAGTACAGTACCAGAACTCAGAAACAGCCTATTTATAGAATACTTAACAGCACAGTATTTAATATCTTAAGCTCTACAGATTACTTTAGTCTCCTATGTATAAACTCCAGGAATATTGAGACACACATTATGATAGGTAAATTGGATATAAGTCCTTGCAAAGAACATGCATGAAAGACCAATCTCTGATCACATGTTTGTAAAAAAATTTAGGAGTCAAGTGAAAACACATGACTAATTCTTTCCTTCTGTTTCATGAATCAAAATCTATTTCTCTGGGACAAATGATGTATCAAAATGCTTAATTTTACTTTCTTATAACTTTTTTTTTAATTTGGGTTTTTAGACAAATAGTAATAGTCAGTTACACTAACATGCGATCAATATTCTCCTATTCATAATTTTGTATATATCTATTCCCCCTCCAAAAAATTAGTATTTTGGCAGTACTTTTTGTAGTCTTTAGGTACTAAATTAACAGCTGAAAAAATTTAATTCCCTTGTTTTATCTAACCGAAGAGCGGCAATAAATGTATAAGTCTCCTACTCCTTCAGAAACTGAGTTGACTAACCCTGTCTCGAATGGACTATTCCAGTAGTGAAAAATGTAATCTCTAAGCTCATTCAATATTAAGTTTTTCTCTTGTGACCTGTCTACCAGGAATTTTGCTGATAATGCCAATTTATTTCACTTAAGACAGTGATCAGTCAACAGTCAGGGAAAAATTTCAATCAGTACAATGTGGCTTGAATTGAACTTTGTTTGACTTTTGACTTCTGCTGAGAGTTATATAGGGTAGAAAAATATTCAGAGTGGTACCATCAAGTTAAAAAAAGAAACAAACGAGGAACTGGACATTGCTGTTTATGGATGCAGTGGAGAAAAACCATGAGCAGGCAAACAGAGTTTAGAACAAGGTTTGAAAGGGATTGTTATAAACAATATGGGAGGAAAAATATTTTTTAAGTTATGAACAAATCCTTAGCAATGGCCTTTATAAAATACTTCTGAGTAGTCAAGTGTGCAAGATAAAGCTGCACAGGTTGATCAAACTAATACAACCAGAAATTGTGAAATGAAAAATCCAAAGGCTTGCTGACCTTGGCAGCATTACAGAAGCAATCTTTACATAAGAATGAAGTGTTCTTAGATTATTTCTCCCAACATATTATGTTTTAAACATACTTTTACTTCACTTCTGTAAAGAGCTTTGAAATCTCCAATTGAAAAGTGCTATGTCCAGTTATGAGAATTAAATATGAAAATATATGTATCTCTTTGTCCCAGCTATCAATTTTCTTGAAGGTACATATTTACTGCTGATAATGCAACGTAAATC
The DNA here is from genome assembly GCA_013397975.1 of Machaerirhynchus nigripectus. Lineage (NCBI taxonomy): Eukaryota > Metazoa > Chordata > Aves > Passeriformes > Dicruridae > Machaerirhynchus > Machaerirhynchus nigripectus. Next base: position 526,087 of record VZRQ01001799.1, read on the forward strand.
CCCCATTGCCCTTATGCAAGATGGTTAAGCTCTGTTACGCCCTCTGGACATCAGCCAGGGCTCTCTCCACATTATTAGTTTTTTGAATGTAGGCCACTTTCTTGCTTTTAAAATGAAATTAGATCAGTCATTTCCTAGGAGGGTGGGGAGAAACTAGCAGAATACTGAGGGATGAATACTGACACAAGGATGCTGACTCCCATACTTACAGGGACTGTGCAAGCCTCCTTAGTTCATGTTTGCAGAATTAAGGCTTGAAGGGATGTGAATTAACTACAAGAAAAATAGGAGCTGCTGGCACAGGGGGAGAAAGGATGCCATGGCATTCACAATGGCAATATTCACAAAAATAGGTTGATCTTCACCTGAGGCACTAAGCAAGCCAAAGACCTCTGGGGCAGGAAGTATTTAAGAGCCCCCAAAACCTCTCCATAGTATTTGTATAACAAAAAAGGAACCAATATGCAGAAAGATAGGCAGAGAGCACATGGCTCAAGTTTCACAGGGTTTTTTTTAAGGTAAACATTTATTTAATATCATTGCCATAAAGGACATCAAGGCCTCAGGATGAAAGTCAAACTGTTCTCAAAGCTGACGCATCGGAGCATATTTCAAGCAATGATTCAGCATTTCCACTCTGAGGACATCCATGTTACAAGATAGATGCTATAAAACCACCTCATACACAAGGTAGCATAAACCATCTACATTCTCTACTCTCACCAGGCGTCACCTAAAATTCCTGGCAAACTAGAGTGGAGACTGGATGCAGTTTACCTAATTTTAACTATTTACAGGAATTATCAATACTTATAATAACACCCAACAACTATTAGAGAGATTTATTTAAAAATCTGAAAGCAATTCATTTATATATGGTCATACTTTGTCTTTAACAGAGGGAATATTGACTAGCTAAATTAAATGCTAGCAATTCAATATGGAAAGATACAGTATTTGTCTTTATTCTTAACAGTTTTTTCCCGGCCTCAACAGCTTTTTCATTACTTTCAACTTCCTTGAGGCAGGCTTGATTTTCTTGCTATTTCCCTAAACCCTGAGAGCTCCCAATCTGAGGCAACAGAACTCATCTTTAGAACTCATTCTAAAGTAACAGCAGTCAAAAAGTGCTGTTTTGAAACAAAACAATCCACGTGTTTTCACCAACTGCTTCTCCATCCCACAAAGTGCCTGAAACCTCACATTCGCTGCAGCACAGATCATCTTTAAGGTCATTCTGCTGCTCTACAGCTAGATCCAAGCTTTTAGCAAAGGAATTGCCTTTCCCTCCAGCAATCCTAGGCAGAGTGGAACTGGAAGTTTTATGCCTTTCTGTAGCAACATTTTTATCTGAAACATTCACATGCATTACTCCTTCTACAGGAAGGGAGCCTACCTCTGTAGGAAGCCTAGTGAAGTGCTCCATTTGGGGAAGTGACACAGAGATGACAACAGCAACAGGTATTTGGCTGATTCAAGGCTAGGTACCAGTAAGCACCATCCTGACTAGAATGTTTAGTCTTCTAATGACGTGTAGACAACGTATCTGCCCATTCTTGGAAAGTATAGAAAATATACTTTTTGCTGTCTCCCTACCACACTCATAAGAATAGCATTTTTAAAGAAAAAACAACATAGATATGGATGCCATGAGTAAAATCCAGATTGCCCTTTTTGCACCAACAGAATCCACATCCGTAAATGAAAAGCAGGATTTAACTCCATATTTTTGATACTGTCCTCATCAGTACATGATTGTGGCTTTATAATGTAAACTATCATTCCGATAAAGTATTAAGAATGCAAGTCATCAAAATACAAAAATGATTCATTAAAATGACGTTAAGTAAAAACAGTAGCATTTTATACAGCAATTTGTTTACTCTTGTTGAAGGTTCCCACACTTTACTGCACTTAGGTGCACACACTCTGGCACAGGGTACTGTGCAAGTAAAACTTTTTGGAGTCTTCAAAAATAGCCATCTGCTACATGCACCACATTTTGGTACCTCTGCATAGATGCTCTAGGTATTTACCATCGTTTCAATGTTCAGTTTTTTTACCCATTAACCTGGCCAGACCATCTGGACACCTTAATGAATCTATTAATGAATATCAATCCTCTAATCAGCACATGAAATCTCATAGGTACTCACCCTGCAAACTGGGCACTGCCAGTGACTACTGCTGTCTCTAAGCCTGAACTCATCAGACAAACACTTGGAATGATACACACGAAAACACAGGTCACATATCAACACCTCTCCAGGCAAATGGCATTCAAAACAATACCAGTCATGATTTTCTGTTTCCCAGTCCTACAAAAAATACAAAATATTTTGGTATGACATTCTGTCAAAATCTGCAGGAACTAAGAATAAAATTGATATGTCTTGAAATCCAGCAGCAATTAGACATTATAAACATTTTAAGAAGTGTGTAATGTTTAAAAAACAGGGGAAAACCTACGTGCTTAAAGATCTTCATAATTTAATACACACTAACTCCAATAGAATATGAATGCCAAGTTTTCGTTTTTTCAAGTGTCTGATTAGTTGCAATTTCAAATATGAGCTCTGTCCACAATGAAAAGTGGGTTTGTTTTCTACCTTTGTGTAAAACATTTATTGACCTCTCTGTATTAGACTGCAAACAAAAGTTTGTGCACCTCAACAGACCATACCTATTTTCTTGGACTATTTCCCTTAGTTTGATTGTTACAGTATATTTTCAACTGTAATTTTCTGAAGGGCGGTCCCTTCCAGTCTTTACTGTCTTAAAACTGACAACTTTTCAGCATCAAAGTGTAGAGTTACAAGAAATAAATGAAATCATGAACCAATTACTGCAAGAAATGTTTCTGCTACGCAATCCCAATGCAATTCAAAAAATATAAAATGTTTCACTTGCCGTGCTCAATAGCACCAGGCTCATTCCTGAAACATTCTACAGAAGACAAAGGATATGGTTCTGCTGATGCACAGATGTCTTTAATATACTCTTCCTTGAAAATTCACCCCCAACGGCCAGATTCTGACCTTTGAAACATGTGCACAAGCTTTACTGAAATAAATGAGAGCAGCATGCATATAATTTGGAGGCAGAATTTTGCTCTAGGAATCTATAGTTCTAAAACCAAGCAGAATTGCCAGGGGCCACTGTTAAATGTTTATGTTTGTTATCTGAAATGCCACAGTTTTCCCTACACTTAGAAGACAAAATAGCTGTCATATCTCAGATAAAATTCCCAATGCCTTCTCATGTCAAATGTCACTTTTCAATGGGTTCAGATCTCTGAAAAAATCACTCCTATTGTTCAATAAATTATCTTGGTAAAAATCTGATCAAGCTATTTTTAATGTCATGTTGTAAAGGTGGAGTTAGCGATTCCCACCGACAGCCAGAACTGGCATTTGTCTGATTTTCATTACTCTGTGCCTGGGAACTAGAGTCCTTGTGTGAAAGGTCTCCTCCAGCGGAGCAGCGTAAGAAGTGCCATACACAAGTGGCGCTTCCAGTCCCGCGTGCTGGAGAGCAGCCGTGTTGTGTACAGAACTCATCTGACCACAGCCTCCGTGAACACAAGAGATCTTGGGACAGCCTCAACCCAGACTGCCTGCACTAAAGTTTATGCACCACGAATGCTGGATTGCAGGGGCAGCAAGTTTAGAGGGGGAAAAACCACCCTATGAAATCTTAACCAGTGATTTTTGAACTCAAACCTTTGCCCTCCTTTGTTGTGCAGATTAACAGAGTAACTTGACCTTTTATCATTTCTCCTCATTTCATTTTATTAGCAAATTCTGTATATCTCAAAATGGCACAACACAACCAAATTTGCCTACAAAGAACACATTCCTGTTTCACCAAATCTTTCCCCTTCCAAAGTCCAGTGGCTGTGTACTTTGGGAGCCCTTTCTTTAGGATATTTTGTAAAAAACTAAAGATACTGCATTGTTGGTGTACTTGATTTGTCTGCAGACTGAGAAAAATCAGGATAAAGTAGTACTTTGTATTTCTTTTATATTAGCTGTATGTATGAAATGAAAAAAAAAAAATCAGGTGGCAGTAAAGGGCCAATTAAGCAAGAAAAATAATCAGTTTTGGTTGAAGGTATATTTAGATAAAAATTAAACTGAGAAGACCCCCAGAGGTCCTGCAACTTCACCATAGAATCAGGATTCCAGGATTCTTAATTTTTATTTGTACTAGTTACATATTCATATCTCCCAGATATTCCATTGTTAAGAAATATGCTGGCAAAGAGATGTGGAATTTCATAAACATACGGAAATATATTTGCTGGCAAGAAAAATCATACACTCAGGCCAGAAACCATGATGTTAAATAAAACACCAGAAGAAGCTTCCTTCAGTATTCACGCTGTAAAGTTTTGAAAACCTCATTATTTCTAAATACAAGGTTTTTCACAGAAAAACCTTTTAGTTTAATGCAGTATATTTAGTGCATAAGTATACATAAAACATTCATTTGTGCAATATATTTGAAAAGCTAATAAAAAAGAGATAAAAAAAGGTACATGACCCTTGTGGACAACTGCCCTATTGACTTCAATAGCGAGGTCAGAGGAATTAATTTTCTTCCAACAGCAATGAAATGTTGGTTTTTGTTTCTCTCGGTTTACCTAAGTGTGAATGGGAGGGGAATGTGCTCCCAGCACTTTTTAAAAATTTATTTATTTATTTATTTATTTCATGCAGGAAATGGGATTAGTTAAACTGTGCCCAGCTCTGGCTGGGCAGCGCTCGGGGTCGGGCAGGTCAGGACGCTCCGGCAGCCGCGGGCGCGGCGGGGCTGCAGTTCCCGCTCGCACCGCCAGGTGTCGCCGGCCGCTCCCGAAAGCAGCGGCCCAAGGGCGGCCGCGGTGACAGCGCCCGGAGCTGCGACATCCGAGCGGCCGCGGCCAGCCCCGGAGCCCGCCGGACACACGGGATGCACACCGAACTCGGGACCGGGAGTGATATGGATGATGGTGGTGGCTAAGAGAGTAAACTAAGCTATCCTAATGGAAGACAGAAACGTAATAGAAAATATGACAGAATTCAAAACCACATAGTGCAAAAATTGTTCACCTTGTTTTTTGCTGCTGTCTGGGAAAAAGGCTGCATACCGTAGGCCTTTCAAAATAAAAACAAAACAAACTTTGTATCTATACTGTAAGCCATCTGATTATCAGGATATACACAAGGCTAGAAAGAATTCATGCACAGTGACCAGGAAATCAATCTGTTAGTTCTAACTTTTGGTTGCATACATTTCCTCCTGCATTCCTGGAATGCTACCTGACACTTTCACCACATTTTACTTCTTTAAAATATCCCATGTACTTATATGATTAAAAGAACCCAGCACCCATCATTCTTATCCACATACACACCCACCACCAGGAGAATTTAAAAATCATCAAGAATATGAATGATTGTTAATTAATGCACTCTCTTTGATAGATGAACCTTCTCTGGGCATCTAAAAAAGATCCTTCTAAAATAATTTACTGCATAGGGAGTGGCCCCACCAAAATCAAAGCAACACGTTTGCTGAATATTATCAAAGGTTAGGGTATCACTTTATCAATAAAACTCACAGTCCTTATCTGTGAATAAAAGGCGACACATTTTCCCAGGGCCATGCAGACTGAAGGAAGGATCTCCGCCACAGGGACTCAGTTTCCTGACGCAGGGCAGGGAAGGCCTCCCGGGTCACTGTGCTGGCAGACAAAGGGAATCCTCTGCCGCCTGCCCAAGTTCAGCGGTTCAGCGGCACCAGTGACTGGCCCCGAGAGGGAGCGGATTTGGCAGCAAAAGCTGCGTAACTCAGATCCAGCAGGAGGCCTTCCCCTTCATTCTGCCCAGCTGCCCGCTGCATTTGTAGATCTATGCACCAGGAGGGCAGCAAATGTGTTTGGGGGACTGCATGTAATAGCCAAAGAGCTATGCTCTGTTAGGCAGAGTGGGATCTTGCAATCATATGGGTCACATGTGGTCACTTGTTCTTTAGATTCAAATCTGTCAAACATTATATCATAAAGGTCACTTTGCACTGACATAAATAGCTGAGATTTCTCAGCAACTTGAGTGAAGCACTGCAACAATTTCAAAAATACATATTAATTTATGACCGGCACATAAGCTTACTTTTCTTTGTCATTAGTCTTAGGTAGGTTGTCTTAAAGCAAATACATACATTTATTCTGTAAGTACAGAAAAATAACATGGGATAGAAAATGTCAGGCTATCCAGAACATTTGACAATTTAAATACAGATAAACCCAACAGAAAGGAATGAATCATCATGTCGTAGCCTTTACTGTAAAATAAAATACATAGTTGTTGTCAAGGAAAGAATAATTTTAGTGCACAAAGAAAATGTCCATTATAATGCAAATGTACATGGAAAAGAAATGCTTACTCATTAGTAATGGAGATTTACTTAGCTGTAATTGAAATAGGGAATCTGTATGTTGGAGAATGTGACATCCTGCTGTACAATTAGCATACCATTAAGTAGGAGATGTGAAGCACACACTGACAGTAAAATTAACAATAACTTAGAGGTCACAATTGTAACTATTAGGTCACTTCCATACCACAGCAAGCCCATAATTATTGTAAGAAAAAAAGATGTTAAAACAAGTAATAAATTTTCATTTTCATATAAATTATATGTAGGCATAGCACATGAAAACAGTACAACCTCCTTTCTTAGACTTTGTCTAAAAGGACCACTTTGCCTTTTTATAATGCACATTCCATTAACATAGCTCATTTCTTACCTGTTAATCTGTTTTCTCCAAGTCCCTTAATGGTAGCCCAGATACTCGGTATTAAGTCACTCTACTATCAGGTGGAGAGAGGAAAAGGGAGGGGGGAAAAAGCAAAACTCTATTCATGAAACTCCCCTTTATGGGGATTTGCTGGTTTCACACTGTTGAACTAGATTTCCCAAACAATCCAAATTATGGATATCCTTTGGACCCAACCAGTAAGCTAAAAAGAAAAAAGGGTCACATAGATGGGAAAGACAGTTATAAGTCAGTTACCCCTTTGGCACGATCATGTTTATTTGCAAATAGTATACATACAGTTCTATTGTCCTAAATTCAGTATGATGCAAATGAAGGAAATAATTTCCCATGGAGTTCGTGGTTCCCAGCATTTCCTGTGTGGCACTTGTCCCATAGCACCCTTTGCATGTTTTTTTTCCCCAGGTGTTCTGTTTCAAGTGCTTCTCCAGAGTTTCCCTAGCGTGTGTGCTGCTGTGGTGTTCCTCTCTCTCTGCCCTACACTCAGGCACACGCAGCTCCTTCCACATCACCGGGTTTTCATTCAGACCCACCTGTGCACAAACTCTCTGTCAGCCCTGCACGGTGTCTATGCTTTAGCAGTTCCTAGAGCTCCAGCTGTCCAGTGGATAAGAAACTTAGAGCAGTTTTTCACCAGTCTAAAGGAAGAGTATTAGCAGATACAGAGTTGACTTCACCCACCGTGTATTGTAACAATTTTGGTCTGCAACAGAGGTGGAATCTAGAATGGCAAAGAGGTCCATGCCAGCAGAAAGAAGTTGTTTACAAAATATGAACTATTTAAAAATAGTAGTATTTGCATGCTACATTTATTTTGAGACATTTTCAAATCACCAGCCCAAGATTTTAGTGTAATCTTTCCATGACTATTTCATAACCCTTTAAAGAATGTCAAATGAGTTCCTACTACTTCTTAGATTCCTATTTCTTTAACATGTAATGAGATAGGCCATGCCCAATTTAAAGATACAATTTCTGAAGCAAATGTTCTGGATTCTGATATTTTAGGATTTGGGAACAGCCATAAGGAACACTTCCATCTCTTCTCACCTCTATTATCTTTAACATCAGAGTTCTTCACATTTTCACCCCTTCAACTAAGAGAAAAGCTTTTAAACTCTTGTGTTCTGATGTTAAGGTTTCTTTGCTGGCCTTCAGCAACTCTTCACTGGGATGCAACAAAGCTGACTACCAGTCCATATCAAGCAGAAAGATATACTGAAATAAATGCCTCACACAAGAATGATGCATTTTTTTTTTCACATCTTTGATTTTCCTTAGGTTTTGCAATGTGCATCCATCATCATCTGCTGTTGGGAAGGAATTCCTATCTTTTCTACTTAATCTTTCATATTTCAAATTTTCTGCTGTAAATTAAAAGCCTTTATTATACTAAAAAGTGGTGGTACAGCATTCTAGCATGGATGTATCTACCATTTCATTATTCTTCTCTGGTATCTGGGTCCTCTCCTTAAAAGGACTCAAGAGTGTGCTGCAGGAACCTGTGCCCCCACTCACGTTAAACAAAGCAGCATCTATTTCTGTCTAAACACATTTTCCATTCTTAATAAATCAGTTCCTTTCTGTCTTTTGCAGGCAGCATCTGCTCCGCCAAAGCTTTCTCAATTAGACTTGAGCTTTACTAAAGGTAATTGCTAAAACCTTGCAGTACATCTTTATGACTCACGAGTATCAGGAACCACGGTGGGGGTGCACTACCTATGACACTTCTGTCCTCCAGCAAAAACCTGAATAAATGCTTCTTACTTGTACATTTGCTGCGAATAGCTACTGCCCACTTCATTGGTCTGTTCTGTACTTCTCTCAAGGTGTAAATACCGGAATCGGTGCCCCACAGAAAAGGCAGCCTGAAACAGGCTTGGACAGGAGCAGTTGTTAACAGCCCCTACGAGCTGCAGAAATGCTAAACCAGCATTTAGCTCAGCTCTGAAATGCCTCCCTTTGCCCATCTATCCACTGCTTTTGCAGTTCTGTTCAACTTCCAAGTAACTGCTCTGTAGTAAGAGGAGTTTTACAAAGTGTGGCTGATTATCTGTAGAACTGCACAGATTGCAGCCTTACTCCTTTTTATTTTCAGAGAGTGCAAGTGCATGTGGTGCGTGCACACTGGCCTCTATTTTAAACACGCTGTATCTTGTTGGCTGCAGTAGCCAGTAAGAAATCTCCAGCTTATCAGGGGTCTCTGGCAGATGTACTGGTTTCCACTCAGACACCAGCATGCACCAAATAATACCTGGGTTGAACAAACAGAATGTGCCATGGAACACCATTCCCAGTATTTTTTCTAACGCAGTGGGGACACTGTGTATGTTTTTGACCAGAGGCCTTAGCCTGCTGTGAGGGCAGTCTTCCTACTGCCCTTTGGGTCAGCCTTCTCTTCATGCCACGTCCCTGGCTCCATCTATTCCTTAGCAAGCATGAATCCTCCTGTAAACTTGCTCTCAGTAATCTGCTTTTATCTTTTCATCAGAACAATGATGAAAAGGTTAGGCTTCAAACTGAGGAAGGTGTGATTAATTCCTTAATGGCTCAGAGGACTTACTCCATCTTTGCAGCAGGTAAATGGTGAGTTAGCTGTTTAATAAAGTATTTCCCTTTAATCATTGCTGTAAAGGATCCATATTTGATCAGGACGATTGCTTTCCAAAGATAAAAGTTTCTTAGATCATCACATGTTTTACATTTAATGCTAGAGCAATGCTTTGGGGTAAATTCAGCATCAAAATAAGCTTATTTTCCCCCCTGCAGTTTTCCCGTATCCATGTGTTTACTAGATATATTTCTTCCTGTTTTGCATCTATGTTTTTCCTACTGCTTTTGCTCATCAAAAGTGCTCAGCAAATAAACAAGCATCCATCTCTCTTTCAAAGCCAAAAAGATTTCAGCAGCTAGAATCCCTTTGTGAAAATTGTTTCACTTTATCTTCTTCTTTTTCTAGAAAACTACCACAGCAGGTAGCTACAATGTGTGCTTTTACAGACAGGATAATCTATCCATTCAGATCAGTTGCCTTTATATATTCTTTTCTTCACTGACCTGGGCTTTAAAATGGATTCCCATAAACTGGCTCTGTAGGACACTTTGTAGGTAGTCATTATTCATATTTTATCACAAAGAAATCCAAAGTAATTATGAATTCATATGTCCTCACAGCTACTGAGGCATCTTGCTTTATTCCAACTACATTTACTTATTTATTTGTTCATTATGGCCAAGGTTTTAGCATCTCAGCAATTAGAATTTCTTGTTTTATATGATTTTTAAATTCTCTTATTTTACAAACCCTTTCTATTCTAAAAAGAACCAACACAAAACCATCAGTCAGGGGAGAGACCAAAATCTCCTTCTCCATTGTGCTTATTAAACACAGATGTACTTATGGGCTTGTAACAATCCATTTCCACCTTCTTCACTGCTTCCCCTTCTGATGCACTGGTGCAGGAAGACTCAGGTTCTGCAGAGAATTCCACATCCTCTCAGAACACTTCTGGCTTTCTTTCACTGAATTTAATCTGCAAGCCTAAGTTTGTTTAAATAATTTATTGCCAGTTTGTCTTAGAAGTCTTCAGTTTCTGGCAGAAACCACCCAAGTCTTCTCTGGAATCCTGCCAGGACAGGTAGATTTTTATTCCCCTTCCTACCTTGCAGCCGTGTTCTGGACAATTTGGGGTGATAGGCCCCGAAGTACAGAGCCAGGCTCTAGCTCCCAGTGCTAGAGAAGTGAGGTTTTTTTCAAGAAGTGTAGTAGCACATTGGGAGCCAAACAGACTGCTTTAAACCCGTCACATTTATCTGCTCAGTCTATGAGCTGTGCTCCTCAAGTAATGAATAAACCTCAATTTCCTTCCCAAGAAAGTCATGTTTGGGTAGTAGCAGCGTACATTATTTAAGATAAGACAATATAAGTATTCGCCTCCAGGATACTAGAAATAGAAAATAATTTCAAGTGAAAATGTTTTTTTCTTTCTTCACATTCCAAGCAAGTTCAAGGTTAATAGAAACTTTCAACTCATCTCCTCAGAAACTGGATTCACTCCGCTACTAATGTCACAATTTTTGACTTGGGTGGAGCCAAGAGGAGGTTTTTGGGCTATTTTCATTAGGGAGATAAATCAGTGATGGAGTGAAGTATTTATCAGGTGCAATGCCTTTTATTTCCACATTATGGTTTTGTTGCCTTAGAAAGGTGAATCCAGACCAGAAATAAACCATCTCTTTGTAGTTCCAAGTCTCCTTTCAAGAACTGTGAACAAAAATAGTCTTCTTCCCTTTCCTTGCTTAAAACATGTTTACATTGCTTCTCTGGTCTTCCTTTGTAGTGTTTCTTTAGGCTGATGTTTCAGCACACACAAACATTTTATCTGAACCAACAGCAGAATCTCCTACACAGGAGGTCGGTCCGGCCCACGTGTCCTGTGCTCTAGGTGTGGCTGGTGCTGTTTCAGCTGTCAGAAAGGCACGAGGACTGCCTTTATTGTGAATGAAGCATGAATATTAATAGGCCCATAAGCTTCAATGACGTTTCATTCAGTGACCAGCATGACATAATAATACAAGATTCAAACCAGTTGCCAGAGATACAGAGCATTTTGAACCCACAAAGGTAATAAAAACAACACTACTAGGACAGGGTGGGCACAAAAGGGGTGGAAAAAACCCAAGATGCATATTTTCAGAGCAAACTCAAGATAGAATGATTTCTGTCATTATTCTATTAGCATAATTTAAATCCCATGATGGAACTTTTATACAGACTAGTTTGACTAGTTTACTTCAAACCCATAGGTAAATTCTCATTCTTCAGAACACCCTTTCAATCAGAAAAGAACATTTTGTGAAATCTGTGAACAACATTATCAGTATCTCAACTCCAGAATGGAGAGTGAAAGCCTCAAAGAAGAATACAGCATTACATCAACTGAATTTTTAAAAGTCAAGTTGGCAAAGCTGAGAGAGTCAAGTGAAGATGCTGACAAGGTTGTTTCACCAGTTTAAAAGAAGCAGCATCTCTCTGCAGTCAGATGGAGTCTACTAGTGTCACCTTCAGTAAAGTGAACATCCTGCAAACTCTGTGAACTCCCTTTCCAGAGAACAAAAATTAAGGATGAGCAGAGGAGAGAAAAGAAATACCCCTGAACAGATGGGAAGAGAAAAACAAGATTGGAAAAGGAATGCAGAGAATTGCTCACTACTCTTAACCCATCTGGAGGCAGGAAGAACCACTGGAATGGCTGTGAGGCCATTCTCATGAGCTGCATGTTAACAGCCTTAATGCAAAGACAGAACAGGGTCTTGGCTTTAATGCAGAAGAATTTCTCATCCATGAGTTGGGAACTTAGAATTCTATTTCGCTTCTCTAGGACAAAATAGTCTATGCTTTGATTTGATGATTTGAAAATACTTGCTTTTCTGAACTTTCACAACCCCACTAATTTTTGGTTTATTAATAAGCAGAATCACATCTGCAGTTTGTGACAATAATTTGCAAGAAAAATCATTGCATTTAGCACATGGCAGATTGATTTCATGGCAGTCTTTTGGAAAAGTAAGCTCCGAATGACGGGACCTTAAAGGATGGAAAGACAGAGAGAAAGGAAAGATTCAAGGAGTTTCAGAAGCTCATCTCCCTTGAGTGTTCTTGTGTGACCAAGCTGGTATGTGGCCTGACCTCAAAGCCTCCTCATACTCTTCCTGATGTGTGGTAATCAGGAATGGAAGCCAGTTCGAATTTTTTCTCTCATGGGATCAATCATTAACTCTTTGCATCAGTGAATCACCAACTGTAAAGAACACTGGTACTTTCACAATAATTAGGAATCTATCTGGAACATTCCAGCCTGGAAAATTCTCAATTTGTTCAATATGTGAAAAATATTAACTAATATGGCTTGGGCTATGTTTGGCTTTGGATCAGTGAATTCACACAGAACTTCAGATTAAAGCCAATACGGATGGATAAGGCAAATGGAGACTTTTTTGAACACTGAAGGAGATTTTTCTTCATTTGGTGTGACATGTTCTTCCTCTTTGTGCTCTCCAGTTGTAAGAGCTTTCATGATGAAGGCACTGGCTGTCACTATTGCTGTTTCACATTATCCTTCTGCTCCTAACTGAAATGAATGGGATGCACATTAAAACCATTCCTCAGCCGAGATATTTAGAAGCCCCTCGCTTGCTAGCAAGAACTGGTAGCTATTCAGGCTGGTTTTGGATTGAGGTTTGGTTTTGTCTGTTGTTGTTTGGGGGTTTTTTATTATTTAAAATTTATTTTATGTACAGAAAAGATTCAAACCCTCACAGTGACAGTTCCGAAGCTTTTTACAATTATCTTCATATTTATGGAGACTCGAGATGACATAGCCAGTTCAAAAAACAGCTTCTGGCTACCAATACTGACCTAGCATGGAAAAATCAATATAATTACAAAACCAATTAAGCATGGCAAGCAAGGAATCAAGCCTTTGCTCAATCTAAAGTAATTTAGACTAACACAAACATAACAGCCAAAAATACTCCTTTCTCATACACTGAGCCTAGTAAAATTGAACCTGCAACACATCAAATCACAAAAATAGCTGGGTGTGTGCCTAAGGTCACTTGGGTTAACAAAATCACCTTCAAGACTCACAGTGCTGAAGTAGGTTACAACAAATGTTAAAATGATGGGAATACAGAGTGGAGAGAGGGATTATTCGGCAGCCTTGTGACTTGAGTGTATCTGGAGTCGCTTTGAGCAAACACCAGTACTTTCTCAATTTAAAATACCAGAAAAACTCCCAGTAATGAATTAGAACATTGAGAATACATGTGTGTGCTGGGAAAAAGCACACTGTATCTCTCATGTTTTCTGAAAACAGGAAAAGGCAAGAAAACTTCTCCTTCAAACAGTACGCTCTCCACTAAACTAAAACATCTTTAGAGGAAGAAATTGGAAAGGCAATAATTTAGATACAGAGAGGACCAAATACACAGGAAAATGACTGTAACTGAACCCCAAAGTCAGACTTAACTAGCCAGAAGAATTGCTGGCTCGTTCTATAAGCAATCAATTAAATGATCAGAAAACAGAACTCTGTAAAAGAACAATTTCTTGAAAATATAATCACCTTTTATGCATTTTTCAGTGAAGAAATAGCTCATAGTGCCTTAACTAAGTGTGAAGCCTCACTCTTCACATCTCATTAGAGAATTTGGCCACTGTGAACCGCTCTTAAACCACAGCAGTGCCGTGGGATGTGTTGCAATCAGATGCAAACAATGAACCCGTGTTATGAACACATCTCCATTTTAGAAGAGCACAATATTGTTTGGCTTTATGAACACAGGAAAATTGAAATTATACATTCATAAAGCCTCTCTCTGGGTCAGAGCAGTTTTACGACTTTAATCATGAGGAGAAGAATTAGCACATTAAATGCTCAAAATAGCTCAGTGCACACTGTCTGTAGAAAAATGTAAATGAGTAAGACAACCTAATGCTAAAAACTGTATCTAACCCCCCCATAAAGCCACAGGACATTGGTACTTAAATTCAATTTCTTTCCTTGGGGTTAGACTGAGTACTACTTTACACAGATAAAAGTACATAAAAATCATGGCATAACAGAAAATAGTAATGAATAGGTAAGAAGATTCATTATTATTTTCTTGAAGAACTATGTTTCCTTTCCATTTTATCAAATGCATTGAAAACATAGTTAACAACACTGATTTGCAGATTTTTTTCTAAACCCAAAGAGCAAGGATATTTTTTAATGCTGATAATAAATAGAATGTCCAAATTCCAGAAGTTCTGTGAGAAATAGAAATAAGGCATTTAGAAAGAAAGAAAAAAGTAAACTTCAATTACCAGACTTCAGGACTGACATTTCCCTTGCAAGGCAAGAAGCTGGAGAGATTTCGTTCAGTTGTATAATAATGGCATCAACAAACAGAAAAATGCAAAATTCCTAACTAAAATCCTGAATAAAAGTACAAAATAAATTCTTCTCTCATTTATTTTGTGTCAAATGCATTAATCATCTGCAAGATAAGAAAGCCTGTAAGATGAGAACACATTTTGAAAATGTGCAAAACATCTGGAGACATGGCAAATGAGCAAACAAAATGAATACCTGCACAAGCCCTGGAGGTATAATATTTGCAGCAAAGTTCTTGTATAGGTACCAACCCTTAAATGTCAGTTGGAAGACAGTACATTTTGCTACCAACTCCACATTTTAAATTTAGTAACTTAGATAAAAATATTTCTCCCATATGTGTCTGACAGAAAATGAGAATAATTTTATACTCTTAAATCTGATCATTCTTTTTTTCCCAGTTTTTCGGAACATTAATTTTCATGAGCTGTCCCTTTTGGAAGAGCCTCCTGATGCCCTCAAACTGTTTTGTCTTTGCACCTCAGCTTGTTCTTTTGTATGATATTACTAAATATATGAGGGTTTGCCTAATTTTTTTACCTCAGCTTCAACATAATGCTAGAACAACGAGAGCAAAGTAGTATAATTTTTCTGAAGGCTAAGAGTAACCCTATCAGACATCGTGTCCTTACTGCATAGATCTATCATGTTGTCAACTTATTGGATAGGGAAAAATGTTTGGAAACCCCTGAGCAAGCACCACAGATTATCAAATGAATCTTTTCCAAATAGAGCTGTGTTTTCATAATCTCTGTACTTTCAATTATTGTCATTATTTAGCCATCAGTCCGAGGTCACCATCACAACCAGTACTTTCAGTTCCTGTGGCATCCTCTCGTCAGGCACCTCTCACAGTAACAGACAAAGGTGCTCAGCAGTTTTGGTGCTAAGGCCAGTAATTTTTTTACTTGCTAAAATTCAGATCCAAAACTTCAAAAGTGTAAAAAAACACCAAGCAAACACTCAAATAAAGAATGCAGGGAGGGATGATAAGAATGTGTCCCTTTAGTATCTCCTTGGAACAGCCTGTGTTTGCTGACTTCCACTGTGGTTCCAGGAGACAAGGTAAAATCCAAAAGCATTCCTGCACTGGTGTCAGTGGGTGATGGATCAGCTCTTAAGTCCTTTCTTTCCCATCATGAGCTTTCCAGGCTCCAGTAGTACCAGTAAAACCAAATCTGACAATTAGGTCAAGGGTCTGTCGGTAAGTGCTCAAGTTTGATGAGCGCAGAATCCCGATTTTAAAATTAATAACCCTGCTTCATAGAGTTCCAGCTCCTCCAAGTGAACCTCCAAAAAGAATTCTGTGTGTTTGTCCTCACTGAAATGTAACTTGAGCTCATGGTTCAAAAGTCATTAGTAGCAGATTTGAGCAGTGCTGAATTACAAAGAACTACAAACTGCCTCTTGATCAAGTGCAGACAAAGCATCTGTAAAACTATCCAGTGTGTCCAAAGCAGGAACATACCAAACTTCCTGGGTTTGCACCACTTTTCAGAGAATGGAAAATACTTGATCTGATGTCGAGTGATGACAATGACACTTTGTTACTCATTAAAACTTTCTGAATAAAAGAACAAAGAGAAGGACTTTATACCAAGTCAGTGTGTTTTGCTTCATTTGCCTGCAGCATTTTGATTCAGTATTAGGATCAAAAAGTTGGGGTTTGGGTACTATTGAAACATGGCCTGGATCAGAAGCTGATTCTAATTTTTGCATAAAACTGTTAAGTCGAGTGTGGTGTTCTGAACTACTGAGAGGGCTGCTACACGTATGGTCACAGCCCAAAGTATCAGTGCTTGGCAGTCACGCTGAAAATGCAGTCAGTGCTCCTAACTGAAGGGTTACTCATCATGTGACTTTAACAGCATCTTCAGTCAAGTCAAAGACAATGCTTTTTCCTCAGACATAAAATAATTGTGTAATTCTAATGACTCGCAGGGAGTTTACAGGCTGGTTATCTTTCAAGTTTTCTTAAACAAATGTTGCTAATAAGCTGCGGGAACATTATTTGAATGACTATACAAGAAATGGCTGTTGTGAGGCATTTTGATTATTTTTTTCTTTTTTTTCTTTCTCTTAGCAATAGAGGAAACAAACATACAGAATACTTGAGATAACCACAGATCTGAGGCTTTATGTCTTGTTGAGCCTACACAGTTAATATCACTTCTAAACAGATAAAACTGACGTAAGAAATACCTAAAAGGGCTAAGCTGGAGTTTTGAAATGTTTCCTGCTAGGGAGAATAGTAACATACTCTTTAAAGGTTCCCTTGAGGGTTTCTAATGAAATTAGAATGAGAACCTTTACAGTGACATAATGTACATTAAATACAATGTATTGAATTTAAGGTATTTCAATACTTTAAATTAGTGTAAGTGGGATAATTTTGATGATAATGTTGTCTGTTATGGATATTGCTTGTTTCCACAGAACAAAAAATAATACATTGTTTCACTTTCAGGATCTTACTCATAACTGCAGTATTGCAATGAGTGTTTTGGTGGTTTTTAGAGTTTTTCTGGGTTTCCTCAAAAATTAACGTATTAGCTATGTCTGAGACAATGCTGACCCTTTTATCAGTATTTAATGCAATTTATATTCCAAAGCAATAGTTCCTAGTTCAGGTATTTTAAAGCTTTGCAAATTTTTTTTTTTTCCCAGTTAGGAAAATGTTGTCTTGTAAACAGAGAGATGGGACTTCTGAACAAGGCAAAGCTATTGTGGAAGCTTTTTCCTGGTCTATGTGACTAGACTCACTTTTTGAGTGTGTTCCACCTCAGCTATGGAGGGATATCAAAAACATGCTTTTCTTCCCTTCAGAAAACTTTCAACCTATTTAAATGGATTTTAATATTTATGTTACACATCTAGTGGAACAGTATTTGGATGCCTGTAGCTAATTTGCTACGAAAAACCTTTCTAATTGAATGCCCTGGTCTTCACAAATATCAGTAAAACACATCTCTTCATGTGTATTTGCATATAATTCCATAATTTTATGTTGCACTTCTGAAAGGGAGTTCTTTGCTCCTCGGATTCAGATTAAATAAAGATTACTCAAAAGTTCTAGACTTTTTATTGGTTTTTTTTTAAATACACCATCTTTGGGATTTAAGAACGTCTGAGGATTTCAAGGAATACCAATAATATTTGCTGTCTTCCTGTAGAGCTGTAGAAGAGAATACTACATAAAAGTGAGGGGTAACCGAGCAAAATCCTTTGCCAGTTTTTCATAGCAGAAAACTCAGAATTCAAGGAGAAAGAGCTTCTATGGAATAGAAAAGGTTAAAAAAATTTAAGAGCGCATTACTTCCCTGTTCACAAGCACCAACACAGAATCTATAAATAGCCTTAAATATAAATTAAAACAAGTTTCATGCTAAGATACCAGAAATCGTGATTTATTTTCTCAAAGACTTTATACTCACAATCTCATCTCCTGGCAACCAATATCCTTCTTGTTCAATACCAGCTTTTGACCCTTTACACCCCACTGTCAGGGTTTCCACAATGAGACCATCCTTGACTGCTAAACTCAGCTGACGTGTGGTTTCTTTTGGATGCATACCATGGACTCGAGACATATACCTGCACACAAAGCACAAAAGCCTTTTAGTGTTAGTTTTAAACTAGAAAAAGTATCAGCAAAATATACACATTTTTAGATGAGTTAAAATAATACACAGTCTACGATTTAGATTGTTTTTAAACATTCAAATTTATATAGCGTCCCCCTTTACTTCAAATCAGGTTTTTTCCCCTTGCAGCTATCAGGTACACAGTTAGAAAAGTAGTAGCAAAGTAATCTTCTACCAAAAAAATCCCAAAATTAACACATACACTGTTTGGGCTTGTTTCTGCCACATCCACTTGTGCCTTTTAAATTACCTTAAACTTGCATTTCTCTAACACTTCCTATAGCATAAATACTACAGAATGTACCAATGAATCTTTGTGATGCTTGTGTGTACAACACATTTACAAAAAATGCAAAATTTATATATCACATATGAAAACCCAACAGCTCAAGCTACTGTGCTAAGTGGTTTTTCTCCTTTTCTTGAGAAAACCACAATGATCACATTGTGACAAACTGCCTTGGTGAGAAAAAAACATATGTAGCCTTAATTGTGTATATACATGAGATTCAGCTGTGTAATGTTGACCTTTACCCAGTATAATTTGCTTCTAGGCCAACACCAAATATTAACTTGGAGTAAACAACATAAAATTATCTTCTCTCAAATAAAGATGACCTCTCTGCCTTGAGATCATTACAATTCAGGTTTTTTTAACAAAATCCTGAGACCATATCTAGGAGTTGCTGCACACGGAGAGCTGCAATCACATGCAATCAGCAGATAAGTGAATTGACTTGAAACCAATTATTTTGTGGACAACATTTTCCTAGCTACAGATCTCTTAAAGTTACAGAGCTAACTGAATTTCTCTCAATTTTTGTTTCTCCAGGTACTCTGTCTTTACCTCTTTCCTAGGAGAGAAATCTGTAATTTGCCTGCTTTAAGACAAAGCTGACAGCTATAGTATCCCTCTCATTCCTGCTTCATCATGAATTCCAGCAACCATGACTCCTTTGTGATTGTCATCACAAACACCTTCACAAAAAATGTAATTATGATCACGAGCAAACTCAAGAAAGATTTATTTTAAAGCAGTAGCATTGCATGAAAAAAAGAGAGTTAAATCAGTTCAGATTTTTTTTTTTTAGCTTCCAGCAGTACAGGAATTTTTAATGCCTTAGAAGTTATAAACTTACAATAAGGAATGAAGAGCATTCCAGTGGTCAAGTCTTCAATCAACCCCTCTCTTTGAAGATACCTGCCTTTCAAACTTCTTACTGTTTTGGATGAATAAATGTCTTTTCCTTTCCTGCTTTCTCTCTCAAGCTTTTGCTGGAACTGGTTCCTGCTAGCCTACTATTTTTGTTTTGCTCTAAACTGTATATAAAACTATATAGTAGATTTCTGACTGAGTGGAAGTATATACTAGTATAGTAAATTACACAACAATCAGAGCAGCACAGGACATTTATAAATTTCTGCTTGGTATCAGAGGCATTTACATAAATGCAGCATGTTTGCAGGATCTTGGATTTTATTTTTTTTAGGACAAAAACTCTTAGAGGTAGATGCTGCCATTTACCATATTTTACAATGTCTACCACAACATGGTCCAATTGCCTGATTGGTGTGTGCAAGCTAGCACTGTCTAAAAAGTAAGTAATGATACAGAAAGAACAATATTCTGTGCACGTCTGTGTTCCAAGATAATATATACAAAGCTTCTGGTGGTTTGCACATGGGGGCAAGGCCTAAAATCAGAATATAAGGCACTTCAGTTCTGTATCACCCTGGGTGGATGCTCATCTGCCCAGCCCAATCCCTCTCTACTTTTACAGAAACCAGAACTCAACACGAGCACCTGTTCAGGTGAGATTAAACACCACAAATGAGTTTTCCAAGTTCTCCAAATTCCAAGGTCTGAAACAGGCAGAGACTCTGTCTATTTCTTTTCTTTCTGTCTCAAGTCTATTTAGTTCACTTTCAAACAGAGGGCAAGTGAACACCACTGGTCTGTGGAAGCATAAAATGCTGAAGTTTTAAAGTCACAAGAAAACAACCAATTTGCTTATATAATCATGTTACATGTATTTCATGTGTGTGCACATATGCACATATTTATGCAAACACAACTAGCTTCTGTAAGTGCAAATTATCTTTGTCAACATTTGCTAATGTTACTCTTCTTTCAGCAAATTTCCATTCTTAACTCAGTACTAGCAACCTCCCCAACAGAGCCATAGCACTCATGTGTCTGAATTAATTCAAGTCCTTAATAGGTCTCAAAATACAGAGAATAGGCTAAGTATCATTCTTCCTATTTTACTGTCAGCACAAATCAAACTCTGAGCACAGAAGTGATTTCACTGCACTTACATGGGGAGCTGCTATAGGTCTGAGAACAGAAATCAAGTGTTAACCCAGTGCCATAACCCTCAGGGTATCCTGCTGAAGAATCCATGTATCTTGCACTGCATCATCCCTAGTTGCAGAAACACAGTCCAACCAAATTCTTAAATGTAAGCTACAGGCTTTGTGGTTTCTCACTCATATCTCTGAACAGAACAGATACGTAATACAAACCGAAAAGCCTTAAACCAACTGTTATCAGCTAAGAGGTTTATTCTGCCTATTTCCACTGTGGCAGGTTGTGCACTAGTGAAAAGGAGCACAAGGCTCAGAATCGCCCATTTCTCAAATCCAATCTGTGTTCTCAACCAGAGTGAAAGTACTGCTACCACCTAAACTATCTCTCCATCTTCTCCAGCTGTAAGTCAGGAGTAATAAGTCCCCAGTGGCTTTTTGAAGAATACTTTAGTCAATGTTCAGACTGTGCCACCGGAGAGCCACAAGGGCTATGTTTTCTATTTTAAAAATAAAATGCTCTCAGCTTTCATAGGAAAGCACACACATGTAGGGAGAATGGTTTTACTTCAAAGGGTAGAACTGCTGTTAGAAAAGTGCACCCTCCCCCAGATTTTTACTTTATTAAAACCTGTGTAGTGTACATGGCTACATATTCACAAAGACTAAAAAACAACACTGCAGGGTTTGGATGAAAACTTATCTTGTTTCTTTTCAGCCAGAAGGACAGCAGGTAAGCGAAGAAGTGACTAAGGCACAGGACTCAAATCAGAGAAGATGGTTAAAGTTCTTTAATAATGAAATGTGAAAAAACTGTCACGACGTGAAAAATGCTGAAAACACAGAGCATGATGTTTGGAGTCCCAGCTACTGCATCAGCCTCATTACTGGATCAGGGAAAAACAATATTGAAATGCCTTTGTGCAGAAGTGACACCACTAATCCAGGGAGTGCAAGTCTTTTCCTGGCACTGCATGCACTGAAGCATCTGGCACCAACAAGTTAAAAAACAAGTACGGGAGATAATGCAATCCCTGACTGCTGTTTTCAACAAAACTGGTTAGCCTTACCTCGGAGACAGGGAGCTGAAGGAATACTGGTTTGTTATGCTCTTGCCCAGTCCTCCATATCAACAGATTTGGGAGTGTAATACAACCCAGCCACAAGAAGTAAAGCAAATACACTCATATGAGTGAGAATAAGGCAGAGAGACAAAGTAAAATCCTCTAAATCAGCAAACCAGCCCTAATCAGATAGGGGGCTGAAGAAACCATTTCAAAATACAATTTAACTGCGCTAATCCGCACTATATAAAATGGGGGTCTGTCTGATAAAAAGTGGAGGTTAGACCTGATAATCTGCATGTTAAATTCAAAATCTCACCAAATGAGGCTGCCTGTCTCCTCTCTCTGAATACAGAAGCAACTGAACTGCTGCTGAAAATCAGAGTGTTTATAGGTCAGTATTTTCTCCATTTATAAACTGGCAGGGCAAACCTCCTTGACATTAGCATAGAAGAATCTAGCAAATCTAGCAAAATTACAGTTTTTGCAACCAACTTTTAAGAGCCTAGTAATGCATGTTTTCAATTATTGCAACACCACTTGGAAGGCAAAGGCCAAGGATCTTTAGCATGTAGTTTGTTCATTAGCATCCTTAAGCAAACCTCATTGCCATACAATCAAATGTATATTTAAATGTGGTGAACTTCAGAAACAAGATACGACCCATAGAATCAGGTAGATGCACAAGTGCACAAACATAATATATGTGTGCACCTGTCTGATGATAAAAGAAAACCTTCAGAGGAGACTCATAGAGGATTATCATTAATAGATTCGTAGATTGTATATGTATGTGATGCTCATCCATATTTAATACACAAAGTACCAATCAGAGAAATATGAAACAATTTCAAACCTCTTTGGGACTGCAGATGAACAGTAGTCAGGTGTAAATAACAACAAAATATCATCATATTCTCCTGTTTATATTATTATGTTATCATTGTTACCCATCCTAAAATCTTGACCACCTCTCAGACACCACAGAGACAGCCCAAGGGGTCAGCACACATGGAAGGGGGGGCTTCCAGCAGTTCTCAGAGGGGCCACACAGCCAACTGCTGCACACTCCACTTGAGCCATACTGGAGAGGGAAGAGATGCAGGGAAACCTGGTACAGGCCTTTCCAGACTCTCCCTCCTTCACAGCAACAAAATCTCCCGCAACTCATGGCACTACCAATTGACAACTGGATCTTGCCACATCCCTTTGCTAAACAAGCTGGACCACAGGAGTACCTGATCCACCTCTAAACCACCTGCCTGCCCAATATATAGGACATTACAGCATCACCAAAGTCTGCCAGCACATCACCAATTCACTCCTATAACTCAAAAATACTTTTCACAAATTAGGCAGTGTCCGTGATGCCTTTTTGTTAAAAATCTGCATCTAATATATGTGCTTCATAACACACCTTAAAACTAAAGAAAGAAGTTTGGTTTGATCTTAGGGGTGTGGAGGAAGCAGACTCTAAAGCTGCAATCACCATGGGAGCAAAACAGACACAGAAGTAGCCAGCACTTGCAGGGATCAGATGGTGAACTTTTCACCTACAGCTGTCAGAGGGCTCACAACTCCTGCCTGGTGCTCTGCAAGACACGGCACGAAGCTCAACCCTGTCCCAAAGAGTTTAATCTATATGGCTACAAAATAGAGCACGTAAAATAGCTAACTCTGCTCCCAAAGAGTCCTCTGGAAGGCATCTGTGGTCTAGTGAGAGGCAGCAAATGGTCTACATGGGCACTGCTGTACTGTGGCCCAAATAAGACAGCTGGGGAAGGAAGGGAAGGAAGGGAAGGAAGGGAAAGGAGGAAAGGAGGAAGGAAGGAAGGAAGGACGGAAGGAAGGAATCAGGGAAGGAAAGGTAGTGTGATCCTCTGGGGAGACCGTGAGGAAAGTGCAGTGTAAACAAGGCAGGCTATAAGGGAGGAGACAATCGGAGCTGTACAGAGCATAGAAGTCCCTAAAGCTAGTCCATTAGGGTGTATTATGGCACATTGGAAAGAAGTTGCAGGGACCGGAGGTACTGAAAATAAGTCCACTCCCATTAAGTATTGTAGCCAGTGGTGGCCACTGTATAGGCTAGATGAGGGGTTAAGGTGGCCACCCACTGGGACTTTAGATTATGATACTTTGTTACAANAGGAAGGAAGGAAGGAAGGAGGGTTATTTTAAGGTATGAAGTTGACACAGGTATTTAAAAAAAAAAACCACAACAGTTTTTCTGAACTCATAAGGAATTGCATTATCAGCCACTTGAACTCAATCAAAAGAAAATAACTGAAAAAATGTTACAGCACGCGTACCTGTACAAGACTGAAATAAAATACACAGCACAAATAGCTGCAAAAATACAACAGTGTGGCATGTGTAGGCAGATGTTAATTTCGTGGCAAACAGTGTAATCCTGGTCTGATCAATTATCTCTCTCTATGCTGGATGCCTCCACCCTCCCCAGTGAAAAGGGAAGTAGCAGCCTGCTGCTGCCAGCAGACTATCTGCTGAGCAACTCATCCAGGGATGAGTTGAGAACTGATAAATTTGAGGTCTGATAAAATGAGATCTGATAAAATTGAGATCTGAGAAAATACAGCAGATCCCATTAAACTCAAGTGAAGGTCTGCCATTAATTTTAAATGTTACCTACAGGTACATAAAAATGTCCTAGATTCAGGGACAGACCTTAAGGAATAATACATAAAACAGAAGGAAAGCAGCCAAAAATCTGTTCTGAGTTTTATATTGTCTTCCTGCCTCTAGTGAGAAATGATGCCTTTTGCCTCAGTTTCAGGGCATGACAGCTATTTTACAGAAGGCCCACACATTTCTTTTAAGACTCTTTTTTAGTATAATTTGCAAAGAATAGCCACTTGGTCATACTGAAAGTAAAAGTAGAAGAGATGGCTGTGATTTATTCTTTTTTTAAAAATACAGCTACACAGCATAAGAACTTCAAATACGCAAGCCCAGATCTCAGGAATCCATCGGCTCTCCTTGTGGAAAGCCAGGTGAAGATCGGTGCTCACAGCTGTATCTCCAGGTCTCAGCTCTGAAGCTCAGGTTGCCTGCTCCCACCATGTAGCACTATGGTACCAATCAACTCCCATAAAACACAGCCTAAACATTATGGGTATTTGACACATATATTCCCTGCTTGCCAGAAACTGAGAGCTGAAGACAACAGAGACACACAGGGGAAGTGGAGCTGGCTGCAGTGGGGATGTAGCAGCTCGCTTTTGTTTTCTATGATACTTTTTGATGTGTTTGCACTTTCTGAAGTTTCAGTCATGGATTATATTCACTAAGATAAACACAACCACAGTACAGTGTTCTTCCTCTGTATTTATATTCCACAATGAAATGCAGGTATATGAACAGGCTGCATTTGATTTCCACAGCACATGCACAGACCATGCAGCCACTGACAGTGCTGTTGCCTCTGCAGTAAAATATTTCTTACATGATCCACATTTTATGCCGCCCAGAATTCCAGGAATTACAGAGAAATCATGCATTTACTTTTCCCTCTGACATCTGGATCTGCAACATTCATTTTGAAGACACATATAACTATCCAAGCAGGAAATGTTTTTAAAATTTGTTTCATCTCTCCTTTGTAGTCAAGAAATTGAGAATTTGCATGAATGTAGAATCTAATTTTGTGCAGTGTTTTTATAAAACAAAAAGAACGCATAAACTTGATAGTGAAACAGTGAAATCCAGCAGCTCAGCTAAATTTAGATCTGCCTGATGTTTGTGCTGCTGCTGCTAAAAGGAAGCTAAGGAGTGGTCTTGTTTGTGAGTGCTTTAGATCCCCCAGGCACCATGCACGCACCTACAGTGGTAATCACCTGGGTCATTTCTGTAAAAAGCACAGTAATGTTAACCCAGGTAATCCCCTGATTCAGTAATTTTAACTCCCACATATACAACTTCACTATACACTTTAGATTGTGTAACCCACCAGTCTGACCATGAAAAGCAAGTAATTTAGGCACCAAGCTATTCAACCCTTATCCAGAAAAATCTCCCCACCACCTTCTTACAGAGGAACTTATTTAAAAAAGGGCTCTACTCCCATTTTTCCAACCTAAAAACCTGTATGTGACACTGCTGGTAATGTACGTGTGTGTGCACTGAGCCCGACTGGCAAACAAGCGCTCATCATTCGCGGGCACTGCGTGCACAGGTACAACAGCTCAGGTATCTGCAGGGCCACTCTTCCACCCTGCTCCTCCCTTTGCATCTGCTGAAGAGACAAGCAAGTATTACATGACTCAGAAGGTAACATCCTAGCTAATACCTTGCAAATGAAATATTTAGTCAGCTCATACTGAGCATCTCAATTCAAAACATGTTAAAAAAATAAAGATTTGCATGCTTTCATGATTCAGTTTTTTAGAGCTTTCTATCTAATTTCCATTCTTATCTGGGTCAAAACCTTTTTCTTTCCGTTTTTGGGGGTGGTTTTTTGTGTGTGTGTTTTTTGGTTGGATTACTTTTATTCTAGCTGAGTTTCAGAATCATCACTCTGTCACACAAATGTTCACCTTATTACCATCTAGGGAACAGCACAACGGCTGGAAAAGCCATCAGGGCAGGGCTGCTGCTCTTGGTGATGATATTGTTTATATGAATGGGAATATGAAACCACAGCCTAAAATAGATGGTATGAGTAGTGCTTTGGAGATCATTCTCTCTCCACTGATTACAGAGAAAGCCTTGATGAGCACTTCAGGTCAGATAACAAGCTGTTAAATGGCCATGTCCCACTCATTTTTATCTCTTCCTTCTACTAGAAAGTCACATTTATTTACAGCTAAGAAACCAAACATAAGCTAGAAGTTTCACTTTCAAATATTAAAAAGATGTTGTGATTTGGACAAAAAACATAATGGTCATGACGTAAAAATTGGTTTGCTTTTAATAATTAGAAATAAAATTATCCTTTTTTGTATTTTCTGTGTAAACTTACACAATTTCAATACAAATATTAATAGAAGTGTGGAGTACATGAAAATGGGGACAGTGGTTTGCAAATCAGTTCCATCCCTTTCCTTCTCAATATTCCTACTGGAGCTCATAGTTTGTATGTATTGTATTAAACATTGAATATTACAGCTTTTATAGCAATACTCAATAAGGAGAGTTTATAGGAGTATGCATTTATTAACAAACATCAAACAAGGAGTATGGCTGCTGTTAATAACAATGTGCTTGTGCTGTTTGTGTGAATCATTTTATTTACCATACTCATGCTCAGCCCAGAGATGACTTCACCTACTGAATCAATGAAGAACATTGACCTCTGAGACAAAAGAAGAAAAATGCCACACTAGCAATACCATGTAAGAGCATTCCTAAGAGAAGAATTATTAGATAAGGAACATTGATCAAGCAAAATTCATCAGAACATCTGAGCACCTATTTATTTTTCGCAGAATGAACTGTAGGAACAAGATGTGCATGCAGTAATATTTCTGATCAAAGCAAGTGCACAAAAAGCTCCACTTCACCTTAAGCTTTAGTCCTTAACAAAACAGCCATTTATGCTAAACCCTTACAAGTGTAATGGTTGCTCAGCCAGCTACAACATCCTCTCCATTCTCTGTATTCTGCATAAAGCAGGAAAACAAGGCAGTGAGGCTGGAGCAATCTGTCAGTCCCCTGGTGAAGAGTTTTCCACACCAGGCACTGAATTAGTCTTTGACAGCCAGCACTGGAAAGCAGACCCAGCAGTTCAGGAAGCAACAGGGGACAATGTCTCAGTACCAAGTCGAAGGAAAAATCATCCCTAAGAAATTACAAATAACAATGTTTAATACATGTGGACTTCTTTTAAAGTATTCCTTTAACCAGTTTAATTAATGTGATTAAATAGAATTGTTATACAAATTGAAGAAATAAGCTGTATCAATAAAAGGGCTTGATGGGAAAAAGAGTAATTGTTAATATATGCTATAAACTCAAGATAATACTTCAAGGAAATCTACTAATTTAGCAACTTTAATTCCACTTCTAGTCAGAGCAAATGCAGATAGGTTCTTTATAGCCTTTTTTCAAGAAAATTTTACTTTTTCCTGCAATCTGTTTCCACTCTCCTCAGTCAAACAGTCTAAAGGCAGCTTTTAAAATGGACCACTAATATGAGCAACATTAAAATTAAATAATATCCAAACAAAAAAATCATTCCAAAATCATGAACAAGATTAAGATTTAACATCCTGTAAACAGATAGGTAAAAGCTGTATGATGAATGTATCTATCTACAGGGAACACAGGTGAAATTCAATGAACATACACCACTGTGAACACCCCTAGTGCAATTACATCACAATCTGTCATTCCTTAAGAGTTTTATAAAATATGAATGTTTAGCTTGGTTTCTCACTTTTCTTTCAACTTTTTTTTTTAATCTGGGTATTAAAAATTGTTATTAGCTTGGTGAATATTACCTCATTGGTCAGTCTCACTACAAATTTACAAGGAAAACTGTGTATCAGTTATGATGCAATAGCAGGTGAGAACCCCTGTACTTTCCTGCACATATGCAGTTCTCAGTGTTCTTTTTTTTACTTTATAGAATATAACTGAGCTTTTGAAAATATAAAACAAATTTAACCTGAATCCATCATTTAACCTCACTGCAAAGCCATCAGTATAAAAAATTAATGTGTCAAACAAATCAAGCATTTTAGTGTCCAGCACATTTCTCTGAAATGTATTGCTATGTTTGTAAGTGCTAGTTATGCACCCATAATACAATTTTTATATATGACCAAAGTGGTACTTGTACTAAAAATTTTGCTATTAAGGAGTCAAATGATCATTTTTAGACTGGTTTTTGTTTTATTAATATAATGATTTTTAACTAAATTGGTCAAAAATTGCTGAAAAAGCAGAGAATACTTTTGTTTCCTGCAGTATGATCTGACTAAGGATTTACAAGCCTTAAAACTCTAAACTCAGTTCATTGTCTTGATTTAACACAAAAATAGTGTTCTGAAAACAGAAAAATCCAACACTGGTTTGGAGCTTAAAGAAGTAGCTGAAGTTCATAATGAGAAACAGAGAAGGAAAGTAAAAGAAATTACAAAGGAGATTGACCTAGAGGAGTCAGACAGAAAAAAGCGCCTTGTCTTTACCTTTAACAGAAAACACATGGGGAAGTATTGAAAACTCAGAATTTTCTACCCTGTCACCACCCGGTGATGTATTCTGTAATGCATATTATCTCTAATTCTGCCAGTCCAATAGAAACTGAAGTCAGTTTTCTCAAAGGTGAGCCCTCACTACAGAGGCTGCCTCTGGAAGCAGCTATGTGGACTGTTGAGGAAGCATCACCCTTTTTGTTGTCGGACCTTGTACCCCACACTTTTGCTTACCCTTGCATACTCAGGAATTGCTATTACACTGCATGCACAGAAAGCAGAATCAGTGTCCTGGCCAGGGTTTCAATAACACTGCTTCAAATAGCCACATTTAAAACATACATGAAAATGATGTCCAGATATGGAAAAGGAGCCAGTAACTCTGGTAAAAAAGTGAACTCAAGTGATCACTGCATTCTCCTGCGTAACCAGAGGATGTTCTACTTCAAACAGTTGCTTTCAGATAAGCCTGCTCTCCAGCAACAAGAAGATATTTTAGGGGAATGGCTTGACAAAGGATAAGAAACCAACAGAGCAAAACAACCCCTTTTCTAAGACTTTATTTCAATCAAAGAAATACCAGGTGCTACAATACTTCTTCTGTTCATGCAAAGTTTAACAACAGGATTATGTAGCTATAAATCCAGAGGCATCTGCTCTTCTAATCTTTCCTATGTCTTACTATTTTTGTTTATGCATGACTATCTAGTTGCAACAAGCAGAATACTAGGAAGATTTAAATTTTCATTAAGAGTACTATAAATAGTAACAGATTTTTTTTTCTAGTAAGTTTCTAAGCTTCGAATTCTGTAAGAATCTTGTTCTAATTTTTTTTCTTGCGACTTCACCACATATTCTTACTTATACACTTGTGTGATTATTCCCTATCCATTCAAATGGCTCATTTTCTTATTTATACTCTGTTGTGTTTAGTCTGTACCTGAGAATAAACTGCTCCTTCTCAACTTTACTTTAATCACTACTTCTATAAATTGTTTTCTGCTAAAGTAGACAGCCTAGAAAGAGAAGAGCAAAAGAAGTAAGGCAACAAAACCGGATATAAGAACTTCAAATCTTCTCACATATTGACTAGAGAAATTCCAAAGACTGATACTTGGAGGAGAAATCCCCCTCCTAGGTCCAAATGTCAAACTGAGAGGGTCACATACTCAATCTATAACTGTTAGCAACTCCATCTCAACTGTGGGACCAGAAATCTCATTATTTTACAGTAATCTTTCATACTGAGTAGTTCTTTTCTGGCATGCTATCCCATCAATGCTGATTAATATCAGTCTGCACAGAGCTAACAGGGTCTACTCTACACCGGCTTGGGAGCTGCTCATTTCTGTTTGATGTTCTGACTTGGCTGCACCTACATTAAATTAGAATATAGCAAGAATGAGTCCATGAAACAAATACAGGAAAAACAGCTATGACCATTTAGGGACCTAGTACTGGACTATCCTATCTGAAAGCCAGTTAAAAAAAGATGAAAGTCTTTGTGTCTACTAATGAAAAAACAGTATTTTTTTTTGTATCACCAATGGGGTAAAACAGTTTTCTGATTGATGAAACAGATGGTTTTGGTATCACTTTATCTGAAAATAATATAAAGTGTCCAATTTCAGCAGTATCAGCAGTAAGTATTTTATCTTAGCTAGTGGTCTATCCATCAGCTTCACCCCCCAAAGCTGTGATACCTCTACCCTGTGCCCTGTAGCCACTCTGGGTTTTATTCCCAAACTAACTTATTCTCAGGCTCCATTCTGGAGAAAGACAAGTTATTCCTTCAGGGAAGAAGCAAAGCATGGCCCAGGGGTTGGTTTGCTCCTGATAGAGAACACAAATGTAAACCATGCCAACACTGGCTCCCTCTGCCAAGGGCACCCAACCCTGTCAGAGCACGCTGTGTGTCCTCAGACGCCTCCACATCGTGCCTAAAGGCGAACCATCGTGTCTCTATCTTCAGGTTTCAAGAATAGCATTGCTGTGGGCTGTGTTATTTTTGGCTCTTAGAACTGAAGAACCACACACACATACAAAACAAACAAAGAATATGTCAGGGCCAAAGAAACACTCTGCGAGCCAAAGGCAACAAGGTGTAGCCCCAGCATAACTGCTCCAGAGAGTGCCAGGGCATTCCCTGTCATGGCACACAAGATGGTATAGACACAGCCTATACAAGAGACAGAGATGCTAATCAACTTAATTAATCATGAGATGCAACAAAGGGAGAGATGAAAAAAATGAGGTAGGATGTGCAGAAGAAAAGAACTATGGTTTTGGTTCTTCAGTCTTCATGGAATAGTTTAGAAAACAGAAAAATTATCTTTTTACAATGAAAAAATCTTGAAAGCTGCCAATAGTAGTTTTAGAATAGCACATTTGCCAGCTGGGTATGTTAATAACGTTAACTTAATAGCTAATGAACTATGAACTAATCATGAAGATTATGAAATGTTCATGTATTGCTACTGAGGAAACCAAATACTTTGTGAGAAAAGGGGTATATATTTAATTAATAGTTAATTAAATCTTAGGAGTCCAACTACCTGTAAGGGAATTATGAAGAAAACACTAGAAAAGGAACTGGAAGACTGGAATAGCCAAAAAAAGAGGACTTTAAAAACATGTCTGTACAGAAATACTTACCAATTGCTATGCAACTGAATGTCAATAATTTATCCTACTCATCTAAATATGCATGCCTTTTTCATAGTGTATTTTAAGGCATTTTATTGCATAGAATCAATTCTTGAGGTTACCCCAAAACCAGAACAGATGGAAGATAATGAGGAAAAAACAGGAAGTCAAAGCATAGTTGTAATTTTTAACACACTTTTAGGGATGAACAATTTTTCAGGCTGCACTTTGACAGAGAATTCATAGGATATGGGAAGCCATTTCTTCACTAGTGCCTACAGCATAACTAATACCAATAATGTTCATCTAAATAATTGATACACTAGGGTCAAATTATCCCAATATCAAGTCTAGACAGAAAAGAAGTCATATTTCTTGATAAATACCTCTTAGAAATGTAATTTTGTTATTAAGAAATGTGGTGGTTTAGAAATATTAGCTATTTCTTGTAGTCAAATTTTAAACTATTGCAATTCATTGACTTGAGATACACTGTGACAATATAAGCCAGGTGAGAATATTTATTTTCCATACCTTTACAGAAATGCTACTACTGCCTTCAAGTGAGCTCTATCAAGAAATAAAAATGCATTGAATATGATGGAGCTTATGTATAAAGACAGGAACTTAAACATATATTTTAAAGTTCTCTTCCAAAGGTAATTTGCATTCAAAGTACGAATTCCTTTAAATTCACGTCACTCTTGCTTCTCATTAGTTTTGGTTTTCAGTCCTTCATTCAGTTTTCAAGTTACTGAAGAATGCTTCTCTCCACCCCATGGAAAGTGCATTTCCAACTATAATGTACCCTCACAGGTAGCCAATAAAACTGCAGAATCCCTTTCATGTGCTAATTTGTTGAGGGTTTTTTCTGAGACATTGAGTCTGCCAAGTGTGGTCTCTTCCCTACCAATGCCTTAAGTATTTCTATAATACTCCAATTAACTGTCATACTCTTGCCATTTTTACAACCACATTTTAAATTCTTTACAAAACAGACACCTTTCTTGTGTTTCTTATTGCTCCTCTGCACGCAACGACTTTTCTAAAAAAATTGCCAGAAGTTCAAAAAGCTTACTAATTAATTTCTTAAAGGCTCTAACTTGCATATTCAAACTTTCCAAGTGATTCTTCCCTTGATGTAAGACAGTTTTCAATCACTTCTAATCATGCATGTTTCTGTTCTTGCCTTTTCCCCTCATCAATTTAAAAAGCAAAGCATACTTGATCTAGTCTACTTTTAATTAAAGGGCCTCTTTCCTTACAGGTTTTTCCTGATAATATCAGAAGTACCTTCTAGTGCTCTTGGCTCCTCCTACACTATCCTCCTACTCTTATGTTTTCTACAGAAAATGCATGCCTAGTTCTGTAGATTTTTCTTGCATAGTCTCCATTGACAGTACCTCCTGGAAGTCTTCCTTTACCCAAGTAATCTAACAATTATACTTAAAGTGCACAGGTAACAATTTGCATACTTGAATGTGTTACATAAATTTGTCTGTTTTACATATTGAGTTGAAACAGTTCATAATCTACAAACAATGAATCCCCTTTTTATACTACCAACATTTCCTCCCTGGTCATCAAAAGTAAGTGTTCCTTGAGATGTACAGTGTCTTCTACTCAGCACCAGAAGACTAAGAAAAGTAAGAATTAGATTAAATTCAATAAACAAGAATATATAAAGGAGAGGGAGACAACCATGCTGAACTGCACACCAGGAGAAAAGGCAACAAATAGATTTGCTTAAAAGTAACAAACCATCTAAAGAAGAAAGCAACAGTTCTTGATAGTAATTGCTGTAAAGGTGGTTGGATTAACAGGTCACAAAAGACACAGGATAACTTGTCTCTAGCAGCAAATGAATGCTCAAACCAGGAGAAAAGAAAATCCATTCAAAAACCAGATCATGAATCATCTTTTCAACGTGTGAAGTTCTCTGAAAGTACCCATTTGTCATCCACTATATGACACATAGGAAGACTGTTACTTACCTTACACATGGATTTATAAAAAAAATATTCTCTTGCTGTTTTTCTGTATCCTCACTCAGGAATATGACATGCTTCCATAATGTCACTGTCATCATTACTTTCAAATACTTGTAATATGCAAAGCCACTCTTTCTGTCAATCCCAAGAGGTATTAACACTTCTAAAAATGTTACTAATCCAAATATTAAAATCTTCCTTTTAGCTCCAACTGTGTACACATGCTCATAATTTTCTTTTTTGACCACTGGTTTTGAAAATTCGTAGTATTCATGTTTGCCTATATGCCCAGACACTGATGGATCTTTTAAGGAGTTGCAGTTGACCTGACCAAATGATTACTGAGCCTGAAAGAATATATCAGCTGCTCAGTTTTCATCAGAAGAGATATTATGATGCCATGCTAACTTTGGAACTTTATTTTGAATATTATGTATTATGCATACTCATTTACTATGTCATCTGTGTTTCTTCATCAACCACTAGTACCATAGAGCAATTCAAAGGTCTTTATCATTTCCTTGTCAAAAGTTATTTCCTTAGGAATGTCACATAATAGAAACTAGATCAGTGTTCATCACTCTTTTCACTGATGCGCATGGGGAGAATTTTCAATGCCCAAGCACTTTTTAGATTACTCTTCACTGCTAACACCTTGCACATTTTCTCAAAGTACTGAGGCTTCTTGCATTTCTGTTTAGTCACCTACTTTTCTTCTGATTAGAAATGAGTCATACAATCTGGATCTAGATGTCTTTAAAAAATCAAACTACCCATCAGTTACCAAGAGCAGTACTTCTTTTTCTAGTATCTAATTACTTGTTTTCTCAACCTTGTTTGTAATGATTTGTCTGACCTAACTTTACCCAGCTAAATGTTATTCCCACTAACTTACACTAGGCATTTCTCATAAGAGTGGGATGAATTCCCAGCTAGACATGCCTGTCTCCCTTTATTACATCTAAAAGGAACACAAACAGCTAACAAACTCAGCTAATATGTAGCCTAAAGCAAGTAATTTGAAATGTTAAAATGGAGAGTCTATAGCATTAGTTTACCCACTTGTCTCCTTGGAGACACAATGAAAATATATATATTCTTTAATGCATTCTAAAACTCCACTGCAACCTCAAAAGTGAAATTCCCTAAAATACAACCTCTTTCTCAAGCCCTCTTGGAATTCCCTATCTCTGGAAAGGTGCTTTTTGGTTTGATGGTCCATTTTTCTTCTTGTAGAAGCAGGGTACACATTAATTCATTTGGGACATCATCTTTCTTTCTGCACTTCACTGTTCATTATGTTTGGAGAACCTGAACTTTTACACTTCTTCCCCTTATGAAGCCAGTTTTGCCTGTCACTTCCACCCCAGAATTTCCAAACTCTGTCAGTGGACCCTGTCATGGACCATGTTATAATGATTTTCACTTCGTTAGTCACCTGCACTGTTTATAACTCTCCCCGTTAGTGGTCTCTGGCCTCATTATCAGTTCACATTGGTTCTGGCAACTGAAGAGTTGCCAACTGGTTACTTTAGTTCTTTTGAATTATTCATATTGATTACTTTGACAAATGTGACGTATATGACTGCCTGGAAATGCAGAGAAAGCAGAGAGAGGCTCAAACCCCTCCGTTTTTAACACAGTGGAGGCTACAAGTTATATTGTAGGCCTTTCTACACATTGCAAGCTCCACAGAACAAAGGACATATATTTCTTTGTGTATCCAGCACCTAATACACCTTGAAGAATATTGTAACAGTATTAATCACAGGTGGTAATCATCTCATGTCTTTTTTAATAGCATCTTATGCGCATCTTGGCAAATATGGCTTCTTACTTATTTGAGCAACCTAACACTTCAGATTTCTCTTTGCCTTCTGGAAAAGTCCTACACTAGCCTCTCACATTTTCCTAAAGAAATAAATTATTTAAAGATTTTATTGCCCTTTTGTCCTCAACTGTTGTATCTACTTCTTGCATTTTTACCAATCCAGCAACTCCAAAATGCTAAATTCAGTTATAGCACTAGAAATGTTACATATTTCCTAAAGGTGCTTATGCAAAACAAATACAGGGTAAGATCTCAATTCAGTGAATTAAACCTCACTTCAGGATCTTCAGGTGCCCGGTTTGGTAAATTTGGTTTTTTATATATAATTAACTAATTAGAAACATAGAACTGCATAGAACTGTTTCACAGTCTCTCACAATGTTTACTATCTCTGTCTCCAAGGGCTTTTAATAGCACCAACCTTCCCCCTCACCGAGACTTTTTTTGGAGCAGGTCACTTACTTTGTAATACGGTCAATGTTAGCAATTTGCTTCTGGTTCCGGATTATTTCTATAGCTGCCCAAAGATGCTGGATAGCCTTTGTATCTGCCTGTCGTCTCTTCGTTAGGCGTGCCATGACCTGTTTACCTGGTCAGCTGCAGCCAGCAAATAAAAAAACAAAACAAAACAAAAAATACACCAAAAAGTTAACCAAGAATTATGAAATAAATTACATTAAGATTATATTGCAACAAACATGATTACAAGGAAAAACGTACTGCCGCATAGCCATTCAATTTCTACATAACAACAGGTTTTCAAGTGCTTAAAGAGTAGTAAAAAGTGAAAAAAACCCCGTAGTTTACAAGAACCCCTTTCACATCACACAATCTATACAGAAGACAAAAGGAAAGCAGTAAAATATATGAAATCAATAGCAAATTACTCAACTTATGAAACTGGTTATAAAAAGTCACTTAGTTCATATCTCAGTTCCCTGTATTTGGTAAAAATGCAAAACTACCCCAGCCTGAAGCTGCCACAGCCTCCTGCATTGCCTGAAGCCCATAAAAAGGTACTTGACTACATCATATGGCATAAGCATGAATTCTGACACAGAGAAAGAGCTGGGCACACGGTTTAACATACCATGCAGTTCTTGGAGTACTACCTTCATGTTCTATTGTTTACAGCTGTTCTAAAAAAAGCCCATTCTAAGAGGAGAAACTGGAAGTATATTTTCATGGATGATAAGTAATTAAAAAAATATTTTGGAGCAGTTCCATTTTCTGTAACATGCTAAAACCCAACAGGACCAAAGTGCTTCTGATGGCATTTACCCATCTAACCAACCCTGAACAGGAACATAATGAGCATCTGGCTTTGTTTACAAATTTTCCAAAAGCTGGAGGCAATGAGTACAGATAAGCCATAAATCGCCTACAGCTCCACTACAGGCACCGAATCCCTTTTTAAAAGCTTAACGATGCATTTTGATCACTAAATAACTTTCTTCCATTGCCACCACTTTCTCAATGAAAAAATGACTGATTTATGAGTGCTACCAAGGTCTATAATTTATTTTAGAGCTCTGTCCTCGGAATGAACTCTGCGGTATGCACACGAATATTTGCAGCTAGCAGAATATTAACTTCAGTAACCCAAAATAATATAAAAAATGCAAAAACATTTCACCATCTGTGCAATGTTAAAGATGGGAATTTAAGTACTAAAAGTGTCCCTGCTCTCAAATTCAGAAAAATGAAAGAGATTTGAGTATTCCATCAGTTGCAGCAATGTAATTTTCAAGTCTATGGGACCTACAGGTACTTATCAAAGAGGGCTCTCAAGTTTTAGATCTGATATAAGCCCAGCAACACTCACTAACTTTACAGGTGCAATGAAATGAATGGCAACATTCCATTATTAAGGATAAGAAATGATTTAACAGCATTATACTTTATGCTATGTAGCCAAGTATGTACATGCCCAGATCTGTGAGGCATTCCTGGCTGCAGGAGGTATCAGGGAAGGGCAGAACAGAGCAGCACATGAGAAGATGTGGTGTGGTCACACACTGATCCCACATTTCAGCTTTAGAAATCTCCTCCCTCTGGGGTTTAAAGCAAGGGCAACTAGAGGGATCTCCCAGAAAAAAAAAGGCCAAGAATACAGTTTCGAAGGAAGGATAAGAGGGAATGTGACAGACATACAGCTAAGAGTGACAGCAGGAGATAGCATCACCTGACATTCAGAAAAAGAAAGTCTCCGTTGGGAACAGTGGGAAAAGACACTGCATCTCTGTGAGCTCCTCTGCATTCATTTCACAGAATACAAGGCCAGTGCAAATTTAAAAAAAAAACCCTGCTAATTTGTAAGAGAAACATACAACTATTTGTAGAATTTAATTTTTAAGAGATATAGAGGAAAACACAAAAAAAGTTTAGATCTTAACACAAAAAGCGACAATCTTTACAGACCTATTGTTTTAGCATAAAACTTCTTTCCTAACACAGACATGACTGAAAGATCATTCTTCTTATTCCAGCTCTCTACAAACTCTCTGCTACAAAAGCTGTCAGACGGTATGGCAGCCAGCAAGCCGGACACGGGGTCTCTTGCACAGCATCACATCCCCACGTGAGGAGCAAACGCTCGTCCTTCTCGACCCCGATATCAGCGTGAAACAACAGACCAGTTCTCAGTTTATTTAGTAATCCCAACTCCTTTAAAAATAGCCACTGTTTGTGGCAGCCCAGCATATGGCTGCCGTGCGAGCGTCGCACCCGGCACAGGGGACGGCGGGGTTTTCTCTCGCGCCCCCGCGACGCCTGTGCCCGAGGGCCCTGGCACAACGCAGGGTCCTGGGGAAGCCACCTGCCACCTCTGCACGGCCCCATGGCCCCGCTGTGCAGCCAGAGGGAAGGCTGGCCTTTGTGGATAAGGAATTCCCACTTCCCCGGGGTGGGAGAAGAGGCCCATGCTCGAGGCAGGAAGAGGGAGAGTGAAGAACTGTAACCACGAATTCCTGAAGCCCTGTGGCTGCAGAGTGGCAAAAGCCCTACAGGATCACGGCTCCCTTTGGAATGTGCTTTCAGAACAAACTCTCCAACCACGCCCTTACCCCATCCTTATCACACTGTGTTGGCTTGAAACACGGCCAGGCCGTGCCCTGGGCCACGGCTAACTCAGCCCTCAGGACAGGCGTGCACCTCCCGGCCCCAAATACTCCAGGGATGTCACATCACTGAGCCAGAAGTTACCCCCCAAAACACAACCCATGTGGGTGGCCCCCAAATGGCTCCCTGCTGCTTGGGCCCTGCTCCCACCGCTTCACACACGGGCGCGGCCACGGCTCTTCCCCTCCGTTTGTCTGGAAATAACAGCAGTACACACATGGGACACAGCAATCACACCTGTTCTCTGTTTCCTTTTNCATGCTGCCTTCAAAGAATATACATTTCACTTTCATAACTTTGGTTTACTATTTAAGGGCACTTTCATTAAACTCAGAAGTTGACACTCTACTACCAAAATAGCAGTTCTTATACACCATGCTGCCAAAAATACAAAAAAAGGGGTTTTTTTCCAAAAGCCCAGACTACTTTAGTGTTATTTTAATCTTTTAATTGCACGGTGTAGAAAAAATATAGAGTTTTTTTTGCATTACAGAAGAAGATTAGAAGATTATGGCATATTTCTTGCTGTTCGTTGCAGTCACTCTTCCTCTATGGTAAAACTAACCACAACAGTCTACTCCCTGCACTCCTGCAAAAATATAAGCATAATATAATGATATTATAAAAAATATAATATATTTCTATACTATTACAATATCTTAAGGGGAACTTGTATCCAACTGTTAATAGTTCATACAATGCCTTCGAGTTTTACTTCCAAGCAGCAGAAAATCCTCCCAGAGTCTCCACAGGAACGACTTAGTCATGCAAATAGTAGTTTACATTTTAACGGGAGACACGTTAGATTCCTAAATCTGTATGTATCACTTCTGATGATTTGCTTATGTGTGGGTTCACACACACACACACACACACACAGGAGAGAACATAAGAATAAACATGCAGTGTGTGTATGTGTAAAAATCTATGGCTCAGAGGTTAAGTATCAAAAGAGGCTGATTCACCCATGCAGTGTTTTAAAGAAATCTGAAGTCCAGAAACCACAATACTGAAATGTACATTTACACATAAACCCTTGAAAATGTTACTCATCCTCTTCTTTTGTTATAGAATTCATTTAAAAATCCTGGAAAGAAAAATTAAAGGCTGAAGTAAACATTAATTTCCTTTGTATGATTTGCTGGTTACTATGCTCATTTAGCTAGGGCACCACCTGTCCACACCAAATTATTTGCTCCATGTCATTTCTGTCATGTTTTGTTAGCACGCTTATGGTAGGACACAGCTTCTGAGAGAAAGGTTGACAAAAACAGATGACTGAAAATCTAGGAAATTATATCAACAGGATGTCTTACGTTTTGCAGGCATCCATGAAACCTGCAGAATATAAGAAATATCCTAACAGAAAAAGTTTTGTGTGGCTGATGCACCAGCTCACACACTTCCATCACACCGTCACTCACACAGGGCCCAAAGCAAATAATTTCTCTTCTCAATTTTAAACTCTCTAACTTTTCCTCATGCACACTGAGTATGCTTTTACTGTGCTTTGTATTTTGAGTCCCTCTTTAATGTCCTAAACACATTTTGAAAAGTATACCACTTTACTGTATGCAGCTTTCCTCAAGAGCCAAATGTTACCCACACTTCTCACAGGCAGGAGCAACAACCAGTGCTTTATCTTGTGAATACACAAGATAACACACAGAGCACAGCTGATCTTCCCCAAGCCCCCAGAGCAGCCTCACTGCCACGCGGCAGCAGTGTCACAGCGGTGGCGAGGCGGACACTGTCAAAACAACAAGGCTACCACTCATTAGCACACACTTGGCTGAATCAAATGCTGTACAGCTGTCTGCTGCAACAGTGAAGGATATGGAAATCTGAACTGCAAGTCAAAATAAACAAAAATCACCTTGCTGCATGTCAAGGAATTCAGCCCATGGAACCTCCTGACCTGCTGCTTGCATCCAATTTAGCAGATACTATCAAGTACTAAGTTTAGCTAGAAACTTTCCCTACACACAGAAAAATCTCCAAGGTAGTCAAATCTTGCCATGTGTTAGCTGTTAAGTACCATCGTCCAAGCAAAATATGATGCTTCTGAAAACTTAACTAATGAATTGGACTTTGCACTGAAGCAGACGGCGTTGCAGTTGGGTGCTGCTGCTCTGATGGGAACTGCTAATTAAGAGCTGACAAGCAGTAGCTTGCTGAATCTTGTGTTCCCACTTCACTGTAAGTGAGGCTACCTGTGGCGCTGGGCCCTTCCAGTGCAAAGTCAAACAGGTTAAACTCCATCCCTGCTATCAGCCACCATTTGGCTGGGACTCTGTGTGCACTTATTTGCAATGGAAAGAAGGTTTAAGGAATTAATCCTTGCCCCTGCTCAGCTTCTAGCTGCTGCCTTTCGGCCTCGCAGCCCTGGGACTTGCTATTGTCTCTTCCACAACACACAGTGAAAGATTTTAGGCTCAACAAGAGGAGGAAGCTAGGCTCAGTCCTAGTTTTCATACTGAGTTTGGGAACTTAAACACAGACCTAGTTTCATATTTATATGTACTTTATCATTGGGGCCTAGTGTTTCTTACAGTGTAATTTCTACAGTAAGCATAGAACTGTGTATATCAGCAGTACAAAGAGTTCCAAATATCTAGCTTTCTTCTTGTACTAAATAGGAGACAACCATTAAAATCCAGATTTGCAAGTTGATGCAGAGTTTGGGTCCCTGGACTTTATACAGGTCTTCATTGTACTGTGAACTTCTGCAAGCTTAAAATTTAGTTTACAATTTAAACTGCTGTTAAAACATATCTTTCATCACCAGTTTAGTGGGAGTGTGAACTCTTAGTCTTCCCCTCCTACAACAATTGTGATTAAAAGTGGTAATTATTCTATTTTTACATAGGAAAGGTACAGGTGAAAATGTCTTGACTGAACAGCAGCATAGGTCATGCATGGGGCAAAAACAAAAGAGGGTTTAATATCATGTCTGCCTTCCACAGCTGGTGATTCAAAAATGTGGGGAGAAGCTGTTAGAGTGAGGACCCGGCTTTTGGTAGGAGAAATTCCGTATTTTGCTTACTATTTATTTGTCTGCATGAGTGTGCAAGATTACAGACATAACCAAGGATTTGCTGGGCACCTGGTAGGAAGAAACTCACTCTTGTAAGAGAGAAGGCTATCATAAATAAAGATTTTGCATACAAAGTAATTTTCAAATGTTAAAGAATAAACAAGTGGTTTGGTATATTAGGTATTTATTCTGGACTTAATCCTAATCCACTAAAATCAACAAATGCCTTTCTGCTGATTTCCCAAGGTTTTGGAGTAAACTTTCAACTGCTGTCTGATTGCCACATCCTCACAATGAAAAACTTAGGGATGTGTTGAGTGATGTTAGTGAAGCTGAAAGATGTAACAAAGGCTTGTGGCTGAAATAGGCAAAATTTCTTTGTTAATTAAACTAAACTCAGAAAATTAGACTATAAATTAATAAAAGTTACTTAATTCTTCAGTGGGTTTTTTGGTTTTTTTTTTAATTAGGAGATTAGTTCAGGCTGCAATGCTGTCATTTTGGAAGTTATTAAAATACAGATTTTTGGATGTTGCATGCGTGTCATTCCTAATGAAAATCTTGTAATTTCACTGTTAGCTTAAGGTCTACACCATCTAGTCAAAAGAGAAAAGTTTATTAACATAATTATCCTAAAGATTTCCCACGTGCAAGTGCAACACCCCTGCTGTTCTGTGCAGCTCCACCTTTTGCATTTCCCAGCCGCGAGGTTTGTAACCTTGATGTCATGCAACTTTTAGAGTGAGGTTTTGCATAACCCCCTGAAGTGCAGTACAGACACAAAACAGGACTGCATGAATACAAACCTGTAGTGTTTTGCTTCGTTCTCTCTGCAATCTAATTTTTTTTTTCCCAACTCCTGTACACAGAATACACGAAAGCTTTTGATTTTACCTTGTGCCATTTCAAGATGGCAGTGAGCCACTGTAGAAACCTGAGCCAAGGGCATTACAAAATTAAAGGCCCCAAGAATACTTTTACGACACATATGTGCAAGGTCTATTTTAATCCCTGATACTGCATTTATTTCATTTGTATTGTATTCCATTCATAATGATTAAGTAAGTGTCCTTCACTGGGGCTAAGGCATACGGCACTTGAATGTTAAGCTCAGACATTCTGAATAATCGGTATACAAATGGTAGAACTCTTTATTTTTCTTCTGGAGCTAAACCTGGACTTTCTTGTTTAATTAACTCACCCTGTCAGAGAGAACGTGACACAAACGTTGAGGTGCCGTCACAAAAGAGGATTTCTAAAAGTGTAAGTGTAAACAGAGTAAAAACAAAATCTGGTATGAAGCATCAACACAAGGTGCTGAGAAAGACTGAATAATAGCCATATACTCCAAACAAAGGCTGTCAAAGTGGTCTTGTTTGCTATCAAATACAAATACATGCGCAGGACCAAAATGCATTCTGCTGCCTCTCCAGCCAATCTCAGTCTGGAATTTCACAGACAATAGATGTCATCCTAATATTTGGAAGAAACTATCCTTTCTTCCTGTCTGGCAGAAATCATTGAATAAAACTTTATCTAGCTATGTAAGTTTGGAAAAGAGAAGAGCGTAACTGCCAAAGAAAGTAATGTAGTTGAATGATCTGAAAGCAAAGAGCCAAACCTGTTACTAGCAATGTAGCTACACCAGCTTCTTTCAAATTACCTTTTTGGTAATGGTCATCCTGTTTTACTCTCAGTGCTCTGCCTCGGTAAGCTGAAGCACATAATATATTTTCTGCTATGGATCTGTGTTAAGACAAGGTTCCATACTGATCTTCTAAAATAAGTAGTATTTTCTTTAATATTTCAAATTTTAATTGGTATTCAACACATAGAGAGTTTTTATAGCTAGTAAGAAAATTAACAGTTACACAGGAACATCAAGAACCACACAAGTTTTACTGAGAAAATAATTTTGCAAAGGAGTTCTGGGGAGGTTTAGACTGGACATTAGGAGGCATTTCTTTACCTGCAGGGTGGTCAAACACTGGAACAGGCTTCCTAGGGAGAGAAGTGGTTAATGCCCCAAGCCTCTAGGTGTTTAAGAGGCATTGGGCATTTGCCTTTAATAACATGCTTTAACTTTTGGTCAGCCCTGAAGTGGTCAGGCAGTTGGACTAAATGATTACTGTAGGACTCTTACAACTGAAATATTCTTTTCTGTTCTACTCCTATTCTATATGACCACTAAAAATGCATACACTGCTAATGCTTTTATCAAACTTCTGAACTCCAATTGAAAAAAAAAAGTAGTTTGGTT
Source organism: Machaerirhynchus nigripectus (assembly GCA_013397975.1). Taxonomy (NCBI): domain Eukaryota; kingdom Metazoa; phylum Chordata; class Aves; order Passeriformes; family Dicruridae; genus Machaerirhynchus; species Machaerirhynchus nigripectus. The sequence goes on from VZRQ01001799.1 coordinate 569,904, forward strand.
TGGTTAAGGGTTAATTAAAGATATTGAGTTATACAAAATAGTTTCCACAATGGAGCTTGCACTAGTGTAAGTTGCTTTAAAAACACTTCCTGCAAAGTGATGCAAGCTTCTCATGAAGGTAAACTTTCGTTTCCATAGTAACAAAGCCTCTTATTTTCAGGATGATGATGTACTAAACTAATATTAAATTGATTTTAAGCTGTTTACCTCAGAAGACTACTCATCTTGGGGCAAGGGAAATTTCTATACAAAAGATATTCCAACACGACTAACTTCAACATCACTAAATAATACACGGCTCATACAAGGTGTGAAAAGATCATCTTACACACTTCTTGTTCTCTATAATGAAAAATAATGCGTTCTCATCAGATTTGTTTATTTGGGGTTATCAAAAATAATGCTTGCACCCCAGTTGCTGTCAGCAGCACGCTGGGCTCCCCTGTACAAATGCACAGGCGCGTGGACACAAGCAAGTCACACACACCTGCCTCGATATGAGAGGCTTGAGCTAACATGTTTTACCTTCCATTTGCCACAGACTAAGAGCATGAAGAGGGTCAGTTACAGAAGATTAAGTGACACATGGAGATAGGATCATGTTCTGAATCCACGCTGCACACTAGCACAGGCTTTCTGTGGTTTAATTACACCCACTACCAAATTCTGTATTTTTCCAAAGCAGCCTGAAGGTAAACCATTGAAAGATGCTCAAGGCGAATCCATGGAAGGAGTTAACTCCTAATGAGCAGTCTGGGCTCTTTCCCCACGTAGACAAGTCCTTAGTAAATAGATGCTTCCTGTCCTTTCACTTGGCTGTAGTGAGCAGAGATGATTAATTCAGCTATGCATCCTGACAGGCTCCAATGCTCACTTGGTCGTAAAACGGGAAAAATCATGGCCAAAGAAGGCTGATGGTGAGGGCTGGAATTTTGGTTTGGATGATAAATTGATGCCACTTTGATTCTGCAACTCCCTCTAATAAAAAGTGATAGGTGGGAGACATCTTAGAAAATGCTAAGAAATATAAATGAGAAGAGTAGCTCCTTCTCTGAAAGCAAGCTTTTGATCATCATCTTCCTTTCTGCTCTGAAAGCTAAGGAGCTTGGTTGTTCTGTAAGCCTCAACTGAACTGATGCAGTAAATTTCTCTGTCAGTAAGTAAGGTATAATAAATAAGGTATGATGACATAAATAAATAAATGATTTTTCATGGTATATTAGCAGGGAATGTAATCTGGCATAAGGTCAGTTTCACACTAAACAATGAGAAAGAGATACATTTTCCAGGTCAAAGAATTAGGAATGTATGGAAAAGTACTAAATCATGAAAAAGATAAAGTCATTGCAGATTATGTAAACTCTAGGGTATAACACCGAGCTGATGTTGACTTTTTTCCAGTATAATGTGAGATTCCAAACTGCTGGGTTTTCTTCTCTTTCTCTGAACTACACACAACTGACACTATCTTTAAAGTACAAATTGTGATGCTGGTGGTAGCAACAGGACCTAAACCTTAGATGTTTGTAACAACTATTCCTCTACCAGGCTGCATTTTTATTGACAAAAGGCAGCTGAATCAATTTTTGTTGCTCCTCAACAAAAACAAAGTCTGCCTGAACTTGTTTCTTTCAAAGCTCTTCTTTCTGGCCTCTCCCTCTCTATAAATAAAAGCACAGCTACAGAACTTCTAAAACTGCTCAGATATTGAATTATTTTAAAGTGAATGTGTTATGCAGGCATGACCACTTTTCTCCAGCAGTCAGGCCACAAGCAACATTAGCTCAGAGACTTTCTCTTGTCAACAGTCATCTCCAGGAAAGCTGATACTATATAAAGAAAACAAGTACAATTCTGAACCAACTAAGGTTTCCAAACTGAAGCTCCTTCAAGGCCAATATGCCTGGCCTTACCCTTGGAAACTTTCAGAAATACACTCAGAACTTACAGCATTGAAACACATTGATCTGTAACGCAGGTAAGATGAGCCTAAGAAAAACACTGCCAAAGCTTACAGGCTTCTACAGCATTAATCAAAAGAAACTTTTCAGGCAGGGAGAGGATCGAATTGTAAAATCTGAGCTTTAGATCCTGCTTCGGAAATTCAAGGTGAGTATCAGAAATAATGGACCTGAAAGTTTCATGCAACGCTCTCCCAGCTGTGGGACCGTTCATCAAGAGAAAGAACAATGCATTGTGGAACTGGAAGCCTTTCCCCTAGCACTCACCTTGCTTAGTTTTCTTTTCTGTTTTTTAGAGAATGTATTTCCTAGGTTGGGCACAGACATCTGGCTTAAAAGTACAATCTGAAGTATATCTGGAGCATATGTTCTCTCCTTCATAGGCAGTACCCAAACTCACTAATTACAGGCATTCCTTCACAGCTTTCCTCTCATCCTGCCCCAAACCAACTCCATCATCACTCCCTAGGGAAGCCTTAATCCCTATCCATTTCTACAGTCCATGTTGATTTTTTTTTAATACCTCAAAAGCAGGTAATTTATTAAGTTTGCACTTTCTTACTTCAGACTGCCCTCAGTTCTCCCCCCAAAACATTCACGTCTGGACAAGGACAAAGCTTGCCTAGAGGACAATTTACAGACATGTGAGAACAGCAGTTTTCATGAAAACCAATGTACACTGAAAAACAACTGCATTCATAACTAAACGAATCCTGAAGTGGAAAACAGCTGAGTATAATCATGATACTTTCCTTTTTATCTTTGCTGCAAAAGTTGACAAATGGAAAAAATGAAGAAAATGTTTCAAAACCATAAAGATTTTTTAAGGTTTTAATAAGTTTTTATAAAGAGAGGTTTTCATATGGTTTTATAAAGAGAAACCGAAAAAGTCAAAACATTACTCAAACAAAGATCTTCCAAAGAGCAGAGCAGATTATGGAAGTATGTTGCCATTACTTCAGATAGCACCAGTTTCTCAGCAAACCTGGTAACAGCTGACATCAAGAAAACCTCATCCTACCATTTCAGGTTGGTATGTCCTTCCTATAAGCTCTTTAAAAGAGGCAGGGGAAATATACAACTTAATGTTATAACCAGCTCTTGGTGTGACTGATGGTGTGGCAGAGGTTGGGAAATGGGTTTTTCTGGCACAGAAATTTTCCCAACACTGTACTTGTAATCTGGGACTGCACTCTCAAATTTGTTGATCTGTTTCAAAGACCTTGGTGGGAGTTCTAGTGTGATCTCTATTTATATATTTTCTATTACCTATAATTTTCAGATGCTTCCAACTCCTATTTCTCATCCTCTCTTACCTGAAGTCAACTTACATGTCCTTATTTTTTTATGTAGAGAATTCTTCTCAAGGATTCTCGAGGACCAGTTGCAGGTGAACAGAATTACACTTTTTTTTTTCTGAAAATCCATTTCACATCAGCTTGATTCTTGCATGTTGTAACTGTTCTGTACTACGTCTTTGGTAAAATTAATACTTTGACCAGTGGTTTGCTATTATATTCATATGCACGTCCATGGCATATGCTGGAGCTACAAAGAGCCCTGTGCTGCTCTGGGACTACAGCACTTTCCACTTGTGGAATGATGCTCTGTGTCTCCTCTGGCAGGTGCATTTGAAACCTATTCCTTCAAGCACTGATGATGGTGATGTTGATGACATAGAGCAGATTACAAAGGCCCTTTAGGGAGGACATTACTTCCTGAACACTCAAGAGCTCTTCCTGCTCTATCATTATCTAGGGCTGACGTTTATTAAAGGCAACGGGACCATCCTGTTCTGTTCTCAGCCATTTCCTTTGGACACAGAAACATAGGTTTAATAATTTTGTCAGCAAAACTAGGACTTCATTTTTCAGATTATTTCAGTTTTCTCTACTGCCAACATTTGGCTGGGTTTTTATTTTACTCCTTTAACCTGAATGCACATGAATTATAGGGAGCTCTGACATGGAGACTAAGCCCTACAGGGTGGGGGAAATTCATAGATATGCAGGACATAACTGAATAGTGTGCCATCCCTGTGGCTACCAACAGAAGTAAAAGCCCAGAAAAATTAGCTAATCCTACCATCAGCTTCTCCCAAATTTCAGAAAATGTCATTAATGAAATACAGCCTCCTGTTGTGATTTCGGCAAAAGTCTTTTCTGTGTAATGCAAAGAAAATGAACTGCAAGAATATCACAACATTTTGGTGTGATAACAAAGGCCAAGCCCGTTGACTTGAATTTTGGATTTACAAAACACTGTTCTGCAGGAAATAAAATACCAGAGTTCTGGCTATCTTTCCAATCAATATCTTATTTCATCATGTGGGGTTCTTTCAACCGAGGCGGAAGACCTGGAGTCCACTGTGCTGCAGGAGCACCTGCCTGGAGTGACTCCAGTTGTGATGCCTGATGCTGAACGAGGCATTTAACTCTGGCCTACTTCACCAAGCACTAGAAACCACCTGAAACACAGTCTAACACTTCCTCATCCTCTTAAGCTGCTCCCTGTCCTACAGGACTGAACACAAAGTGGCATCGGAGAGGGTAATTTGCTCCTGACAGGGATTTTGAAACTGGATTACCAGATTGCTTGATTTCAGACAGCTACTCCTTAGGAAAGTGGTTATTTTCTTGCAGGGGTGTAACTTTTCTTCTCATGCAAGTCAAACTATTAATGAAGAGCACCAAGTCTAAATCTGGGAGGACTTTGTAATTGTAGTGGTTTCCTTACAAGCTCATATGCATGCTTCCCTCTGATACATTTACATGCTAAAATTCCTTCTAAAATGGTTTATGGAGTGTGCTCAGCCCCTGTTTCTCACTTGTTCATGCTTGTTTCGTAGAGATTTAATTTTTCATTTTGCCTTTTTGAGTCTGACAAGACATAAAGCGAGACTATGAGAGCTCCTTTTACATTGAGAAGCAAGGTTTCTTTGTTTCCATGACTCTGAGGCTCTGGTGGGTGACCACAAAGTGACCAACGCCTTATTCTACTCTATACCATGAAATCTAAGATGCTTTTCACTGTTATCACCTCCATTAATAGAAACAGAATGTGTTCATCCAAGTGATGACATGCTGAAAGAAAACATACGGGATACTGAACTGGTCATTTTAAACTGAAGAAAGACCAAGGTATTGCTTTTAAATGCTTCACATCAGTTCCCCAAATGCTGAGAGATTCTGACTTTTACCACCTTTTTTCTGTTGCAGGTAGTGTGTTGTTTTATTTTTAGACATGAGATTTCCTACTGAAATCAATTGTAGGTTTATAATCTTTGCTGAGCTCCAACAACAGAAAAAACTCGTTTTGAAGAGACTTTTCAGGTAGTTTTTGTTGGAGACTGCTGCCACCACAGTGGTCAAACTAATTTGAAGCACTACATTAAACCAGTTGCAAGAAGTTTTACTGCCCAGTCTAGCAGCATGGTTCTTAAGCATGACACTGTCCTGTCTTCATTTGTGCTCTTACTGCAGCCTTCGAGCATAATGGTTTTGGTGTGCTTTAAGAAGACACTGACATTCATGTCAGTCTCTGGATTGCAGCTTCTGAGTTTATGACAGATGGGAAACCAACAGAGGAGTTAAAATCCTGTGAATCCACACACAGCTTATAGCCAGTAGCCATCTGGCTGGGGATCTACATAATACCACAAGAGGATGACAAAAAAAAAAAAAGGTAGTTTCATTTGGATTTCCGTTTCTCATCCCCTTCTTTGTCCTACCTGGTTTAAATATACTTAATAATTGCATTACAAATAGTCTTTCAGCTATTTCATACAGGTTAAACAACGACTGTATTTTCTTAATAGCACTTTCCACACAGAAAAATAAATTCACTGTTAGGCAAAAAGTCCAACACATGACAGCATATAAGGTTTTCCTATGGTAACAGACAAGCAGGCAGCATTTAAGTAAAGTGTAAGCATTTGAGGAAAGAACAGAGAAGGGAAAGCACCAAGTAACCCCATTCAGCAGCGCTTCCAGTTGCTCTAAAAGCAATTCCAGGCAGAAAAAAATGTAACACGGGGCCCCTAAAGTATAATTACTTGAGACAAAAATGTGGCCAACAAAAGTTACCTAACCTGTTCAGAGAAGAAAGAAGCTCTTTAACCCTAAAATGTGCTGGAAAGGCTGAAAATCTGGTTTTCAAAGCAAGAAAGTAAAAGCTTTAGTATAAACCCCTTTTGCACAGCAGTGTGTTCAGCTGGCTTGAGACAGGAAACATGCAAACCTTCCTTACAGACAAAAACCCTTTTTTGCCTCAACCTGCTGTAATGTTTAGCTAGGCACTTTCAGCCCCTGCATGTTTGTTGGGGTTTTAGCTTTCTGAAAAGAGCAGATTTCTGATGTAAAGAAAGAGGAGAGCCACTACACGAAGAATTCTTTTCCCTGTGTGCTGTGTTGCAAAAATGAGAGCATATTAAGCAACTCGAGAACAGGAAATAACACTGACAAACAAAACTGATATTCTTTCCATAATGTGGTCACTCAGACGAGGACATTTGAAACTTCATCTACCCAAATCAAGCAATGTTTATTCTCCTTTTGGCAAGGCTGCTGAATGCCTGTGTGCTCCCTCCTTCTAGTCCAAGTGTTTTATGATCCTTTCAGTGAAGCAGATAGTCACACTAGAGTAGAAATGAACACTGAGCTGCACAGTTTTCTCATAAAGCTCTCTCCTTCGAAAAACGTTGTTTTATTGGTCCCAAGATGGTTTGTGGAAATAGAGCAGTAGATTTGTGGGAAGGTATCTGAGATCCCCTCAGCTCACCTGGAGCAGCTGGCACTGCAGGTGATCGGTGCCGAAGCTCCAGCTCCACAGCCAGAGTCCTCCTGCAGCTCCGTCCTTTTGTTAATGCAGCCTCCAACGTGAGAGGCTGGAAAAACGGATTGCACGCAGACGTCTATTCCTGAGCTAATCACTCCACGCTCCCTTCACACTTGACATGATCTACTCAAGGCTACAATTCATCTTGTTGTGAAGCAGACATCGCAAATAGGTCAGATGAATTAAGCCCTAAAATTAACCATTTCTCTCCAGGGAAGATAAAGTGAGATTAGGATGAGAGGTTCATGTGGCTGGATTTAAATCACACACACTGCACTCACTGCACACACTGCCTGTTTTAACCACTGCCTACACTTGCCTAGTATAAAGTCATGCTTACAACTGAATTTCTTACATCTCAGCAAAGGGTTCTAGCCAGCATATTATTGATTTTTCTGCTACTTTGCCTTTTTTGGATGAAAAATTTCATCAATATGTTTTCAATTTCCATATGGACATCTTTGAATAACTGAAGATATCTTACTTTCCCCATCTGCTTAAAGAAAAAAAAATGCAGTTGTGTTTTTCATTGAGAAAGACTTAAATAACTGCAATTTTTCCTAAAAAAATCCTCAAACAAACCCAGGGTATTTCCTTTATAACCCAAGCAATACCACTGCATTTCTAGTAAAAGGGCTGATTAATGCCAATGTCTGATATATACTATAATTTTCAATGGGAATAATGTGTATTTTGAATTTTTTTCTTGTCAGATTGAGTTTTTAATTAAGAAAAAGTGCAGTGTAAGACACTTTTTAATTTTTCTTGCAAGAAGTGTAATTTTAACAAATCTGGCTATCTATACAGACAAAATGAAACTGCAAAAGCATAACTGCAGAATTTTCTTCAGTGTTTTACAACAATACCTTGATCAAGTAGAAACTGAGCTAGAAAAGAAAATTAATATCCTTAGTTATTTCAAGAGGTTAACTTTCTCTGACTTCAACTCCTAGGTCACAAAGCTGTTTATTTCAGATCAGCAGTACTTTCATTTAAAGTAAAGTACAGATTTTTCATCCCTTCTTATAATGTTATGGCCTTTGTCCTCTATACCATATCACTACTGGAACCTTCATCTCACCCTCCTGTCTTTATCAGCACTCAGTTAATCAAATTTATTTGGTTGGTCTGAGCCTGATTCCTACATGCATTTTCTGATTACCTCCAAACAGTTTAACAAGTTCAATAAAAAGAAGCTGCAAACATATAAGCAGTAAAAGATTTCCATACTGATGTCTCTGTCTTCAATAATTCAACATAAACATCTTCCTTTATTCCTTCCATTTGACCTTGACTTTTATGGACTCCGTGGAAAGTTATAAAATGGAATGTAAAATAAATTTTAAAATGCTGAAACCCAGGCTTCAAGCTCCATTCCCAGAGAAGCTGTATATTGAACTACATCCCATGGGCCAGCGAGCCTGCTCACAGGCCATGCCCCAGGCCCTTCCAGGACTTCACTTTGGAGGTTGCTAAAAAAGCAGTTCAAAACATTTAGGAGTCATCTGGCACTACAATTCAACCCTTCAGCCTTGGAAACCGTCTTTATCGCTTCCTTTGATTAATTAAGGGTTAATACAATGCTCTTCTACTTGCTAAAACATTTCATTCTTTCCTAATTTCCTAACTAAGAGGAAACTGTATCTAAATTAATTCCTGTATGTTTTACTTACAAAGGAGGATCTCACATAGGATTTAACTCTGTATATACTCCTCATATTGCACTTTAAATAAAATATTTTAACCAGCACTTGCTATTTAGAGAAAACCACAGAAATAAAAACCCAAAGCAAAAATCAGATATAAAATACACTTCCATTTTTATGTCAGAAGAAATTGCCTACTTCACTCATTCAGTTACCTTACTACTGCTCATAAGAGCACAGGTTTTTTTGCATGAACAACTGATTTTTACAAAGGAGTTGAATTAATTCTCAAAGTAATGTGTAAAAACCGTTGAAGTTCACTTCTATTTGATGTTGGCTCAGGCAATTTTGTGCTTCCACAGCATCACAACGCCAGGATCTTTTGTTTCAGACCATGCCGGTGTCATCCAACGCAGCAGCACAGGGAAGCAGGGCACTGTTCTGTGCGAGCACCTGATGTGACACAATGACATACAGAAGACTGCATCCTACCCCTAACAACTGCTAGGAGCAATGCTTCAAAGAAATTAGGCACTACAAGTAGCCAGAATGAACCTTAGGAATTGCAGAAAGCTTTGCAGGTGACAGAGAGGAACGAGGCCTTTCCAGATGCTGCAGGTAATGCGCTTATGTCTTAAATCACGAGATTTGATTACCCTTCTCTAGGCACGCTTTGCTGCCACTGCTATTAAACTTTATATCATCAAGCCCTTTTTGAAAATTGAACCACTATATTTAACTATATGACCTCCATTTTACAGGCTAAATGCCCACTGTCCAAAACATTATTTATACCTTATAAAATTACAAGTTACTCGTAAATATCTGATTTCTTGATCTTGTTTTATGAAGCCAAAAAGAAGAAAGAAAAACAGCCTTATCATTTCACCTCTTATTTCATATTACTAGATATCTCAAAAATAATTTTTTTACTATTTCATTTCCAAAACAAACAGAATACACATCCATCCCACCCCATCACTCACAGGCAGGACCTGTTACTCCTCTTTATATTATTTATACTTCTATACTTCATAGGACTTTGAAAATTTTAAGATTTTAATGTTATGACTGAAAACATTAAGTCTTTATATCTTCTTTCGATTTGGGTCTCTCTCTTATGGTTACCAACAGCAGCAAGATGACTTCCTGATACAATCCTTTAATCCAAACCCCTCCGGCAGGACCACAGAGGAATGAAAAGGAGTTCCAGAGACCTTTTTTCCCCTTCAGCTATTCTCTTTAAGAGTTATGGATTTTTCTTTACTCTTTGAAGACATCTGTATTAGATTACATACACAACAATAATCCTAACAAACCCAAAATTTATTAAAACAAAGAGAAAATGGAATTAAACCAAAACAAATTGTTTGCTTAACGTAGCTGAATTTACAGTTCTCATACATTACATTAGATAAGGGATAAACCAGATAAGCTTGACTTCAGATAAAAAAAAGAAAAAGAAAGAATCCTGTAGTTTATCCTTTGAAATTAAATATCCTTTCTGACCACACCAGTCAGCCTGTCAATGCCACTTGCTGCTTGGAGACCAACAATTCTGTTTTTGTCTCCCACAGATATGCCTAATAAACCCTGGTTAAGGTTTCCTAAACACTTCTCTGAACACAAAAAGAATGGGCTTTGGTAAACAATTTCAGTCTCCATTCTCTGAAGAGTTATACCATCGAGGAAACAAAAAACCTTAATTATGATTTATGACTGCCTTTTCAAGGTTTATGACCCAGCTCAAATATTGCCTTTTGCTAACCATCCTGGCTGGGTCTCTAGATTTTGGCCAGACCCATGGGCAAATCTCACGTAAAGTACACTCCCTTCCTCCTACACTTGTCACATGTGATGAGTTATAGACAAGGGATAAGGGTCACTCTTAAAATCAGCTATATCTCAAAACAAAGTCCAGTGGACATTAGGAAAAAATCAGTCTTGGCTGATGTCTGAAATGACAGATTGTTCTTTGTTTCCACCTTTATGGGTTTTAGGATGCACATATACAGTTTTTGCATGAGTATGCTGTGTCATTTAGCAGGTGGTATTTCCCTGATATAAACAGAGCATGACTTTTGGACAGATATAATAAAAACTGATCTGTAATGGAAACTTCTGCCACTTTGGAAGTATAATGAAAATGGCAGACTTGTTCCTTCTCATATGCAGCCATGGATGCAAACATGCCAGCAAAAATGGCTTAGATAAGCAGAACTTCTTTCTGTTAAGCAAATGGCAGTTGGACACAGTCCTGCAGAACAGGCTCCACACCAGGACACCAACACAGGGGTACCAGAAGAATGACAAGAGCAGTGGTGAACAGATCCCATTGGTATCCTGTGATATTAAGTGTCAACTAGTCTCATCTTAGAGCATGGTCTAAGCCATTCTCAACCCTTTATTCTTCAGCCTCTCCAACAAATTTGAAATGAGAAAAAAAACCAACATCCCAGACAAGAAACACTGAAGGCATGAAAGTAATGGAGGTTACAGAGCTGCCGAACAATATCCACATAGGCTTGTCTGATGTGATACAATCCCAGAGCTAAACCAGGGCTACTGGAATCAGGCAAGAAGTTATCATGACTCAAAAGCAGATTCCTATAGGAGAAGGTTAGCTTGTGACTCCCAGAGCTGGAACTATGTCACATACCATTTTTGGTGTAACTGGAGGCTTGGAAGAAGCCTTTCAACAGCCGGAATTCAGGGTGCGGCTGCACTTTGGTTCCCTAAAGCCAAAAGCAAATGAACTGTGATCTCAGATATGTTCCATAGAACATTGTATTAATTTAATTATTTTTTTAATTATGAAATCATACATAGGACAGTCTTTCCAAGCTCCAGATCAAGTTAATTTCAGTCATTACAGAGGCACACAGAGTTACTCAAACATTCAATTAAAATAACCTTACAGAACTGCATTTAAATTGTATCATCACTCTGATGATATCCAAAGCAAAACATAAAATAAAGGTCAAACTAGAGAACACTATGGAGCAAGTTAATACCCATGAAAAATGAGCACAAGGAAAACAAAACTATTCCCCAGTGAAAAATGGTAGCAGAGGATGTGAGAAGGGATGTTATTCCTCTCTTTTATTGCTGCTCATCTAACAGAGGAAAGGAAAGAGAAAAGGAATTTCAAAATTTCTAAGGGTAAAAAGACAACCCTGCCTTACCACAAAACAAGAAAAGAACAAGTTAGAAAAGAAGGTGCATGACCAAACTAGGACCTCACTGCTTGCACATCTCCCTCTCAAGCTCCAGGACACACAGACGCTGCCACAGGTGATTTTATTTTTTTTTTTAGTTTGCTCAACAGTTTCTTAGAAGGAAATAATTTTGTAATTGACTTAAGGCAAGGATTCCTTCTTAAAAACAACCAGAAAAAAGTCCTTGCTTTGGTAATCTCTCTCTTAATCCTCTCTATACATTATCACTGGAAAAGACTTCAAAAACTGATTAATCCAAAGATAATTATACTCAAGTGTTCCCCAATGAGGAATAAAAATGTATTGGAAGGCAGCTAATACACAAAATTTTCATAAAGAAATAAATTAAATATTATTTCAAAATGCTTTCAGATTTATAGATTGATAATAAAAATAAGAGCTAATGGATCTCACCTAAAAATCTCTAGTTGATTCCTTTCAAAATAAAGTTTTTCTCAATTTTATAGAGTTTCTGCACACATTTGAGATGAGTCCAAGAATCTACCAATGCATTTAATTATTTCTACTGCAGAAATGTTTAGATAGCATGCCTGTATCTATGAGAAGGGAAAGGCCTCCTTGTTTTTACAGGAAAAATATGTAATATGTTAGCCATAAATTAGCATGCTACTTTGAGTAGTAACCATGAAAAATCAACCTTGATACAAAATTCAAATTATTCAGAAATACATTAATTTTAGATCCTGACCTTCTGGCTACGACTGCAGTGGAATGCAATTAACACTTTTCTGAGGCTCTCACAATGTATATTCAGAGGTTCTATGACTAAGTGATATATGAAATGATACAAGGGACTCTTTGAAGTACTGCAGACAAAAAAGAACATTGAAAAACAGTATCTGCCATGTTTACACACAAATATTCTGCATAAGCAAAGCCAAGCTAAACACATCACCGGGATAGTTTCTTTACAGGTTGTGAATTCAGACAAATATTATTGGCCTTACATTAAAAATATCACAAAATGGCAGAAGCCTGTTAACCAGTTAATGTTTTAAAACAAGAAAGTGAGGATGGAGTGTATCTTAAGGACTAATTTAAACTCTAGTGTCAGAAAGGCCAGCAGTTTTCATAGTTATCTGTACTTGGAGTGGATGCTGGAAGAGTGGGAGTTGAGGCTCCATTTCAGGGGTAGGTACCCATGCTGCTAAACATGCTGAGATTTTTTATTTAAAAAACATCCAAGTACTTTTAATAACTGAATTATCCTATTGCCAAAACCCAACACAAAGTGATTAACAATTGTGCATGTGCACCTAGGTTCTGTGCAATCATTTATGGACTGCTGTTGGATAATCAACAGATGTACAACCCAAAACAAATACTTGTGACATCTCTGCCTTAGTATTTGCAGTCATTTATGGAAGTTAAGATAGGATCTTTTAATACTTGGGCTATAAAGGTGTGATTCAGCAGGGCTCTTGACTACAGCATGGTTTACCTGGGATTCAGGAATCCTCAGCACCACCCTCCATAGCAAGGAGCTGTTCCAGACCAATGCTGGAGCAGCTGATGAACAGCCCAGGCTGGAAGTGCTCAGCTGCCCTGCTGGAGTGCTGCCACTTGCACAAATAATAAAGCACTTATTCTAACATGGCACAAATCCTCAAATCCTAGATAGCTGCACACTCCATAAAGTTAGAGACCCAGTGTCTGTGTGCCTCACCCACTAAATGTAAAAGCCTAAGATAATACTAGGCAGGAGAAACTAACTCTCATGTACATTATAAAAACCTCCAGTGAACAAACATTCACCACTGTGATACTGGCCATTAGTTTGTACCTGGAATTTAATTTTTCTCATCCCTAAGAAAGCAAGAATTAAAATTACAGTTTGGGGTTTTTTTTATTGTACTTTTACTGACTGTAGAAAGCAAAACTCTTATAAAAAACAGGTATTTTTAAAAACCATACCTATTTCAACTTTCACAAAAGAATCTGGAGAAAGGAAATTATGTGCTACATTTTCTTAATACATTATGCCTCCAGTGACCTTCAGTTCAAATGAAAACTGCCACCACTCAATTTTAATTACTAACACAAAGCTCTGGATTAGTTAAAGAGCTTCTGAACTCTTCAATACTTCAAATACATTGTTAAAGGCAAAAATGTAAATGGCCTTCATTCATAACATTTTAAATGCAGGTAACAATTCTCGTAATGGCACTGTAAGAAAGCAGAGGAGATCACTCTCAATGGGTTTGAATGATACCAGGACAGAAGCTGGCATGTCCAGATCAGTGTGAGAGGGAAGGAGATGGTTGTGAGATGCCCACCACCACCACACAAAAGCATAAAGACAAACAGAAAAGCCCTTGTTCATATGTGCCTGGCAAAGAAGAGGTCCCACAAGGTCAGGGCCTGAGAGGGAGAGAGCTCCTCAGACAGAACCCCACGAGTGCAGGGGTGGGAAATGCTTTCATTGGAGACAGCCCGGCGCCACTCAGAAACCAGTGTGATGATGGGATGGTAGCAGGAGCTGCACAGAGGTACAAACTGGCAAAAGAAAAATTCTATGGGAAGATTCAGGCTAATTCTGGAGGAGAAAACATTATCCTACACTGGGTCATGTTCACAAGCTGATTTTATGGAAAATCCCACAGCTCAGACCACAAATGGATATATTTGGCCAATACTCAATACTGGACTTGTCATAGGATACAGAGCTCCAAGGTACTAGTATTATTGAAGCCCCAGAACAATATTTAATTTCCAAAGCTCATAGATAACTCTTCAAGAAGACACTAAGACCAGGTGACTAGGTAATTCATTTTCTCTAGTGTAATTTCTAGCATGCTAAAGAAGTTGCTTTTTTCTTGTAAGATCCTCCAAAAACTTCAAACACCTGGCCACAATCTAAAGCTGGGGAGTTGAGTCTTTGAAAGGTTAAAGGGCTTGTCCAAGATCTGTAAATAGCAAAGACAAATCTCCAAGATCCATCTCTGTTCCCTTACTCCACCATCATGAGTCAGAAATAATCCTGCACCAGAGCTTTATCCCAGGGATTACAGAAATTATTTTAAAAGACTGCATACAGGAAAAATACATAGATCTAGATTCTGACAGGAATTCTAGATACTTAGATTTTTAAGAGAAGTAGAGTTTCAGCTCCATCCTCTGCTCCAGTTATAGTCTCTCTTTTAAAAATCAAGAAACTTGTTTCAAAATAACCAAGATGAATAAACAATCTTTTCAGCACAGCAGCAAATCAGGTAGATGGATGTCTTAAACATAGGAGTTCCAAGTTTCACATCTCATTACTGCCTACAGCCCTCCAGTCTCAATCCTGACAACAGCCAATAGCTTTTATGAATAAGCATGTTCTGGAAGAGACGCTGGACTACGTGGCTGATAAACAGACAGATAAGATGGAACAGAAATACAAAATGTCAAAGATCCATTTACCACAGGTACCAGCCCAGGAGCCTGCAGTAATGTTTATGCAGATAAGAAAACAAAGATCAAAAAGAAAGCTATCCAAATAGTTTGGTTCTATTAGTTATTATAATATTTTGGCTTTGTAAATATAAATCAAATACAAATGTACAGCACTGCCAAGGAAATAAATTATATTAGATATTTATACATTAATATATTCCAGTAAACTAGTCTAAGGAACAAATCTAGCCATAATTCAGTCAAGAATCTGTACAGAACCATACTATCAAATTTCTATGGTATGAGAAGAATAAAACTCATTTAAGCAATATAGTTCTTCAAATCATATCAAAAGCAAAATGACTGCAAACTCCTAAAGCAATGTTACTAATTTATCATTGTTACAGCTTAAGAATGTAGCCACATCACATAAATTGCTTCTCCCTCATGTAGTATCTTTGAATCGCTCAATTTGAAAAAAAAAATTCCAAACTGTATTACAAAGAGACAGCACTTTTATAGCACAGGAGGTAGCAGACGGTGAAACAAGAAATAATATAATGGCATGAAGAATTATATGCATTTTGCATTGGACTTATGATTTATATGATAAATAACAAGTGCACAAAAATTTGAGACACTCAGTTGTTTCTCTTGAAGAAAAAAATCTGTCTGCTATAGGGCAGCTAGTTGGAACACACATCAATTTTTCAGTAATTCGGAAATGAAAGTAGTCAGTAACAGCTAAAATGTATCTCATACTACAAAATTCTTTCCTAACAATTCTGGGATGCTACAAGGTGTACATCTACTTCAATTAAAAACAGGATAAAGATATTCAGAATCCTACACAATAACTTTGCCTTCCCTGGATCTCACCCAGAAGGAGTAGTAGACTTCACCATATTTTTCTCTCATAATTAAAAAAATGCTAAATTTCTCTTCCACTCAATTATATATTTCTCTGAAAATCTTTATTTTCAAAAAAATCAGAAGACAAAGAACAAGGGAAATATCAGGACACTTAATTTCCTTCAGGTAATTCATCACATCGATACAATTTTTCTACCCTAAATTCTATTTCTCCCACATTCATGAGCTGCTCACTGCTCTTCTCCTTAGCCATAGTATCCGAGTACTTCTCTGCTGACTTCAGTTTATTTTAGTCATTTTCCCACACCAAGAGCCTTCTCAGTTGTCCAACTGATTTGCTATAAATTTTCATGGATTAGAAGCCACCTCCCTGACATCCTCCCCTCTCCTTCTTATATCTTGTTTCCTGCAGTCGTGGGAAAGGGATACGAGATGTTTCATCTGTGCTCTGCCTGATTTTCTTGAAGGTCCTTATTGCCTTTATTTCCCATTTGCCAAAATCTCAAAAAGCCCAAAGATTTTGTAAATAGCAGTACCAATCAATAAATTACAAATATTCTTTTAAATCACCCCAAAACTGCTTTGAAAGTTTAGTGCGTATAGTGAACATGAAAATGCTAATTAGAAGGAATAAAAAATAAACTGACTTATGTTTTTAATTGGCCATAGCTAACAGTTAGAAGAAAGCAAGCAACAGAAGTACATATTGGAAAGCAAATCTCATTATTTAAAAATGCAATAGTTCTTTTTATTGGGAGTGTTTTAGCTGCTGTTTCAAGTAAGCTACATGAGGCAATGTGAAAAGTAATTATATTGTCTCCAAGTATTCAATTTTTTTTTGAAAAATTCAGTATTTTAAATAATTTAAGATGGTAGACAAAAAAGTTTTCCGTCTACTTTCTCTTGTTTTTCTTTAGGAACACAAAAGCTTGTGTAAAATCGGTGCAACTATTTTTTGAGAAAGAATTAAAACAGACTGCCTGACCTGATAAGCCCTCTAGAAGACTCAGCTAAAAGTCTAAGAAATAGGAAAGCTGAGCTGCAGGAAGATTGCACTGACTATTCTGGTACTAAGTCTCCTGTCACATGTGCCACTCCCATCTTTTTTAAGCAGCAATGACAATGCATGGCCAGTTGCTGACAGCCAGCTTCAACGGTATAGCAGATAAATTTGTTAAAAAAGGTCTGTCCTGCAGGTATGTCCAAGTTCACTTCCTGGCAGTGCTACAGGTTTGCTGTGACACCAAGAATGTTTCTTAACTGGTTAAAAAGAATTCTATTTATATTCTTTAGATTTCATAAATCATCTTCTTTTTTTGTAAAATGGAAAAACCACCAACATACACATGCTGATTACTGAACTCTCCAGTCACTCTTGAATGATGGATATTCAGATTCAGTGAGTGAACACTGAAGAAGCCATTCCTGTTTAATTACACTAAGAAAGAAATCCAAGAGGGTGTTTCCAAGTGTAGGGCTCAAGTTCAACAGCACAAGCACCCTCTGAGCTGGAGCCTGAAGCCAGACAATTTCTGTAACAATATTCAGTTCTCTCAAAAGCTCTGAGGGCAGCCCCAGATTGTGTCACAGTGAATGCCTCAGCTAGTTGATGACAACAGAACTTCTGATGTCACAGCAAAAAGTAAAAAATGGGCTATGAGCAAATGTAAATTGAAACACATTTCACTCTTCCCAGAGTCCACATATTCACTGTGAATGAAAAAATAGCAGTAAAGCGCTGGTAAGAGAATTGTTAGCAAGATTAGTTGTCTCTTGGTGAACATTTTAAGGAAGATATTTCTCTTGAGGAAAATGATGCAACTTCTCATGACACTCCTTCCCCAGTTATAAGCAGTTACTCAATTTCAAAGTAACATTAATTTAGTTACTAAGCATAAAATTTGCTAGTTTTAGTCTAGCACTTGCTTTGAAACTAATCAGAAAATCATAGTAGCAAGTGTTTTCACTATTTCTATGACATAAGCACAATTCCATTTCCTGCTACTATGGCGGTACCAGCAACTTGAAGTTCCAGCCATTTTTACAGAGCTATTGAACAATTTCGCGTATTAAATCTGCTAGCTTTTTGCTTTTGCACTTGCCTTCACTATTATCAATACCACTTTCACTCTCTTCTTCTAATTTTCTATTCTTCTAGTGCTAAAAGTATTGGCATATTATCTTTATCTCCTTCTGCCTTAGAAGCAGACCTGTTCACAGAATGAAATGGAAGTGCATGCCTTAGCAACTGTTCCCCTCTAATTTATACTCCAAATGCCTCGTAATACAGCGAAGTGCTGATACTGCTACTTTACACGGAGTAAACCATGCCGTAGAGAAGTATATTCAGAATCTGTTACAAGCACAAAAATGAGACTGGTAAATCATTGCAGAAACCTGATGAGTTGCTCTCACCAGCCCATGGTGGGCAGCCACAGCTCCTGGCTCACAGTATTTCAGGTACAGTTCTCATGAGGCTGCCAGTCATGTACCTGGCAGCAGGGCCATGCTGCTGCCACAAGGGCTGAATAAACTCAGGTCACTGGATTTGGAAGAAACCAAATCAAACCCGGTCAACAAGGGTTGCTGAAGCAAATCCTAGCACACAACACTGAGACAAGTCTCAGCCTCCATTTTGGGAGCTCTCAGCTATCCAAAGCATAGGGTATAGGAGTTTTGGCTCATATCCACATAGGAATTTTAGTGGGCAATCCACAGGGCAAGAGGTTTGGCCATATTTGCCCTAGGCAGTAAACAAAAGCAGTCACAACACGACATGTGATATAGACATCATGACAATTTCCTTTATTTGAAGTGCTCATGTTTAGATCCTGTAGCCTGGCTTCCAATCCACACTTACCCACACTGGCTGTGTGTTGTCACCCTCACACTTTTCGTGTTTCTTAAGTGGCTTTTTACTCTCTTCCACAATCACCTCCCTCTAGATGTATTTGTAGAGATCATAAGAACCACAGGGATTGATCAAAGACACATTTACTGAATTCCTGGTGCATGACATGAAGCTACTCAAACATATGGGATACTCCAGGGCTGAAGATGGAGACGGTAAGATATGTAACCGCAGAGTTTCAACCTCTCTGTTGGAACACCAATGTCAACATCTAATTCACAACGAATCTAAAGGCTAGATTATTAATATAAGCAGGCTGTAAATAAAAGTAATAAATATTAGGTATTTTTTCTGACACAGCAAACAGACCTGAATGCTTCCACCAGATGTGTTCCCATCTAAGACACCTGTAAGGCCCGCAAATACCAGCTCTGTCTCTAACTCAAGCCCCGACTAGAAGAATGGACTCTGCTACAAGGAACCTGGAGAATCTTTTAATTTGAAGACAACGTTAAGTATCCCGAGCCTTTCTGTTGTGCTGAAGAGAAGAAGTCCTAAGGAGAAATCTGTCCTTAGCTTGGGGCTGCTAAATTAGTAGTGTTGGCTAATTGAATCCTTGGAGGCAAGGGTCTCTAGCCTTTGGGATCAGGACCAAACCTCAGCTTAGCAAGTTACAGGAATTAATTTAAGGAAGACTGACTACATGTTTGTGCTCCTGCCTGGAAAGTTTGCTGTAATCCACTTTAGTTGATGGGGTAGAGAAAAGCAAACAAGCTGGGCCGAGAGCTCTCACAGTACCTATAGCACACATTCCTCTACACTCAATTTCAGGAAAGCAAGGCGAGAAGAGCGGTAAGTACTCCATTGTGAGTAGCAGCTGGATAAGGCTATTAATGTTTTTTCCACAAACCACCCTGGCTGAGGATCTTGTAGCCTTGAACATTTTTATGCCCACAGCACTTTGTAAGATTTGTTTTTCTTTTTTTTTTTTTTTTTCCCATTTTACAGTTGGGGAACCATTACACAAAAAGCCATGTCTGGAAGGCCTAGCTAAGGTACCCAACTTCAGCACCACAATTAACAGGTTGTACAGTTTAGGAAGTCTGGTAAGTGGTTTTTAGCCTTTGCTCTCCGTGAAAAGAAAATAGTTATACTCAATAACTAACACTGTCCAGGCAATTCTGCTGTAAATAGTCCTGGGCACCTCCAGTTAGCTTACAGTCAATGCACTATTTTGGTGACTTTATGCAAAACAGAAACAGTCCCCATCACAAATTTCTACTATAGACAAAAATAACATGAGCACATTAAGCTGCTTTCCCCTGTCACCCCTGATGAACTTCATATGGCAACCAGACCAAAAGCCCCCGCTGAGCCCCCGAAGCTGAATGTGAAACGGAAATATCACAAAAAACCACTGCCAGCATCCCAGAACATGACTCACACTGCGTAAGTACCAAATCACTACATTTAGAAGATTCTCGTCTGGTTATTTTGTGTGGCTAGATCAAGCACTCTGAAACTCCATTTGCTGAAGGAAGCAGACTGAGCGCCAGGGCTCCTAACTTGGTAGTCGCCTCCTGTGCTAGTTAACTTCAGGCAAGTCACTGCATATCTCTACACTACCACTTCCAAATGCAAAACAAATTACACTAATCCATTTTCTGCAGCACTTAAACATCTATGGATGAAAAGAATTATCCTAAGAATATTAGAGCAAAGAAGTAAAATACTGCATGGAAAGCCAGGGCCAAGTCTCTTCTGTCAATCTATCCCTCCTGACAAGTATAAACTCTTAGACACAGAAATGACTACAAAATGCTGTTTAAAATTGATGGACCTTCCTGAGCAAAGTAAAATGGGGAACTGCAAAGGGAAAACCACTGAAACAAGAGAAGGAAAGATGTAAACTGTCCTAAGGGCCATATTTTCAAAGACGTCTGAAAACAGATATGAGGCCCGTATGTGATGAGATTTTCAGAACCAACATTTATTCAGTCCTGCTAACATCAATTGCAGCTAATTAATGCTGCCTTTGCAGAAAACTGCAACTTTAATCACTCTGATCATTGAAAATCTGACCCCAAGTAAACAAACTAAAACAACACTGTTTAATATTGCTTGTATGACTATTGTGGAAAACTTCTTCAGATAGAAATGCGACTTTTGCACTGCAGTTTAGCAATCCATAAATACTAATGAGATCATGTGCTGTTTTGTCTTGTGATAATTTTTTCCTATTAAAATCTTGTTCTTTTTTTAACCTAATAAGCACATCACTAGTCTAAGCACGTTCATTGTTCAAAGTTTAAATTTACAGCTAAAATAAAGAGAGGATACTTACCAATAACCAGAATTCTTGGAGACATGAATTCTTCATGTCTATTCCAACTACTGTGTTACATATATGTCCTTTCACTTAAGACTAGTCTTGTATCTTTGCAATGAGTAAGTATATAAGGTACTGACTGTGCCAGTTTTGGTTTCCTCCCTACCATAGAAAAAAAACTCACATAAATTCAAAAAATTCTGAGGGAGAACAAAGTAATCAAAATAGAAAACATTTATGTGAACTAAACATTTTTAAAAAGTTGTCTGTTGGTAAATCACCTCTTTTTCTATTTTGAGTGCACTAGTACAGTTTATCATAGTGACTTCAACAGCTACATCTGGCCACTAAGCACCTGAGGGCATGGAGTCTTTTATAGAAACCATTCTAGCACTAAGAGCACATGGTGAAGCTACTGATGGAGCTACAGATAGCATCACCTCCAGTACCTCAACTATTTCTTAACAATGTTTTGTTCTCTAGAGAAGTACTCTGTAGTGACAGTGGGAGATTCATCTTAGCAGTCTGATAGCAAATTTTGACACAGTCTCCAACTGACTTCGACAGTCTGTATGGAAATGGCTGAACTGTTAAACCCCCCAGAAAACACACAATGAATAGCCTGAAGCATTTAAATGTGTGAATATAGAAGCAGACAACCCACAACATAAAAAGTATAAAGTAACAAATTCTGCTTTAGAGGCAGAACACCAGCAATAAAATTTTGAGTTTAAATAAAACTGGCTGATTAAAAAGTATAATTCTACTATGATTTGAGACAGAAAATGAAGAATGTTATTCATAAGAACATATGTGGCTCCTGCAAAAGCCTCTGAGGAAGTGGCCTTGATGAAAGCAGAAGTAGTAAACACCAAGCCCAAGACCTTAATGAGGCTAAGTGAGAATTCAGACTCTTTTAGCCTTAAGCAGATATTCCATAACAGCTTTAATAAATGATACAGAAGGAGAAAAAAAAAGGTAAGGAGCCACATGGATCTCATTCCCATAATGTGCAGCATGTGGATGCTGGATGGCTTTCCTCGTTGAAGTATTCCTGATTTTTTTCATAGGAAAAAGTCCACAGATGACAAAAAAATACCCAACTAGACAGACACTAAAGTGGGTGAGATACCTGTCTGCCCCAAAGCACTGACAGATGGGGATTCATCCCTTTCACTTACACACGACAGGCTGGCTGCTGTCACAAGGGCTTGTCATGGGATTTTCACTGGGTTTGATACACAAGTAGGTAAAATTATTTAAGCTGGGTTACACAGGAAAAATCTTCCCAAAAACAAGGCCAAGCCATTGAAAAGACAAAATTTAAAAGAACAGCAATTTTCAGAAGCACATACGTTGTCGTAAATGCTTCTGTTGCCTAAGTATATAGTACATTATTTACTATTTTTACTAGAAATGAAGTTATGTAAAAAGAACAACTAAAAACAAGAAACACCAGTGTTAATATGTAAATTCTACTGTATCTTCAAACCAATTTTTTCCATTTCTAGAAAAACAAAGAAACCCCAAACCTCTTTTTGTGAGCAATCATTTGAGTTGGGTATGACTTCACTCACAAGTACTAGTTAAGAGCATTTTTCTTGAAATCATTTTCAAAATGAAAACTGTTTTTCCATGTACTTCTAGTATCTTTGTCTAATGGGGTATATATGCACTGTGGATGAAGCATCTCTAAACAAACAAGTTATTTTTGGAAGAACACTGCGACAGTTCTTGTAAATATTAGACTTCTATGGTTATGCAGTATGGTCTAATACCGGATTATTTTGAAGTCCTCTGGAAATCCATTCTAGGTTAATGTTGACTATTAATACCAATCAGTTTTAAGAGCAAGCTGGCAGCTTTGAAGTTTATATCTCTAGAAAATAACTCTCCACAACAGGATGCGGCTTGGGTTCTTTTTCACCTACAACTTAGTCTACAGTAACAAACAGCAAGTCCTTCCTACTGTAATTTAAGCAGGATTCTGAGAGACTGAGTGGTAAATGATAAAATATGCCTTTGTATGTAGAAGAGAAACATTTCTGTGACAGTAGATGATTGCCACGTGCAGATCTGTGATTGCCTAAGTCTTTCTGACATCACCACATGAATTGGCTCCCACTCCCTTGTTGACACACATGTAAAATCCATGCCTGATAACCTTGTAAAAATATACACAGTTTAACTACAAAAACATATACAGTTTAACTACAATACAAACAAGCATTATTTCTCCTACCAGTGAATTACATCCATTCCTGCTGCACAATATATCATATGTTTAACAGTGCACAATACTCAGCAACTTAACCTATTTCATAAACTCTGAAAACCTACCTCTTCTATGAATGCTATTACTGAATATGCCACTTCATATTTTTTGTGTACTGTATCATGCCACACTATACTTATTCATGCACAAATACTAAATGTAATTTGGAGCAGAGATTTTCCTAACTTTTTTTGTCCTGTGTTGTTATTTTATAAGTTTTCAACCACATATGCATTACTATTTAAAGAAACAACAGTAATAAAATCCAGATGGAACTTTACAGAAATGAAGGTACTCAGAATGTAATTAGCCAAACTGGAATTCAGCCAGGGCAACATCCCTACTCTTGTAGAAAAAACCAACAGACCGTACAAATGGCTTGAATGGGTCAAAATCGTAAATACATAAATACATACTTTAAATGAAATTTCCAAACACAGTACACCATCATCTATCACTTTCTGATTATCTAGCATAGCTATCAAAGGTGCTAGAGCCTCATTAGCAAACACATTCTCAAGACTACCTCCATTGCAGCCTGCTGTAGTCTGAGACGCAGGAAGTGAAGGTCATCATTTAAATTCAAGACAAAGCGACTGTAAACCAGCACTTCTGCCCGATGTGGGGTTCCTGCGACAGAGGCTCACCAGCAGCTCTCCACCCGGTCTGGCAGCTCAGTTAATTTCATTAATTCAGTGGAACTCCAAAGAAACGTTGGAAACCAGGGCTGTAATTTCAAGCTGTCAGGAGCTCTTTTTGTTTCTTAAGTTTAGCAATGTAGATGTGAAAAGGTTTGATACCCACTGCAATACTGCACTTCATGTGTTGTTTGATAATCATCTGGTCACTACACCCACCAGAATGGGCAGAGCTCAAGGGACGCTTGTTTGCTCTCCTGCCAGGACTCCAGCCTTCTTTAACACCCTGTCCTTTGACAGCTCCTAAACTGCAATTCAGCCACCCAAACCCGCTTTAAGAGGCATCTTCAGCTCTGCAAAACCTGCAAGTATGTTGCATTAACACTGCCACTTTGCTTTTATTGTTACTGGAGTCTCATTCTCCTTTGACATGCAGCTGATTTCAGCACCTTTCTTTCTTTAACCTCACCGAGTTGCCTTCCATGACTGAATTCCCTATTTACGGGTAAAGAAATACACAGTGAGGAAACAGCACATTAGTCTGAGTTTGCAGCCCTTTCAGTGTTCTTCTAGAAGAAAGAGAGAAAAAGTATCAGATCCCTATTTAAACTGCCTCACTGAGGTCTTGCTCAGCAGTGGGATGGCATTCATTAATGCCATCATTTTAGTCAAATTCCGCCTCTACTGTCGGACTCCTCATGGACATATAATCATGACATTACTTCAAAAAAATGAATGACATCCCAGAATGCCCAGCTGAAAGTATAACAAGAAGTTGTACCAAAATTGTAATGAACTGACATACTAAAGCAGAGGAGCTATTAGAAGTCAGAGAGTCAAACCACCGAAAACTTTGATTATTAAGAAAACACCAAATAAGATGAACACCTGACCCTCTCCTCTGTTTAGCGTCTCTGTTGAAGATACAGAGAGATACTTAACAGGATCATAACTTCTCATCTGATGAAGCTTTCAGTGTACATCAGGAAAGCACAAGGACATAAGCCAAGGGATCCAGACACAAACAGATGGAATTGGCAGGTCTGGATTCTGAGTCTTCATTGAACAAGACGGAAACACAGTTCCCATCTTCACATGAAACATGACTATCTTGTTCCACCTGCACTCAGATAGACAACAATACCTCACAAGAGCATGAACTTCCCTTTTCATCTCTGCAGGGAAGTACGTGAAAAGCACATGGGTGACCCTGTAAAAACCGCTGGTGCCAAGTGCATCACTGCCAAAGAATTTACCATCTCTCTCTGGACAAGATACTTGCCTATTGCATACCAAGAGATTTATTTCATTGTGAGTAGCTCCCTCTCAGAAAATACAGGACACTTAAAAGCATCATGACATTTTCCTCTGCTTTTCACTGCTACCTATTAGCTTCTGCTACACTTATTTCCCTTTTTATGTATTTAGATTACTTGGTTTCTATAGTTGCAGTATTTAAATATAAGGTATTAAGTTTTCTTGTGCTGTTGACATAAAATACAAACTTCTCCCCCTTTCCTTCACATGACTGTACTTACAGAATAAGCCATTTTCAGAGTAATACTTAAATTCAGAAAGTTATTTGGGACTACAATTTGTAAATGTGGCTTTCATTTTCATGCTCACAAACTATGTCTGTTATGAAAATATTTCATAGCAAGCTGCTGCCTAATTAGATGACTTAATGTTGCAAAACTCTGTATTTAAAAGAACTGCCAAAGATTATCAAAATCAGATTTTTTCCTTTGTTTGCTATGATGTGCTTTTTTCCTACTTGTATTACAAGTATATTATTTATATTATTTAATATTTATATTACAAAAAAGAGTTGAGTGATAACACCATGAACTCACATTGTGTTTTCCTTTATAATGTTCATCAGTTAACTGGGGTGTTCATAGGTTGTTTGCTTTTTGTTTTCCTATTTTTAAAAAGTGCCATTTAGAAGCCAATAACCCAAAGTGTATTACTGAACACTTTAACAGTGTCCGATAGGTAGACGACCTAGCTGCACACTGATTAAATGATTTAACTGCTAGATCAATGAATGCAGCATGAATTAAAATGGCTGCAAGCTTTTCCAGGCATAAGATGAGACCTAAAAAAAAAAAAAAAAGGTACCTTACTTTTTATTTCACATTTCAAAGAAAATGTAACCATCTCTTTTAAGAAGAAAAAACACCGTATTTTCCTGACAGAAATAACACAGCTTTATTCCAATTTATAGTGACTAAACCATATATTTTAATTGTAAAAGATCTGGCTACATTTTGCCATTCTCATACTGAATAACCGCACTCAAGGAAAAAGCAGTCTCTGCTCAGGAAACATAATGGTGTTAGGATCTGGTCCAAAGTGAACTGTTATCTCACGCGTGAAGATAATGAATGTTAATCTAAAATAATGTTCTTTCAACTCCAGTTTTTTTTCATATAATCAATCAGGCCTGAAAGTGTGTGCGTGCGCGCTCTCTCTCGCATGCACTCTCTCTGTCACTCACCCATAAACACTTCATTTTATATTCTCATTCCCAGAGATTCAGAAAATTTTCTGCAGGTGTAAACTAATATTGCTCCCCTAAAGTCAACAGAGCTGCACCAAACGACGTTTGCAAAGTCAGTGGTTCTGCCTCCTGTGACAAGGGTGTACCTCGACTTCCACTTAATGTGCATCTCAGACAAACTCTCCCTTCCTTCCTTTCATATGTGCATTTCCCAGCTCTTACTGGTACTCAGCAGACAACCACTACAGCCTTTCACTAACTCACCCCTCGAGGTCTCTTATCTCCATCAAATCCCTCTGAGAAGCAGGTATAACATGGCTCTTTTCTGCAACCTAGGAAGAAGCTCTCGGAAAATGTGCAAAGAGAAAGAGCACTGCAGTGGGAGGCTGCAAGGCATGTGGAGAGGACAGAACAGGCTTGACCTAAAAAGCAGTAGGTTTCAACATTACAGCGAAAATATTCAGTTATTACAGAAAAGAGGAATTAAAACAGTAAAAAAAATGGAACAAATAAAACTTCTACATGTGTAAAAAGAGAAGTCATAATCTAAATAACTTTTGTTTGGAAATAGTATGGAAAACACGTATTCTGTAGCTTTCTACCTCAGCAAATTGCCTGATTTTTGACACCTTTTTAGGAGACATCTGATGGCTGGAAACAAGACTCTGGATTACATGACGTGCTAGTTTGATCAAGAAAGGCAGTTCTCCTGGAAGAAGAGCCAAGGACAATTTTGGATACCATTCCTTCCTACCGGCCCAGAAAACACTGTAGCTCCTTATCCACTACTTGGCAGAGCAAACCATGTTCAGCTCCTCACTCCTTGGTGCACCTGTACTCCAAGCATCTGTGCCACCACACAGCTTTAGCTGATATTTATTGGTATTTCCTATGCCTGCATGAGGAACAAAAATCCTTCAATTTTATTGAAAGCTCCATGTTTTCAGGAATTAGTGCTACAACTTAGGCTAATACTTGGTTGACTGGAAAATTGATTATTTTTATAATACTTTTTAAAACTATTGAGAAAAAGAATATCAGCATGAATTTAAAAAAAAACCAGTAAAACTGGCTCCTGGAGATGGTTGGCTCTTAATATGTATTTCCTAAAAGGTGCAAGTTCAGTAACAAGAGGAAATCTCATGTCTGGAACCAGAGGGAAGTTAGGAGCACACTTCCAATTAGGAGATTTACAACGAAGCCTTCTGGGAGCCAGCAGAGTGGAAAGTGTGCAGGAAAAGGAAGAATCTCTTTCTTACAACAAATATTTCCTGTAACTCTATTTACTTCAGGTCAGTGTAAGCAGAAGACGAAGACAAAGCTACAAAACTGAAAGACACAATTACGGATTGAGAGTGTCCATGTTTCTCACTTTCCAACACTGTCAGTCTGAAATGCTCCCAGGTATGCATCAGCACTCTCCTTCAGAAAGTTATGTCAGTGAAACAAAACATTTTCTTTTAACAAGCAAACAAGCAATATTTTAATATGGCAGCTTTTAAACAGCCTGATATTCCATTCTAGTCAGACTGCTAAGAGGTCAGACACCTTGAGTTATCTGTGAGTAAAGTGTACATCCCTTTTCATTGTTCCTCACATTTTACTATGAGCAGAAAAAGTTTCAAGGAAGTTATTTTTACTTGGGAAAAAAAATTAATATTTTATTTTTTTTAGTATTAGTGCCAATGCCAAATTATTCAGTGTGCCGTATTACATTCAAGTATCAGCTTGCACGTGATGACTGACACTGAAGCTTCATGAGAAAAGGTCCATGCAGACCGTTCTTAGGAACGTCCTAAATTCTCAACCATAGTTATGTGAAGCTAAAAATGGTGCCAGTCTGGTTCCTAGGAAAACAACTAGTAACAATTCCTTGCTTTTATTTAAAGAGTTTTATGCAATTTTGAATATTCAACAAAGAAGGAATACAAGCACAAGGTAAGGAGAACATTAACTGCTCTAAACAATTTGTTGCATGGAGCAAAAAGGATTGCCTAGATTTACCTACTGTTCTCAGGTAAATGATAAGAACAGGATGAATCAAGATAACTTTCAGAATTCAGGTTTTTAACTTATGTTCTATGATAAAAAAAATTTTGATTACTTAGCCTGCTTGCACATTCACAATTTCCATAATTTTGAAACTATGTTAAAATACACCATTTCCTGGTATATCTTTTTTCTAGCTTTCCTAATGTAAAAATAAACCTTTCTTCTCATAATGGTATTGGCTTTTCCAGAAGAAATTTCTTCTTTTACCATTTTCTTTATCTATAATTAAGGTTTTCTCTAACACACAGGATTTAAGATACACAGAAAATGGCAGAAATCACTAACAGAAAAATATTATCCACGTTTTCTATGTTCTTTTCAGAAGCACTGTAAATTCCTTCAAAGACTAATGTACATGTAGGAAAAGTACCTTAGCTTCAATGGAACCAATCATCAAGGTAAAATTTAGCATGTGCAAAAAAACCCACCAGTTTCAGTATCAACAATACTGTTGATATTGAAAAGGCATATAACTGCCCATGTAACACTGCTACTCCAGTAGAAGAATCAAAAATACAGCATTACATAAAACTGTATTGGCACAACAAATTTTAACTGTGTTCTTCCTGGAATACTGGAGTCATACATAAGGTTTTAATTTTTAAAACTATTTTGTGAAACTAAACTTGTTCATCAGTATGCTCCAAGGCCTATGGATTTTCATGCCTGTGGGAACCAAGTGCTTACATGATCAAGGTCTCCATCATTATATTAATATTAATCAATGGGTAACAATGAATTTTCTGCAGTGAATATCAATTTTCATCAGTGAACAATCAGTGACTGTGTGGCCTGTGATTACATTTTATGAAAAAGCAATTCTTTTGTTTTGATTTTGTACAATTTTGAACCTGGATCCTAGTAATTGCTTGGGGGAAGGAGATTATGCATAAACTCTGGGTTCGAGCTTGTCTCTGAAGTCAACGACAGCTCAAAAAACACTGATCACCAAATTAACAATTGACCAGAAGGAAAACTGGAGAAACCCCCCACCATTCTGAGGCAGAATTTCCACTTTAATTTGTGCATATGAATGCACACACTGCAGTGTTATGCAAGGCACAGACTATCTCCTCTTCGGAAGTTCTCTTTTACAAGCAATGACACCAAGAAAATAGTAATAAGGCACAAGCAGCCAATGCAGACTTGGCTGGTACTTGGTTTCTGAAGCATCTGCAATTGCAAACAGGTATCTGTAGTGCGAGACCCTCTCTTAGTGAATGCATAAATGCTGTGTGAGACTTAACAGAAAATGATAGCGTGCTAAGAAAGATAAAGCTCTCAGATCAGTCTCTCAGATCTTAAAGATTTGTTGAGCTATAAACATATCTTACATACTTTTAATTTCTTTTTCACTGCATACTATTTCTAGCTACTTTGGGATTCTGATAATCATTTTCTCTCAACTCCATTTTGTTTCACTTCATCGCTTTTCCAGAAGGTTCAAATAAAACCTAAGGTTGACAGATAAGAATCGCTCAGCTAAAATTAGTAAACTAAGTGCCATGTCCCGTGAGTCACAGCACGCAACTCCCATCCACGTCTCTTTAAAAGACCAGATAACAATGCCATGCCCTAAGTGCAAGGGATCAAAGTACAAATACCAACTTGCCAAAACACTGCTTTGGAGTACTACACCTACCAGCAGAGTCCTACAGTCTGTAACCGAAACAGTTAAGCCAGCTGCATTAAAATCATAGATTTGAATATAATGCAAGTTGGTTTAATATTTAACATTTTAACAAATACAGGGGAAATGAGAGGTAAGCAGGAATATGTTTAACTCTTCCTTTTTTCAATTACTAGACCTCAAATCAATAGTACACTATTATGGATAAAAAATTAATTAAGACAATGAGCCAGGTTCTTTGCATGCAAAAAATGCAATTTCACAAAGAGGGTGAATGGAATATTACTGGTATTTTTGTTGGCATATTTATATTAATCTTTTAATGAATAAGTGGATTTTAGTACTTTAAATTTCACTGTGTCTGGTGTTAAAATTATTTGTTAAGAATTAGTTTTATATGATACTACAAGTGGGAGTTCTATGAAGACTCATAATCATTAATTCACAATGTTTTATTCTGCAATTATTTAATCCTGGAATTTAAAACTGAATACAGTGTAGAGGTATATGTAAAGATATTCTGATTGTTAGTAAGTACACCAATAAACCATATTTTACTTATATTTTTAAATATATTTCCAGTTTTGAAATTACAAATACTACTGCCTTTTTAAGCAATAACATGCTTTAAACTCAAATTACATTTCTCTGTGTTTTTGTAACAGATACTTTTGCATTCTAGTGAAGTGTAAAATGAAAGACTGGAAGAAAATCAAAACCAGTCATTTTGTACACAAAACTCTCAATAACTACTCTTTAGATTTATCTACATGGTACAGCTACAGGATCAGGCTCCAATGGGATATTACCAAAGCTGGCTAAAATTAGACACCATGAGCTTTAACTTGGGTTCATGGACATGTCAGTATGTATCACCACTGTGCCTGCTGTCACCTGCCCACAGGACTTAAAAGACCCTGGTTGCTTCAGGGAGAAAAAAAAGAGAAGAAATAAATATGAACTAAATCTTACTAAAATGCTAGGTTTACCCTTAAATTTTTTTTTCATATAATTCAATATTCACAGCATGATAGAAATAAATAAAAAGAGGGAGTTCAGGCTTTCACAATTTATTTGATGGCAGACATTGGTTTAAAGAGATGATAAAATTATGTTTGAAGACTACAATTGGAAATATGGTGAAAAAAATTGGCTTGATTCAGCCCTGGTGTTTCTGGGAGCTGCATGTGGAGAGGGCTTGGCAATCAGACGACTCTGTGCGCCACAGGAGTTCACCCGTGCAGGCTTGAGGCCACAGTGGTTATTGTACTGTACACAGCCACTCTGGTGTCAGTCTAGTCCCAGTTACCTCCCCTACACCCAGGAATGAAGGGGTTTGTGGAGCTTTGCACAAACCATTTGTTTTGCATTTTGTATACTATCACCAATAACAAATAAAGAAATTCCTGAAAAATGGAGTCATTACGTCATCTTATAAACTACCTATTTTGCAGGCTGCACTCTCGCGACTGGAAGATTAAACCTTAGAACAATAACCCAATTATGAGCTAAATTTACATTCAGCTGATGAAAAATGATCCAGAACCTGACAAGAACAATCTTTGTTCACAATGTTTAGCACAAGCAACACTTGACAGCTTAAAATGTATGAGCTATATAAAAGATGACATACGTTGCACTGCCCAGCTACCAAGGGCACCATGCTCCAGGTACTACACACGTACAATGGGAGTGTTCACCACATCCTGAGACTTAACAAACCCAACAAAAATCAAGGCACAAAACCCTCTGCAGATAAAGAACATGATCTGACATTAGCTCCTAAACAATCAGGGCAAGAAGGATGGCTAAACAAAGTCCTATTATATGGAAGGAAAACCACTGCAATTAATAAAATCACTGGTCCGGGTTTGAAAAAAATTTATGTATTTGCTGGATAGATATAAGAAAAAGAACTGCGCCAACAATTCTGACCAAACTTCTGCAAAAATCTCCAAACTCTACTTCATTCAGGAAAGTAAAATCTTGTGCACATTTGGCCAGTAATTTTAAACAATTCCACATTTTATGAACCAAGTTCATCACTGGTGTGAGGCACATATACCTTGCACAGATTAACTTTGTTTACAGTTCTAGTTAGCATTTGTACCAACCTGCATTATGGGTAAAAGATATCTTTATACCAATCTGGATCTAGCTAAGAAGTCATTTAAGAAGAAAATCAGAAATTTACTGAAGACATCTTCATCACCACCTTGTCCCTCTTTCCGAACTTTTAGCCTGGACTGATTCACACAGCCTGAAGTCTCCACGTACTTCCAGACATAAATGTCCTGAAAGACTGTGGAAGGCAGTTACTATGAAAACTAGCTGCACGTATGTCCAAAATTTGAGAACTTTAGCTGACTGAAGTTCGGTCTTCATTTTCAAAACATGACTCCTAATTCTAAAGTTCCCCCTCATTCTCAAACTGTGTGAAATGAGACAATTTGCTAACTAACTAGATTATGCACACATCTACAAAGACATTTAGATGCCTAAAATTAAGAAAACATCTTCAATGTTATCTTTTATCTATTTCCTTTTGAAGTATCTCACTCTAACCCAGTGACTGCAGATGGCACAGTTCAGCGGTCCCTAAGCTGTGGTGCACTGGAAGAAATGCCCAACAGTCTACATGGAGCCTGAGCCACTTCAAGGTAAGTTTGAGGCCAAATTCATAGTCCACCCACATAGTTTTCTTCTCGGGGAGCACCACATCACTAACAGCACCCAGTATGTTTTATTTACATGCAGGCAGAAATACCGAACACATTTCACAGCCTTTCACTGTCTCGCTTTTGAGATGACCTTAGGCCGAGAACATGATCCAGGCTCTTTTGCTGCAGAAGCCTCAGGTCATCCCAAACAGTCCCTTCTCCTCTCTGCTCCAAGGCAGGGGGAAACCCAGGACACCTGAACAGTAGATGCCCACAGAATGCCTGCTGCCTGCAAACAGTATGGACTCACAGCACACAACGTACCAGTCACAGATTGTGTGCACAGCAATTCCAGTCATGAAATTCTTGTCACTCCAATAGTGCTCTTTTTTTTTGTCTGAAAAGTTATGAAGCATTCCTCTGGCTCATACTACAGAAGGACTAAGTCAAACTATTAAGAATTTTGATTTATGGTGAACAAACTCAATTACTTTTTTTACATTTACGTTTAATAGCTGCAAGTACTTGCTTAGATGTAAAAAACAAAACAAACAACACTTTCAGAGGCGAACTACCCTGTAAAAAGCTTTGCTACAAAGCTTCAACCTGTTGAAGAATATCTTCTAACACATCACCAAAGTTTTAAGACCCCCACCCACCATCCACAGACTCACAACTCCCCTTACAAAGCTGACTTCAACACAAGACAATTTCCGTCACATTATCCAGTTCATGAGATGGAGTGGAAGAGTCATTTTTCTCACTCAGACCTTTGCTACTGAACCCAATACCAAGTATCAGTTGCAGATGCAGAGACCACCATCCACAGCACAACCAATAGTCACCAACACCACCACTTTTTTCCCCACTCACTAAAACCAAACTCACCATCAGCAAGATAAAGTGCTCTCTCAAACTACCTACCCCATGAACCTCTCCCTTCCCTCCCTTCCCCATGCAACTCCCTGGTCAAAGCGGAGAGGGTTTGTTTAGGCATGGAAAAACTGGCATTTTAAGGCCATAAATCCACAGTGGGAATTAATGCCAAAAATGCCATAAAAGTGGGAATTATTTTGTGGGCACTTCCACTTTTATACAAAACATTAGTCAGCAAACAGTCTACTTCCCTAAAGACTTTCTGTAGCACACTCAAGAGTGGTTGATAATTAAAAAAAAAAAAAAAAAAAAAAAAAAAAGAAAACCNAAAAAAAAAAAAAAAAAGTGGAGAGATGCCAAGTTCTTCATACTGAAGGAGGAGGAACTAGAAAAACCCAAAGGAGTGCAACTTGAACCACAAACTGGCATTTCTCCTCCCATTTTCCCCCTCCTGACACCTGTCTCAGCGTTCACCCCTAAAGAATCGAACAATTCCCTACAAAAGCATGAGAAATGGAAAAATATCAGCATTATCTACGACAAGAAAGCATTTTCCACTCTTTTTCTTTTCTATTACAGTAGGATCCTCTAAAAACTACTTAAAGCTAGAATTACTCCTACAATACAGATACCATGCTAGATGATTCCAGGTTAAATCATAAAACCAACCAGCACCAAATTGAAGTTTTCTCACTCTTTTTCCTCTTCTCAGGCCACCCCATCTCTAGCATCTGTAAAGTTCACAGAAGACCAAAAGCAAATTCCCAAAGTCTGCTGGTTTCAGAAGCCCCGAAAGACACGCAAAGTTTTCCAAATCCTTAACATCAGCATTTTACAGGAGGGCTGCTGTCTGGAACACACAAAAGGTCAGGAAAGCGCACCGAAGCTCCCCATCATCCTCACCACAGGCACTCCCACACCTACACTTCCATCCTTTCCCCGAAAAGAAAGGAGACAGGCCTCTGAGCAGCCCCGAGAGAGGGGGAGAAGGCGAACACCCCACGAAGTGCACCGAGGGGAGTTATCTGCAGACACGGCTTCGGGGGTGAACACACACAAAGCTCCCCAGAACGCCAACAAAAGCGAGCCCGTCGCCAGCTCGCATTCCCCGAACCGCCGAGTCCGGCACAGCCCCGGAGGGCCCTTCCCGGCTGGGGGCAGCGAGCGCGCTGCTCCCGGAGGGCGCGGGGGGGGAGAGGGCAGGAGAAATCGCCCCCTTTTCCCCCCGGGCCCTACCCCAGAGCACACGGGGGAGGCGAGGAAGCCCCCGGGGCTGTGCCGGGGGACGAGGCGATCCCGGGCCCCCAGTGCCCCGCCGGGCGGCGAGGCCGTCCCGGCCGCGGGGGTGGCACCGCCCGCAGCCGCCGGGGGAGGAGGGCTGGGGCTCTGAGTTCACCCTTTCCCCATCCCCTCCCCTGCCCCTCGCGAGCCCGGCAGCCATGGCCCCTCGCCCGGCCTGCGGGGGCCCCGCCGTCTCTCTCCTGTGGAGCCTCGGCGCTGTCGAGCAGCTGCCATTACTCGGGCCAAGACCCGTCCTCCAAGCAGGCATCCCCCTCCCCAGCGAGGAAATGCGGCGGCGGCGGGGGTGTATGAGCGAAAGGAACGCGGGAGGGAGTGGGGAGCAAAGCGGTGGCCCCGCGTGTGGAAGAAAGGGGGGCCGGGGAATGACGGTGCTGAGGCCGGGCTGCACCACACCCTGCCCGGCCTCGCCTCTCACGCGAGTCCCCGGCTCCCCCGCGCCCTGCAGGCCCGCGCGGAGCGCTGGTAGCGGCGATTCTCTCCGGAGCGCCCCTCTCCCCACCCCACCTCCTCCCGCCCCGGCCCCGGGGCTGGCTGCAACTCGGCACGGGGGCGCGGGGGATCCGCCGCCGCCTCTCAGCCGAAATTCGACCGGGGAAGGTGTGGGGACAAAAATAATCGCCGTTAATAATCACACGCGCTCCGCCGCCGTCCCCTTCTCCTCCTCGGTTTCCAAGCGGGCTGCCAGATAATCCTGCCCACTCCGAAAAATGAAATAATAATAATAATAAAAAAATCCCGCCTTCCATCTCCCCCCCGCAGCCCCACACATTTTATTATTAAGTATAATTGCTCCCCCCTCCTCATACGGCACCCCGCGGGGAAGGATTGCCCCCTCCCCTGGTGCCCAGCCCTTCCCCTGTCCCCTCTCCCCCATCTCCTTGGAACAGTGTGTACATGATTTTGTAGTTTTTTTAAGGCGCCATGTTTATAATCCTCCATCATATTAAAAAAAAAAAATCCACCCAGCATGAGACACGGCGTCTCTCGCACCCCAAAGCCAGGGAGGCAGACACAGAAATATCCACAGGGCTGTAAATTCACCCCCCCTCCCGCACACACACCCCTCCTCCCCAGACTTAAAAGTCTCTCTCACCTTGTGCTGCTGGCGCTGCTTCTGCTGCTGCAGGGGGGGAGAAGTTAAGCCAGGGGAAACTTTTCAATCCCTTCCCCAGGCCGCTGCTGCCTCCTCCTTCCACATATTTTTCCCCTCAGAGTTTTATTGTGTCTGAATTTTCTCTCTCTCTCTCCTCTTCTGTCTGTCCACAGTTCAGGTTTCTGGGGTAAACAGGGTTTAGGATGGTGCTAGGGATATTTGGGAGAAGGAGAACTCTAGTGGTGTCTGCTGGAGTTGCTGTTTGTTTCTTTTATTATTTTTTTTAATAATACATTTGAAACGGATCTTTAACTATTTATTATGTATGTATTTTGTCATAGTCTTAGGTCTGGACCCTCTCTTGTTGCAGAGGGAAAATGTGGTGCTTATCTGGCCTTGATACATGGAAATTCCTCCTAATTTAAAGTCCAGCTTGGAGAAATGACAGATAACATTTTTGAAAGTAGACACTCACCTTGAGCAACAGAAACTAAAACACAGAGAATCAACGGTCTATCTCAGAGTTGTCAATATGTCGTGAACTGTAGATCACAGAATCATAGAATCATTTAGATTGCAAAATACCTTTATGATCATTGAATCCAACTGTTAGCCATACCTGTACTTGCAGGGTTGGGAAATACATAGTAATGCAAAATACATAACTTTATAGGAACATATGTACATGTAAGTAGCAAGAAAACATGTACATTTTATATTGTTTTTTATGGACTGTGAGATAAATATTAATAAATGTCTAGGGAAATAGGTTCTAAAGTTTCTGAAATGTTTCAGGAATTATTAATGGATAACTAACACACTTCACAATTAATTAACTTAACTAGAATTTTACTTTTATTAAAATACACTGTGAGCTTAGTTCTATAAATATTTATGCATGCAAAAATTGAGTCATATGAGTAGTCATTAATATTACTAAAATAGTAGAAGGAAATAGTAGTGCTAATGTTGAAAAAGATGCATCCATTGTGCCTGGTCAGTCAAAGATTAAACAGAGTTTGCACACTGCACAGTGAAAGTTTCTCCAGTGTGTCCAGTAAATAAGATTTCTAGTAGTGTCTAAACCCACACAGTTTCTTTGAGACTGCTGCATCAGGACTTTACATCCACTTTGAAAATAGAATGCAAATAAGGGTTAGTTGCACGGCTGTGATAAAGTTTTACTTCTATTATGCATTTAAATATGAAAGAACATTTTACATTATCTAAAATAAATAGGAAAGAACGTGCTGGTAATCTGCTTTCAAAGAGTGCTTGAGGCGTTGGGCAGATACCCAATAGTGGTACTATAATTTATTAACTGCATTATATTGCTTGTATTAATAAAAAGTAAATGAAATTTACAGGCTATTTTTTAAGTAAAAAGGGATTTACCGTTAATATAATTACAAAAAGACTACCTTATTTTAAGCATTTATTTGTGATGTTTGGCCATGATTTTGTTAAGGCATGTCATTTTCAAAAGAAGTTTGATAGAAATATATGCCAAGTTTCCATGGGATATTGCTGGCTTGCCTGTCTTAGCTTTCTTTGAAACCTTCTCTGTTCAAATTGCATCTGAGCTATATTTATATACGGGGGGGAAAAAAAAGAAGTTGGGGTTGTTACAGTTTCTGCTGTTTCTACCATGCAGTCAAGCCAACAGCTCTGCTCAAGCCAGCATGGTTAAGGCACACTGATTTTTGCATCCCTAATCAGAGGACAAACACAGCTAGCAGCCACATAGCCATTTTTATTTCTTCACCCCGAACAGCCAGGTATCCCCAACAACTGGGTCACCTGGGGGGATTTGCCATAACTCCAAAACAAAGCTCCAAAGCCAGTCGCAGCTTCTCTAGTGAAAGATTTATTGCTCTGCCGCAGTGCCTTCTCCTTACCTATGTAAATATTTATTTAAGGCAGAAGTTCAGCTATCTTCAGTATAAAGAGGTTTTAGCCCTTTATCTCTCACAGGACTCATAGAGAGCTGTCAAATAAATACTCAGGCCGCAGTTTCACCAGCATGGAAGCACATGGAGGGCGGGAGCCTTATGGCTTGCCTACCGCACAGGTTTTTACCTGGAGTCTACCACTTGCCAACAGTCTCCTGTACTTAACATACTTATAAAGGTTTGTCTGGATCACCTCCAAATATTTGTTTCAGGATACAAATATTTGATTTTGGAAAGAACAAGGTATCCTAAAGCAAACATGTAGGGAGTGTCTGCAACCATAGCCACGTTACCTTCTCTGAGCTGGTGAGCAGTGTGAATTAAATCAAGTGTAGAAAGACAGACATAGAGCTTATAAATGGGTGTTCATGGGCCTGGTTTGGGGATATTTTGATATTCTCATTAGGTCCCCTGAGTAACTGCATTATATAGCCTTCAGATGCACGTTGAAGGATAAAAAGGATGTATTTTTGTCTCGTTTTGATTTATTTTTATGTGTATTGTGAAGACTTTTCAATGCTCGTTAGTGTACAGCTTTGAAGCCCGGCTAGGCGGGCTGGGCTAGCCCCGACTCCTGCGTTTATCCGCAGTAGTTGGGTGTCTAACACGAGCCCCGCGGCGGGTCCCTCCCGGCCATTCACTTTCACTGGGAGCGGGGGCCGGGAGCGCCGAGCCGGGCAGACAATGGGAAGGAAATCCCCCTCCCCCAGCCCCGGCCGCGGCGGGTTTCCTCGTCGGCACGGGGAAATGTTTGTTCCAACAAAAAGCGGGCTCAGGGCCGTCTCCAGCCCCCCTTCCCCGGGGCGAGGGTGGGGGCGGTGCGAGGCCGCGGGGCCGCATTTCCTCCCGCCCGGCCGGGAAGGGCCCTGGCAAGGACGAGCGGGAGCTGGGGCTCTGGGGCGGGACCGGCACCTCTCGGGCTGCAGTGGCTCGGTTGGGGAAAGAATTTGCTGGTCCAAAAGGTTAATGATGAGGACTCAAGTCGCTTGCTTGCTTACGTGGTTGTGGGGAGAGAAAACGCACCACTGCGTCAGTGTTAGAAAGAAAACATGATAAAGTTACTTCCTTCCGAGTAGAAAGTACTTGCCGGAGGAATACATCGGTCTGCCTGTGTGCTTTTCCAGTAGTGCTGGACTGGTGTGTAAACAGGCGATTTGTAGGCACTGCTTCCCTTGGAAAGGGACTCGGAGGGGGGAGAAGAAGCTGCATAAACAAGAAGCACAGAATTAGCATCATCCAGACCAAGAACATAATCTGCCGTGAATTAAGGGGGATACCAGGCAGGTTCATGGGAAAGAAATCCTTTGCAGGTTGGAGACACACAAACCATGACTTGGGAAATCTCTGAGCTGAACTCAGGCTGGGACAAGAGTACCCTGTGTCCTGGCTATTACCGTGTTCCCTCAGGTATGTCCACTACACTTTTCAGGTGGGAGAAGACCAACACTGCCTAGTAACATGCAGACTGGATAATATGCCATTGTTTTCCTTTTAGATGATACTCTTCCCCTCATCCTTTTCCAAAGATCATTCTATTTTTAGTTCTAATACTGGACAACACAATACTGTGCGTATATGATTTTTTTATTCTTGCCATACTCTTCTGCCATTCTCTTGCTTCAGTGGTACAACCATCAAATTGCAGGGGAACAAGTATATCATTGCTGGTGTGTTCTAGGTACTGGGCTTGGTACCAACAAATCTTCCATGAATGTTACCCTTAGGAGAACAGGGAGTGTTGTGTCCTCTCCATCGCAGCACTCGTGCTAGGCTAATGAATGCACATCCCTGCCTTCTCCAGGACTTCTACCGTCCTTCTGGCTGAACCAAACCCACCCACTATAAGCTCAAGTCTTTTATCTGGCCTTGTAAGATAGCTGTCTTGTTAGTGGTGCCAACCCACTTCACTGTGTACTTCACTCCCAGCTGCACTGAAACAAAAATAATTTGAATGTGTTTCCTGAGAGGCAGGTCTGCTGTGTTGTGATCACAGAAGTATTAATGCAGAAAATTAGTGTAAATTTTTCATCAGAACAAAGTTTAGCAACACAGTTTTCTTTGCAGTAAAAATCTCAGCAAGGCATTTCATTTAGGAAGCTGGGGGAAGGGAACAAAGCCTTAATAACAACAGGCTCAGGAAATCCATGGAGCTGAAAACAGTTGGAGGATGGGAGAGTCTTAAGGAGAAGGCTATGCTGTTCCTTTTTTCCCCAGGTGATGCCTTAGGTTTTAGGCATTTTAAAGAAAATACCAGGCTCAAAAGGGGAGACACAGAGCAAAGAACCCCCTGTGTCTGCTGCTCCATGAAGCTGTCTAAGGAATGCATTCCAGCCACCCAGAGGTGCTGTCTTGCAGACTTGACGTGATGAGGATTGAAGTAGACCCTACAGCAGCCAGGATCCTTCTTCCCTTTTCAGCTTCCCTCTCCTTGCTATGTCCCTGGCCATGCACCACTGTGCAGGCTGTGTGGTGCAGGCTACACACAGTGCTCAGAGGAGCTTGTACAAGCAGAATTTCTATACATTCTGGGCTGTTTGTAGAAAACAGTACATTGTGGGGCAGATCTTTGGTCTAACACCATATGGCCAGTACTCACATGTGAGTTCCTTGTGGGTATAACTAGTAATGAAAAAAACCCACTCAAGTCTAGCAAGTATAGATGTAGACTAAGATACAAAAATGCACTTTTTTTTTCTTCACTCTGTTCTCTCTTTACGTTTTCATGCACAACTGGGAATAGAGGTTTATCCTAAAAAGTTTACCTGTGAGTAAACTGACATATGTTTATGACATATGACATGACATGTGTTTACACCAGCATTATGCTTCATGAAAAGTGTATGCCTGATTCAGCACAGAGTCTGCCAACGGAAATATAGTTCCATATTTTTTAACTAATTCTAAACAACAGAGTGAGTTTGCACCAGTTTCATACTTTGTGGGGAAGAAAAAAAAAAGCTTTAGTGTCAGCTTCCAAGTGTGCATCAAATTTATCTCACAATGGTTTGACCGGTGTTGGTGTAATATAGGAAATAATTTATATCTATGCAAAATAAATGCACAAAACTTAAATTTGATTTTAGACTGAAATAGCTAGACAGTTTAGACTGTTGTTATTTTATGAGGATTCTGTGACTGGAGAGACATCATTTGCCAGAAAACCTGCTGTGACTATGAGGAAATAAGTAGTACCTTTTGCTATTAAATAACTACAGAACTAGAAGTTTTATATGGAGACATTGTGAATGCCACAATTGTAGGGAAATATTAATTACACTGCACATAATAAATGCCAGCATAGAAAATAGTAAGGAAAAACATCCCGTGTTTAAATTAAGTGGAGTCCATCATCCCAAGACAGGGCACATACATGGATAAGGGAGGTGCATGCATTAGGAGCATGCAGAGATGTTCAAGTGCCTTTAAAACACAGTTAGTTCATGACAAGCCAGGCTTAACCCGTTTTGGTCCAGCACTGCCTTTGAGCTAATTAGTGCAGAAATACTCATCTCTGCTCTTTGTGTAGAAGCCTTCCATATTCAAACTTGGCTCGTTAGCTCCGAGGTAGTGCTGGTCCCGGGCTGGTTCCATGCATTCATGTGGCACTGCTCTGGGCTTAACAAGCCTTTCCAGTGTACAAATTTCTGTCCCTGTACAGAACAGAGACATCCAGATGTTTCTGGAAGAAAGAATGTGCTGTCATTAGTACTTAACTGAAGCTAATAAGCCACGTTAGGCCAGAGCTGATCACCAGTTGTGGCTCTGTACAGCTTTTTCCCAAGCTCCAGTTTCCAGGAATACAGTGTTTTGCATAGCATTAGCTCCAGTCTCACACTGTTTATTTTTCCAGTTGTGATGCCATACAAAAGAGGCAAAATTGTTTCTGGAACAGAGCTGCTCTCGAATCTAACACATTGCCTGAGATAAAGATCCCCACCAGACAGAAGCTGGCCTGGCATGAAGCCATCTTCATGTGCTTGGAGCTTTGATGTATCCTGATATCATCTGCAGCTTGACTGCACCTCTTAAAGATATCACTGATTAGCTGTACAGGATGGGCTTAATTGATAG
Organism: Machaerirhynchus nigripectus; assembly: GCA_013397975.1. Lineage (NCBI taxonomy): Eukaryota > Metazoa > Chordata > Aves > Passeriformes > Dicruridae > Machaerirhynchus > Machaerirhynchus nigripectus. Next base: position 612,069 of record VZRQ01001799.1, read on the forward strand.
CAACATTTGTGTCAGTTTTGAACCATTAGGGTCAAGATGAAAGCTAATGTGGAACAAAAAAAATCCACATCTGTCATTCTGTGTTTCTGACACCTTATTTGAAAGCTTTTTATATTATGCAAAGTTAAAGATAATACGTTGGATAAGATAAAAAAGTTTTGATTCATTATCACCGATTTAATTTTTGTTGCATTCTTTGAGGAATCACATGCTTAAAATCAATTGTAATATTCAAGTCTATTCAAGTCTAATTCTCCTTTCACTACCAACCTTCTTACACTGACAGAATTGGAAGAGAATGCCATGACAAATTAACCAAAGTGGAACTTAAACACTGAGACTGTTTGAAATGATTAGATTTGAAAAGAGTACTGGGACAAATAGATTGTGTATTTTTTAATCTTACATGTTACGTAGGATATGTATTACATACAATTCACAAGTAATACATTTTATTTACATATTTGTCTATTTACCTATTTATCTTAGTTAATAGCTGCATTATCTTCAGCATATGGCAATGTAATCACTTAAAGATTTCTCATTTAAAAAAGAATTTATTAACACCCTATTAACTTTAACAAGAATAATGTGGGGGTTTGAAATATCTTGTAAATTTATGAGGCATACTAATCAAAACTCATGGTTAGCTAGTAGCAGGGTAACTAATTACAGTTACTATTGAAACAGTAACTTTAGACATCCTGCATTGGTGAACTTGAAAATTGCACCTAATTTCCTTGATCCTGAATAAAAAAAAATAAAAATAGTCAGATTTTGACATCCTGTACATGTCTGTCACTAAGGGCCATCTTGATAATACACTTTCTGTTCAATACCTTCACTTAATAATTTTTTTAAAATTGGGACATAAATCCACATATTTTATTTCTAGTATTTCCATGCTTTATAGCCTCTTCTTAGTGCTGGACTAGTTCTAATTTTGCTCATTTTTTAACATAAAAGGAAAGATTTATCATGCCCATGTTTCAGTTCTTAACTATAGATCATGCTACTTTTCATCTCAGTTATTTATGTGAATGTTTTCCCTTCTGGGTGACAACTATATTGCATTCACTTTGGAAATGCTGTTGCCTTTGAATGGTTTAGCAGAACTCCAAGGTGTTGGGACAGACATACAGGCGTGTTTTTCCTTCTCTCTCCCATAGCTCTCCAGAGATCTAGGGAATAGTGCCCAAGTGCCAATTAAATAAGAGTTGTATTTCTTTTCTTTTTTATTTTTAGGGAGGGAAGAAAAAGCACTGCACATAGTTTCTGATGCATTACATAAGACCAAGCTAAACGTGATGTGTTGGTACAATTTTAGAGTCTAAGCAATTTCTGTGTGACTTTTTAAAGAAAAATAAAGCATTGTGTTAGTACTGAAATCTGTGGCTGAAATAAGCAGAAAAATTGTGAAATACCGAAAATAGAAAGAATTGTACTTGGAAAATGAATCAACAGAACTGGTGTTACATAATCATTCTTATATTTAAAACAATTTTTTTAATGCCATTCAGAAAAGTTGCAAACTGGTAGGTGTACACATGGTAGAGAACAACACAGTTCTCTGCTGGTAAAAACTCAGGAAGCTGCAAGGAGTTTACAAAATAATTTCAGAGAGGATCCTGTAATAAACATCAAGCAGCAAAGCATTGTAATAATTCTTCATATTATTATTGGAAAAGGGATTGAATTTCCAGATGGATTCTCCATTTGAAAAGGGGGCAGAGTTCCCCCCCATCCTCTTAGTGTGCTGCATTTTAGAGTTAAATTCATTGTCCTTGATAATATAAAAACAGGACAAATCAACTCACACAAGTTTGTGTTTGAATTCTTATCGTGGACTAATTTGTGTCTGTAAGAAAATTTTGCACGGGTTTTAAACGAAACACTGTATCAGTTAGTTTACCAAGAAGGTGACCATTCACCTACAAAGTTGTATTTGCTTTCAGCTACTGAACTGTGAGCATATGAGGACCTAGTACACACCATGCATATGAGGAATAAGGAAGATAATACGTGTCTTCTTAAAGGATTCATGATTACTCTAGCAGGTGATCAAAAATACTAGGAGAGGCAAAAAAAACTTGAACTTGAAACCCCTCTAAAACTAAAACACAATTTTTTTAAATAGCCAGAAGATTCATATTGAACCATCTCAAAATATTTTACGCACATGTAGGGATTCCTGAAGAGTCAAATGAACCCTGTTTGTCAAGTTATAAGCACTGTCCAGTGTGTATGAACAACATGTTCAAGCAAGGACTATAAGAATGGAATCTTCCGTCTCTTAGGAATTAAGTGACTAGGAATGAACTCAAAGTATCCTTGTGGTAGCAGTATGGCTGCTGGTGACCTTAATGTATGGGAATTCTGGGGTCAAGTGTCCCAAATTTGTATCTTCTTTTATATTTTACTGGTTAGTAAGGCCACCTAGATGAGACGTGACACTGGTGCTAGCAGTGAACTTCTCCTGCATTTTATTACTGCAGTGAAATTTTTGAGGTCCCCCATGGTAAAAAAGATAGAACAGATTTATGCACACTGTATTAAAACATGATGTTCATAGGGAAAAAATTATAAACTACAAACACCTTGCAGAACACTAATTGAATTGTTAAACTGCATTATTTACAAGCATTTTCATTCAATACCAGAGAACTCCCAGGCTGAGGGGATGTGGGGAGGTGTGAGCTATTTGTAAGCAATTAACTTGCCATGAAGTCATGGTGGCAGTTTTGTTGGAATGTCCTCATGGACACAAAGTGTGATAAGGAGACATTCCTTTGGAGGATTGGAGTCTTGATTATTTTTGTCTCAGTTACTAGATTTACATGGCACAATGCAGACTGACAAAATTCTGCTCTTGAGTTCTAACAGAACATTTCCTGGGAGCGTTTAAGTCAAACGTGAACTCATTATATATGACAGCAATGTATTTGTACTATCTTTTTTGGGAATACCTGTTCAAATATGATACTGAAAAATAGAAAAAAGCCTTTAAAAATTGGGAAGCTCACAAGCTGCTGAAACTGTTAACAAAGAGATGCTTCCAAGCTTCCTCACAGATGGCCCCTTCTTTAAAATAAAAAATAATTTTAAAAGATCATTCTTCCTTAGAGAAATGAAGAATAAAGACCAGAGTTGTATGCTACAGAATGTAAGACGTGTAGTTTAGTAACTCTGAAAGGAGCCAATGGTCATGTTGGATAATTAAGTGAACATGAACTTGTGTAGGTAATGAAAGGAGAATATTGTTGCAGTAAGTGAGGTGAAGTAGAATGGATTACAGGAGGTGTAAGGAGTTGAAGACCAAATTAAAACCAAAAAGCCCTTGCTACATTTGAAGCAGTAGGTCTACAGGAAAGTTTTTACACAATTGACTTGAGGTTTAGATGGTGTATTTGGACGTTGTTGTTGTAGCTGAGACTTCAAAAAGAGGTAGCAAAGAAAAAAATGCCAGAATAAAATTACCTCTGTACAAATTTTTAATAGAAGTTTGGGTTAGTATTTTGATCATAAGCAACACTGTCTGATGAATAAATGCATAAAATGTGTCCCTCACTGCTATCTAGCCCTGGCAGCAACGTACACAACATGCCTTACATTCAGGTGGCTAAATTCTGTTACCTCCGAAATATAATGTTCTCATCTAAACAGCCTATTGGGAGTAGTGTCTGGGTTGTAATGCCTTTAAATCTGGCTTGGCTTTTTTTTCTCTTCAAAAACCATGTTAACCATTTAACAGAATCTGTGACCATGTGCCAGTGCCTGTGCTTGGACCTTAGCACTGCTTTGTTTATTACTACAGATACTGCTTCTTGATTATACTGCCTGCACACTCAAATTAATAGAAATATGTGTGAGTTCAGTTAATCTTAAGAAAAGTTAATCTACACAGACAACCCTAAAGTCAAAGCAGAATTCCAATAACCATTGCCCTAGACAAATAATTTTGTTGCTATTAATGTGACCAAACTGTTTGCTACAAGTCTAGCAAGCAAGGAGAGATTGATTGGAATGTGCATCCATGGAAGTAGAGTTTAAAATTACTAGAATTAAATGTGTCGTGTCTAGTGCCTGTTAGTGTGTGAAAGACATTAATTTAACTGTTTACTATTTAGTTGTCTTCATAATATACATGTAAAAAAAATTGAAAAGCTGACTTTCTCTTTATGGAAGGCCCATGATTTCCAAGCAATTAGGAACTTCTGTTTCTTAAACAGCTTTTTTAACATGTCAAGGCATGCATGAGTTAGCAAGCACAGTAATGTCTTAATATTTGAGCATACACATACAACCTGCCTTAGTTAACAACATCAGAAATGTTAAAAATAAATGTATAATAATAAGTTTTCTAAGTCAGAAAAGTTAATACAACCCTAAGCTCCTCATAGCCTTTGTTTTGAAAGAACACAATGTGAAAAATGGAAACTAAAAAAGTAGGGCCTTTATTAATAGCAGCAGCTGTCATGTATTCATTTTTGTCTCTCTCGGATATTAAAAATGGCTAAACAGAATTGATTAAACTTTGCTTTAGAGCTGTCCCGGGAAGGAAGTAGCTATGACAGATTTCATCCAACAAATTACATATGTTTTTAAATTGAGGCTTATAATAAAAATGCTTGGAGATATACAGCAGTCCTGTGATACTATGAAATAGAGAGGGGATAGTGGAACTCTACTGCCATTTGTCATACTAGAGCCATAGAAGCCATCTGCACTCCCAAAGACTTGCTCAGCTTGCCTGGGGTTTGCAGGACCATATGTGAGAATCATTTAATTCAACAATAGAACACAGATCATACTGATTATTTCTATTACACAGAGATACTATTGATCTTTTCCTATACCACTGTTTATTTTTGGAAAAATTATTTTGATTTTCAGGCAGTCTAAATACTAACTGTGCTAGCATTTAGAATCACAACAAGTTGTAAGTAAATTTCACTGGAATTTTGGAAGGGGCAATGAGGGAAAAAAGGGGATCTGGTCCCCAACATCTTTTTCGAAACACATCAGTAATAGTGTATGCATCCCTCATTTATTAAGGCCATGAAAGTTGTAGTACTTAGATATCTAAATAGAGGTGTAACAGTATATGTTTAAAAAATCACAATTTTTTTGGCCATGAACAAATGTCAAATCTTTAAACATGGTGTATTGGTAAAGAGACACAGAAAATTCAAGTTACAATGCCATTTTAAAATAACTGCTGAGAACCATTTGTAAATATGTAGAATTTTGAATCTGCTTTATAGACTATAGTAAGAGGTCCAGCAATGCCAGAATTTCTAAGTATAACTCTGAGAGTCAAAAAAAAACCCCCTCTGACTGATTTCTTACGCTTTCATATTTCCCCTGCATGTGTACAGTCACACCCTCTGTTAGGCCGCACTTTACATCTCTGAATTCAAAGGTAATTTAAAGCCCTCTTGAAGTCAAGAAAATGTAGCTTGAGTGTTGCCTTCAGAGCTGTTCCATTTCTTCTGTTTACACTGAAATCTAGCAACGTAATCTCATCTATTTCGAGGCTGTTTTTACAGGCATGAATACAAAAGAGAAATAGGAGCTCACTTTTCATATTTTACAAAAATGATTTAGCAAGGCAGAACAGGAAACTCCATTCTTTCTAGCAACTCAATAAATCACTTCCATGCTACTAAGTTTCAAAGCTTACTGAAGGTCTCAGTTGTAAATGAGCTGGGGCCTGCTTTCTTCCTTGGGAAATTTTTGTAAATACTAAGGTGAATGTGAGATGAAATAAACTTCTCTATGATATAGGAAGAGCCTAATCTGAATTCCAGTGAAACTGTGTGGACAGAGTCTTCTGCCTTACATAACGGGAAAGAAGTCACAAGTCGCATGCATCACTTACAGAGCCCATGCTGCATCAGACTGCAGAGTGACTCTTAAAAGAGAAAACGAGGATAAGCCCTGTACCTGGGGACAGTAGTATCCATTTTCTGTCTGCTGTGGAGTAGTGTCAGTGACAGCCAGGAAAGGGAGGGCAGGAAGCACTTGAGACCCTGCTCAGCTGGAGCGATCAGCAACTGCAGAGTCAACAGAGACCCCAGGGAAAAGAGAGGCCAGGAGAGTAATGGGGTTTTTTGACCAACCTTGTTGTCTTGTTGTTCTATCATTTTCTCTCTTCCTGCCACTCTCAGTATTGCTTAAGGGAGCACCGACTGTGAGTGTTCCATCACAGAGAAGGACTTACGTGGACTTCAAGGGAGGAAGGAAGACACTGGAGGCACAAACCTTCGTGTCTGAGTGGACATTGCACAGGAGGGGATCAATATTGTGCTGGTGTGGCCTTGGTTGAATCTGTAGTTTCAAATCTTAGGAACATTTGTCTGCAACTGGGTCAGTATTTTGTTTTCTAAGATTTTTCTTCCCCACATATTTTGTAAGCTATCAAAAGGTTGAGGGGGGAGGAGGGAGCCCTTTGCACAAAACACTCAGCCCTGTATATTTGTGCAAAATGTAAAATAGATGCCTGGCAGGCAAACATAGAGTACATACTGCCACAGTAAACTGTGATTGCTTTCAAACCACTGCTTTCTACTTCACTGCACATAAATAAGATCATCCTAACCTCTTTCCTTGAGCTTGATGAGAAGAAAATCACAAGACTTCCATGCAAGAACAGCTAAAAGCAAACGAAGAAAGATCATCTTGGAGAGAAAGGGCAGATGGGGCTCACTGCCAGAGCAATTGACCTTAAAGCACTGGTGCTCCTGGTTTGTATGGTCTGAGACACCATTCTCATTGCCAACTCCAAATATGAATAACTGTAACCAGGTCTGCATCTGAAAGCACTGTTTGCTCTGTCCTGGCAAGGCACTGCAAATACAAAGGTGACCTGATTATACTGCCTGTGAATGCTTGCATGCTTTTCTATCAGAAAGAGGGATTTTATCATTTTGAGATACTGTGGGTTAACCCCATCAGGAAGATCCGCCCCACACAGCCACTCACTCACTCACTCACTCACTCACTCACTCACTCACTCACGCTACCCCAGTGGGAAGGAGGAGAGAACAGGAAGGGCAAAAGTGAGAAAGGTCATGGATCAAGACAAAAGCAATTTAATGGGTAAAGCCAAAGCTGCACACTCAAGCAGAGCGAAATAAGGAATTCATTCACTTCTTCCATGGGCGAGGTGTCAGCCATCTCCAGGAAAGCAGGGCTCCGTCATGCTTAACAGTGACTTGGGAAGACAAACAGCATCACTCCGAATATCTTCTTTGTTCCTTCTTTGCCCGCTGTTATTGCTGACCATGACTCCACATGGTGTGGGATACCACTCAGTCAGGTGGGGTCAGCTGTCCTGGCTCTGTCCCCTCCCAACCTCTTGTGCATCCCCAGTCGCCACTGCCAGGGGTGCTGAGAAGCAGAGAAAACCTTCGCTCTGCGTAAGCACTGCTGAGCAATACCTAAACCACCCCTGTGTTACCACCACTGTTTTGGTCACAAATCCAAAACAGCACCCAAGTGGCTGCTCTGAAGAAAATGAACCCCATCCCAGCCAAAACCAGCACATGAGATAAAGTTATTCCAATTCATCTCCTTCCATTGAGAAGGGCATTCAGTATCTTCCTTGCTAAATGGAATACCTACCATAACCACTGGGCACAAGTGCTCCTCTGATCTCTGCATAAAGTTCAATGTTGACTCCTCTGTATGTACAGATGCTCAGTCTGGGACTAGTTTGCTAACCAAGGGAAGCAGGTTCTCATGATGTCCTCTGTGTGCAGGCCTTTTGAGTGAATTCTTTTAAAAATCTCTTTTGAAGATGTGTTTCAGAGGTTGGTTCTATTTATTGCCACCCAGGACACAGTCATAATTTTCTTTTTCAGCCACTATTTTATTTCAGCCAATATTTTATCTGAGAACAATGATATTTAATTCTGATGGTTGGAGATTCAAATACTGAAGAAAATCGCTGTTTTCCTAGTTCAAAAAAAATTCAACCAATGACAATACATTAATTTTGAGGTGGATCATCTTTAAAATATTCTTATTTAAAATAATTTTTTAAAGTATTCTGGAAACAAGGAAAATGAGAAATTCTGTTTTGGAAAGAGTGATGCTTTTAGTAACAATATTCATATAAAAATTATAGTGTAATGAGAGATTGCTGGAGGTGATGAAGAGGAACTTGAGATGGGAAAGGAGACATAATTGCCACCATGAAAGCTTTTTAAGAGAGAAGACTTTCAGACTTGGTGCATATCAGAGGTGGAAACAGCACATAACGTTTTATTGAGGCTGGGACGTTGCTGAGTGTACTCCATCCACTTTAGTACACATATCAAAATGTAAATGAGAAGGAAATCAAATCTTGCTATGGATACTGACACTTGTACATTGGAATGTATGAATTTGCCATCTATGAACATATCTGTGCTAAAAAACCTGAGTGCCCCTTATTTGCATGAACATCTTAAAAGACTGGTAGTTTTTCCTACTAAGTTTCATTGCAATAGTAGTTACAAAAATAAAATCTAAAAATCCATTCACTATGTGGTTTTAAGATTTATTTCTTGTATCTTGTGGGGATACTTAGATAGTCTTTGTTGGATTATTTTTCTACTCTTTGAAAGAACATGGCAAAGTTAGGGAATACTTGCAATTTCTGTTCAGGTCTGTAGATTGATTGTCTTGCAAGGCTACTATCAATGTCAGTCCCATGATTTGGCCTGCAGTGTTGAAAATGTTTTTTTTCTGTTTTCTTCCAGACACTGCCAGTGTTATACTAGATCAGCTGCTGACAGTCTATGTGGGAATAAAGTAATGAAGCTCAGTTTGGAAAGAACAGCAGTCCTGGTGAGAGTGTGAGAACACCTCCTGGGTTTGCCAGTGTTGCTTGCAGAGTTTGAATTGCCCCGGGCCGGGGGATCGGAAGGATCACTGCTCGTGCTGCGTCCCTTCACAGCACTCGTGTCTGTCTGATTTGCTGGTGCATGTTGCCAGCATCGCACCTCTCAAGAATTCAGAGCTTGTTTAGCACAGAGTTCATACTTCTGCAACCTACTTGCTAAGGGGGAAATGCCAAATTTTTGAAAGCCCAATGTTGAAATGTAAGAAGTTTTTTACATTCATTTATGTGAAGAGGAAATGGGGCATTTAGAGAGGGCTTATTTGATTCATTTATTTGGTAATTATTGGGTTTTAATTATTTCAGATTCTCACATGCCAAACTTACTAGGTATATGAGTACATTTCAAAGTAATGGGGTTTTTACTTTAAATAGTGACTTTGAAAAAAATTGAAAAGTAGGGAAAAGGACAGTACAAAAAGGGATAAATGATTTACATGCTACGTTTTCCAGTCTGAGATAAACATCAGATAACAAACTCAGGCCCAAAGGGTATATGTTGGCAATCAATTCTGTTCAGCCAGACATTCATAAATATGATTTATTTAAATTATGTGGTGTTCAATAAACATCTGAATCTTTATTTATACTTCTTGATTTGCCAAAATGTTTTGCTTAAAATCTAAGGCTATGAGGAAATATGATAAGGACTACTGTCACCATCTGTTAAAGGAGAAAACTTGACATATTTTTTGGAAGAAACATGCATATTTTCTTCTGAAAAAATATTGTGAAAGATTGCGTATGTCATGGTCAAGGAGCAAAAGGAATGTAAAAAATATTTTAACCTACTCTTTATGGGCAAGTAACTAAAATAGTTGTTTCAAGAATGGAGTGGGGTTATAGAGAAGTAATAAAGAATTCCTCTAATCTTCCACTACCTTTCCTTAGACAAATGTTGCAAGTGGAGACAGTTTCCTGACCTTTCATTTCTTTACCATAAGCAGTTTGTTATCACAGAAGTGGGCTCGTCTGTGCATGAAAGGGCTGTGTAATTTCAGAACATTATGGGGAAAAAATAATGAAAGTAAATTTTATGTGAAGCAAATTACAAACAAGCAGGAGCATGAATTTTTGGCACATCTTAGGAGATTGAACTTCAAGAAACTTGTTGATCACTACTCAGAGTGGTCCCTGTAGATATTCTTGGCTTTCCTTTGGCATCGGTACACTTTACTACTGTGACAGCTAGAAGTTATGTGTTATTTTAACTCTCAAAAGCCATAAAGGGATTAGGCCCACATAGCACTAAATTCTTCAAGGATATATAGAGAAATTATTTTCCTTTCTAAAGTTCTTACTCTGTAGTCTTTAGGGTTGGAGAAAGAAAAGGCAGGGAAAAGGGATGTGATATGTATAGAGAAACATTAATTTAGTGTACAACTTTAGTTTTGGTTCTTACTTGTATTTTATTGGATCATATGTAAACGCTTAGTATCATTTTATTATTTTGTTCTACAATGGTTTCCTTCCCAAGCCCTTTTTGAAAGGAAAAGGAAACTAAGGAAACACACAATCATGTTTTGTTTGAGAGAGGAAGAGAGAGAAAAAAATTTGTTGTTACAAGTTTTGGGGAAACTTGTAGTAGGATGGAGAGATGAGAGTCTGCAGAACATTTATTAGATGATCCAGACCCCCATTGCTACAAAAAAACCACTGGAAGTGGCTCCAGTGGCTTAAGAACTGCTTGTGCCTATTGATAAACTTCTACACTGGCACTTTGTTTCATTATATAATATGTATTTGTAGTTTTAACAGTTAATGTGCTCTGAAAAAGCAACTGGGCTATCTAGATATGTAATCAGGCAGTTGGGCACTTAATTTTTTTATAAATGGTTTCTATGTTCTTTAAAACCCAGAACACTGTTTCCCTTAACAAACACTGTCTTTCAGTAAGGGATTAATCACAAACAAAGGAATAGTATTTGATAAATATTATGTGTTGAAAATCACCAGGAGTGGTGAAATAACCAGCTGGTCCCATGGAATCCAAGCAATTACAACAGGAATATTTTCAGGACTAGTAGTGGTAGTTAATAATGGTTGCCTACAGGCATATGATACACCTTTCTGTCACCTTTGATTGTTCAATCTGTTGTGTCTGAGAACAGTACGAATCCCATTGTCCTGCAAGAGACAAGAATCTCAGAAGCACCCCTTTGGGGGTACTGCAGTGAGCTTGGAAGTAATAATAGCTTCTGAGAAGACACATCTATCACTACTACTCTGTTTGTGTTTGACTACCAGGAATGCAAAAAATATTGAAGTATTACAGGAGATTTCATGGCAAAATCACAGATGAGATACATATGTCTGACTTGGCTTAGCTTAGAGGAATTATAATCAATTTCCCAGTGAAGACATTTCAGTGTTACACTTTTAGAAGCTTGTATTAATCATAACCCCTTAGGCACCTCTGACACGAAGTTTTGGCATGAAGCAGTTTGCTTTCAGCTACACCTGTGCAATTCATCTGAGTCCAATATGAAAGGCTTTTCTCATCTCACTCTCACGTAAGTATGATTACAGAACTGAAAGCACAACTGAGAGCAATGAAACAGAGTGCTGATGGAATTGGAGCACAAAGACTTGATATCTCCCTTCTTGAGAAGGTGCAATACCTAGACAACCACACTGAGCAGCACCTTGGGCAGAACCAGCATATCAAATGCTTTCATTAAAAAAAATCTGATAATAATAAATTTTTATTTAGATCCTCAACTGTAGGATTACTGAGTTGTGTACATTCAGTGTCCTGCTGCTAGATTAGATGGTCTCTTCGTTCCAAAGGGACTTCAAGTAATGGTGCCATGAGATTTTATTGACTAAGCCTGTCAGTCCTCTGAATGTTAAATCCCTTCAAAGGCTAACAAAAGGCACATCTGAAAACCTGGAAACCCCATTCAGGGTCCATTCTTAAAAAACTTGGTTCTGAAATAAAGAAGAGGTTGCTTGGTTTAAAACCTGCTTTTGTTTCCATTTAACTGAAAGGTAAATATCTTACTGGTTGAAATGGGAACAAGAGCAGATTCTTGATATATTTTATGTCTGAGATTCACAAGCTGTTTTGCTTCTGCAGCACTCTGAACTATGGTTTAATTGAGTTATGCTCATAGGAGTTAATTTTCCAAAGATAAAAGAAATTATACAATCCAAAGCTTTCTTTCAAGATTTAGTCTGCATATTCCTGGGGATTTTAATGCTGTCTCGATTTAGTAAGTTATATGTATATATTTTTAAGGACTTAACATTTTAAAAATTCAGCCTCTAGATATATATTTGTATGTTGTTTAATGAGACATTTCTATATATATCTAGAAAATGGAGATATACTAGTTCTGTTATTTATGATTTAAGTCATATGAAGCAATTTTTCAGAGGAAACTAATTTTCTTTGAAGAAAGGCTCAGCTGGCATGGGTTTACTATTGGTTATTACGATTAAGAATAAAATTTAAAAAGTGAATCCTCTTATAATAGGGCCAGATCCTCAGAAGGTATAAATCATAATGGCTCAGTGTAAGTAAAGCAAGCTCTGACAATTTACATCAGTTTAGGATTTGACCTTCTCGCCAGAAAATTATTTCTCTCAAGATCATACTTCCTATATTTGTCTTACTTTGTGCCTGGCAGAGAATTAATTAACACGTAATTGCTTTGGTGAACTCGGGATAAAATTTCTCTGTTCAAGAACTCTATTCATTTACTGATTAACTTGCTTCATGGCTGAGTTAGTTCTGCAGGGTCATGCTGTACTAATGACCAGAGCACAGGAACGTTGTCAAACCAATGAGGACAAGGTAGGCTTGGAAGTATTCCAAATTCTGTTCAATTAGTCACTGAAATTTCAGCTTTGGGGACAGAGTTGAAAAGTAAGTTGAAGAGAAAGTACTTAAAGAATTGGATTCCTATTCCAGACGGAGGGAGTGGGAGGGAGACATTACTGGATGAGACTCAAAGAAAGATGAATTGAACAAAAATGTGAAGAAATAATTTTTTTTTAAAAACTGCATAAAACATGTTACTGATGATTTTTCAAAGCATTGTGATTATTCCTTCTTTATTATAATAAAATTTTGTTCTTCTCTGACATTGCCTGATAGTGCAATCCCTGCCAGTAGGACAACCTGGATACATACAGACCCTGCCTATGTAAATGCTCATCTGATCTAGCTCAGGCTTTTTTTTAAAGTTTCCTCTTTTTCATAGCCTAGATTTTATGCCACAACACACTACAATATGTAACCCAAAAAAATGCTGTGTTTAAGACCCAAAACTTGTTAGGGTCAATGAGGGGCCAATTGCAAATACTCAGTATCCCTCAGAGAGGTCCCAGAGATAGGCATGGTCTCTGGACACGTGGTTCCAGATCCAGTAGCACTACTGAGATAATGACAGGTGAACTCGAAGGAAAATAGGCTGCTCAGAGATTAGGGGAGACTGTGTTTTTTCTCCTAATCTGCAGTTCTGTTGTTGATTTTTTTCAGTAGCAGTCAGTTGAAAACTTTCAGCAGGTGCGGTACCATTCCAGCTTCACACAGGCTAACGCAAAAGCTGGCTTTCAGGAAACTGGGCAGAATCTTCCTAATTGGGATTTTTTTCAGCTATTCTTTTTTAGGCTGCTGAGAATTATTGTATCATGTGACTTGAACTTGAATGGTAGATACTAAACCCATCACAAATGTAATTTTTAAAATAAACCTGGCTGTATTTCTTTTTTTTCTGGGTGAAAAAAATTGATTTCAACTTTACCTAATTGAATCATCTCAGGTGAATTAAATTGTATTGAAAGCTAAGCTCTATTTTTAGCTTTCACATCAGTCAGTAGATCAAGTGAAAGCTGTACCTATGAGCTTATTTTGACCTGCCGGCTTGTGTCAAGGTTACAAACGTCTGGACTTCAGTGTTACCTTGCATGACTTCATAACTGTGAAAACTCCAGGGTTTCTCCTGTAAAGAGGAGAAACTAGTACTTCAGTTTCTCACTCTCTAGAATCTGGTAGGTATTTTGATTTAATTTTGTAGGTGAGAAGTGAAACTCAATTCATTAAGGTTCAAAGCTTTCCAAAATGTGTGGTAGAGAAAATCATTAAAGTTTGGTGCTGTTAACAAAAAGAATTTCAGCAATGTGTGTCTAATACTGTAAGGACAATACAATTATGATTGAGCTGTAAAAATTGTGAGTACAATTTTAATAATTTTTTAAATGCAGTTCATAATAATGTACAGTTTCAGCTTAATTACAATGACAGATAAAGGTTGATTCGTTTGGTTCAGGTGTTTTTTTTAACTAAAGTAAAGTAAATTTCCAGAACAACCACCAACCAGCCGAACCCAACAAAAATTGTTTCTGGCATTGAAATTTTTCAATTTATTTTTTTAATTGTTCGGTAAAATTCAAACCTTTTATGTCTATTAATCCACTATATTGCACAGCTGGATTCTGATATTCTGCTTATTATGGCAGAACATTTCTACAGGAGTTTCTGCATACTTCTCTGTGAACCAGTGAATGTGGTTGAAAACCCTGCCAAATTCCAGATAACAATATATAATAACAACATACTCAAGATCTTCTAGTAGATGAAGAGGAGATTGGACTATTTTTTCAATCATTTGTCTGCTTGCAGCTCTTTCTCTTGGAAGGATGAGGAAAAGATCCTCTTTCCCCTTCCCCTCCCACCTCCAGAAGACAGAGTTATCCATGAAGAAGCAGAAATCATTGGTAGATTTTCCCCCTGCTCTACTGCAGTCACTATCACACCATGCGAACAACTTTCTGTTTCTAAGCTGGCACAGATGCAGGTAAATCTTATAGACGGTGCAGTGACTGTCATCAGCCTTTGCAGATTACGGAATTCAGCTTTAGGAGAGGCTTTGGGGGAGGTGCCTGTGCTGTGTGTCAGGCTTAAATCAATTTAGATAATGTAAGTCTTGCAACGAGCCCTGATAAAACGTGTTACAATTATACAACATTGACTAAAACAAAGAACTGAGACTAAAATGAGAACTGTTCTTTAAATTGATACTTACTAATGTGTTGATACTGTGTTTTTATGATGGGGATGGCATTAACTTAACCAAAGGTTGGTTTACATTTGAGCTAGTTACAATAGGCAGTGGAGAAGCAGTTACTTTTGTCCCTGTGATCTAGGTATAAATTAATCTTGTTCTCCAGATAGATAACCGAAGTTGAAGCAGAACATAATCTCAAACCACATTTTAACTCCCTATAAAAAGACACTGAAGTGACTTGGTTAGCTGTAAATCTCTACATGGATGGTCCCTGAAGTTAGGTAAGATGAATACCATAAATCAAGGCTGAATAAAATTTTCTTATTTAGAGGTGCTCTCTATAGAAAGTTCAGGACTTTGTATGTGATGGTGCATTCCTTATTTTGTGGTCAAACATCAGGAGACCAATACATTTCCTAAATGTCCAGAAGAGTGGGAAGAGACAAATCCTAAACCCTGCTGTAGCAGATACTCATTTTATGAAGAGTCACACAACTCAGTCACACATCAGGGAAAGGTAGGCGTTGTCAGTAAAAATACAGATGACTTTACCAGTTAATTATATAAATAAAATATGCTGGAAATTTTAAAGCATAAATGTGGGCTTGCTCTTTTCTTTAATTTTTGAATTACAAATGCAGCCCAAGGACAGAAGACAACACACTTATGATTACTTGTGCAAGTAAACAGTAATCTGACAAACTTCACCATGGATATTGACATTCATATCACCAGGAATATGTAGATGCAGAGATAAGTAGAAGCCTCTTTTGTTTCTTCCTTTACGTTTATATATTCTGGAATATTAATTCTCAAAAATGTCTCAGATTATTAAAATACACAGGTAACAATTTTCTCTTTGGAAAATAAAAAGAGAGCAAGGTCTCTGGAACAAGTTGTCCAGACTGTCCCTCTGTATGGGGCTGTGGGGCAGTGGTAGACAGCCAGCCCACATCAGTCCAGGCTTCATATTGGACCTATCACAAGGGTTTTTGCACTGCAATTCCCCACTGCTTCCCCCCCAGTTCCATTTAACAGTCTGCACTCTGTCCACTCGAATTTGTGAGGCAGGGGCAGTGCACACTGATATCACTGGCTTTGTCACTGCATGTCACCTCTCGGTCTCTTTGGCAGTGAACAATAGGAACTTCTCCGGAGGAGGCAGCAGCAGCTGTAGAACAGCTTCCAGCTGGAGATCTCTGGTAGCTCGGGGAACTCCAGGTGCATTGATTACTGAGGGAAGGATCTAGTTTTCTGAGTGTATCAGTTTACCTTGTTTACCTTTGAAGGTAATTTGTGTAATTCAAAATACAGGCATAGAACCCTGTATGACAAAATAATTTGGAAGTCAGAATCTGCCATGGAACTGTATCTTTTTTACCTCAGCAATCTCATAAACTGCCTTTTGTCATTACTATTCTACTGACCCTAATTTTTAATCTGAAGTATGTCAAATCCCATCATCACTGGTGTTTTGATGAAAAATTTGAAACGGGTAACTGAAATTCAACTTGTAGTTGAATCTGATTGAGAAGTTGATACAGAGCCTTTCTCATGGCTTAGATAACAGCAGGAGTGGTAGCCCCAGGTTATAGTCCCTACTTTGACTTCCAGACCATGCCAGTTTAAGGTTTTAGTGGTAATTTTCAAAGCAGTATAAGACTCATGCCACCAACTACCTGAAGGAACAATTTTTTAAAAATGTCAATCTATTATATAATCAGTGTGCAGAACAATGCAGAGTGTGAGACAAGCATCTGAGAACTGAAGATAAAGCCTTGGCAGCTAGAAAGTTCGAAGAAAATTCCAAGAAAGTGATTGCACCTAGTCAGTCCTTCCTGAGAAACACTGCATTCTGAAAGATACTTTTCAGCAAATGAAAGACATTCAAAGTCTTCAAACTCTGCCAGCTTTCCCCCTCAAAAGACAAAACAAAAAAGTTAACTGGCTTTTTATAATTACCATGGCTTTTTCAAAATGTTTCCATTGTTCCCAGACTTGATCCTTGTCCAAAATGAGATACAGATGTTAAGAGAATGTGACCGTTATGTTTGAAAAATGTTCAAAATTACAGTGATACATGAATGTTCAAGATTTCAGATGAAAAAACTATAAGTAAGGAATGACCTGTAGCTAATTAGCAGCCTGATTGTAGGCATTAGTTTTCAGTAGCATGCTATTGGAGATTGCTCGTGGCTCCCATTTTAGAATAGTTGTAATAAATATATTTGTCGTTTCAGTGCACAAACGCTACCTTTGCCTGTCACAAGATGGCAGTGTAAGAACATACATAGCGTTTGATCTCCGAGTGCTTTCATCGCCCCAAAGTACTGCCAAACTCGCCTGCACATCCTTCAGGTCCTGGCAGGCAGACCCTTTAGTGGGGTGCGCTGTCAGCTGGGGTTGGGGCTGCTCACACACCGCTGTCTCCAGGACCGCTCCACGTACCCCTCCTCTCACGTGGCATCAGTGCTGGGGCAGGACAGGTGTGCAGAGACCCACTCCATCCTCACCACACATCCTCCTTGGGTGCAGTCTTGCTGATCACCCCGTGAGATTGAGGGATTCTGTGTACACGGAGCCTTTGTTATCCCTCATTTCCTGAGCCCAGACTCAGCTCTCTGAGGTAACAGTCTACTAGTTACAGAGAAATGTCTTTTGCATGGTAGGGATAGCTGTGACACAAGATGCCTGAGGCTGCTGCTGCATTGTAGAAGGGGCAGATGGAGCAGGCAGGGGCAAGTGAAAAGTGCTGTGCGAAAATCCCTGCTGTGTAGTGGATGGTTTGGGAACCTCCTTCTACCTCAAACACCGTGTGAGAGAATTGTAAAAGTAATGGTAGGTGTTCATCAGATGCTATTGCTCATCTACACTGTGGTTTCCAGCACCATGTGTGGTGTCAGGACTCCTCTAATCCCTTTGGGTTCTCCTTCCCATCTCTCTGAATGCCCACAGAAGGCCACAGCACAATGACAGGGAAAGTGTCTGACGTGGGTTGTACAGAAAAGCAGGGGGCTGTGTAACCACCGCTGCCCCAGGATATCCCATATAAACCCAATAAACTGACATCCTGACCACGCTGACTTGCTTCTATTAAAATAGGGGAGAGATTTCTAGCACCTGGCCGAGCCCTAGGCCATCTGTTCTGTGAAGGGACAGTAGCAGGGAGGATCTACACATGCTCCCCTGGCAGCCTGATAGATAGAGGCATGTCTTTTTTTTGGGCTCACACAAGTAGAGCTCCCTGTATGTGCCTGCCCTGCTTGCAGGTGACAGAGGCCAAAGCTGTGGCACAGCCTGCACAGCTGCCACTGAACAACACATGGAATGTGTACCCCCCTTCCATGGGGTGAAGTCCTTCAGGAAAAGGCTGCTCCAGCAGGGGTCCCCCAGGGGATCAGAGGTCCTGCCAGCAAACCTGCTCCAGCGTGGGCTTCCCTAGGGGTCACAGCCTCCCTTGGGCATCTACCTGCTCTGACATGGGGCTCTTCATAGGCTTCAGGTGGATCCCTGCTCCACCATGTATCTCCATGGGCTGCAGGGCTAGAGCTGCCTCACCATGGGCTGCATCAGAAGCTGCAGGGGACTGGAACACCTCCTCCCCCTCCTTCTGCACTGACCTTGGGGCCTGCAGAGCTGTTCCTCTCATGTATTCTCACTCCTATCTCTCTTGACTGCTGTAGAAGTTGAGCACTTTTATCCCTCCTTCTAAATGCATTGCCCCAGAGGCATTACCACCACTGCTGATGAGCTTGGCCTGGGCCACTGGTGGATCCACCTTGGAGCTGTCTGGGATTGGCTCTATCAGACATGGAGGAAGCTTCTGGCAGCTTCTCACAGAAGCCACCTCTGTAGGCCTCCACTACCATAATCTGGCAACTCAAATCCAATACAAGCCTGTTGAAAAATTAGGAAATAAGTTCTATAGTGGTGTTGTAAATGAACCAAGGCCCAGACAAAAAAGAGCGATGAGTCAAACTGGTAGTCTCAATCTACCATAACACCGGATGTACTCATGCAAGCAATTAATCTCTTTTTAGACAGCAAGGACATTGTGTTTGTTTAGTTTTTCCACCCTTTCCTTGACTAACCAAACCATTAATAATGTAGAATTTTATCTTCTACAGATTTATAAGATACTTTCACCATATCTGCTCCATACGCTAAGTACTTTTTATTTTGGTTTGAGAGTGAACTTATGCTTTTGTAGTGGAATGAATTAATAGTTTGTGTGTTTGGTTGCTGGCCTATGTGCAGTGGAATAAGGACCTATTTCCTCCTATTCTCATATTTTTAGGCTTTAAATCCTGGTTTGCTCAGGGACATTTCTGGTCCCTGAACCACTGTTATCTGTCTGATAAATGGTTTCAACGTTATCTAGCAGCAGCTTTGCCTGTCCCAGGTAGGACTTTGTTTGCACCCACCCTGCACAGGAGCTGCTGGCAGTGAGGACTGGCCAGCCCGAAGAGGGATTGGTGTGCAGGCCCTTCTTTTGGAGACAATGACAATTTGCTAACACAGGTACAGAGCACTCACTGCCTCTTGGTCTCTGTGCCCAGGCATCCCCAGCTCAAACAGGATAGACAGAGCCCTCGAGACCAGTGTCTCTAGACTCTCACCCCGGCTGGATACCTTGGTTTGACTTTCAAGCAGTATCTGAATCTCATGGACAGAGCTAAATGATCATATTTCTCACATGTTTTCGTGTATTAGGTGAACACATGCTTTTCACAACTTACTGTTTCTTGACAACTACCAAAATAATTTTAAAAATAACAAAAGTGGTGAATTACAGGTTAGAACTACAGAAAATTCCATGTTGGAAGGGACCTCTGGAGATCATCTGTTCCAATCTCCAGCCAACAGCCAGGCCTTAGATTTGATTTTCCAGAGGACTGTCTAGCCAAGGAATATTTCTAAGCCAAGGGGATTCCACCACTTTGCTGGGCTGCCTGTCCCAGTGTTTAATTCTTCTCGAGATGAATAATCTTTTTTCTTAAATCCACATGAAATTTGCCATGGAACAACATGTACTTGCTGTCGCCTGACCTGCTACTGTGCATCCTACAGAAGAGAGTACTTCCAGCTTCCCTGTAACTTCTCTAAGGTGCTGGAAGACAGTGGCAAAGCAGTTTCAGATAGAGGTGGACCTTCTGGAGATTTCTGTGTGGTTATGGGCACCCTCTGTTAGCTCTCTATGGTGATCACATGAAATATTCTGTGCTTTCAAAGGTTTTGTGAATCTATTTAATTTTGTTAAGATTCAGGTAAGAGGACTAAATGCTTTAAATGATGGGGTCAAAGCTCACATCTTTTGGTGGGAACTGAAACAGAATCGAAATCTGCATCTTTTTAAGTCCAAGTGTGTATGACAATTTGAAAAGAGCTTGGCATTTGGATCAACTCTCTCTCTCTCTGAGGGTTGAAATCCTAACATCAGCTGCAGTGTGCAATGGTTTCATTGTGAGCACTGGAATATCATTTGATTGCATTTAGTTTTTCCTTGTCCTGCCAGTGTTGGCTCTGCTTGTTCTGAATTGTCCAAATTACCACAAGTCAACGGTTGATCACAAAAATAAATCAGGTCCTTTCTGCTGATTTTTTTTCCTTCTGTGTCTCCCTGTTTTCTGTGGGAAATTTCTATCACTAAGCTAGTTATGCTGATTAGCCGAGTTGTATTTTTCATGTAGCACTTATTCGAATGAAGCATCATGCAAAAGCAATAATGGCTCTTAAATAACATAACAAATTTCAAGAATAGAAATAGCAAATGAGATTATAAGCTGGTCAGAAGACATCAACATTTCTTTCATAATTCTTTTTTTCCCTTTTGTTGGAGCTGGAGTAGTAAGGAAAAAGCATTTATAATCTTATTATATAGGAGCTCTCCAACAGAGGCAGGAGTGATACAGCTCAATTTTCCAAGGAGCTTCATTGTGGCCATTTATCATAGTCAGATATTTGACTCAAGTGCAAAAATGTAGAAAACTGAGGTTATATCAGGTCTCCAAGAAGGATTAAAAGTAACCCAAACAGAAGAGAGGAAAAAAAAAAGCAAGAAAACCACATATTTTTCCTCTAACTGAAACTTTATCTAAATTTGTAGCCAAGGTGAGAATATTTTCCATGGAGAAAAAGGATAAAAACAGGACGAAAGATACATGCTGAATCTTATTTTCCCCAGCCATGTGCAGTCCAGTTTCCTGGTAGGGATGTTATGAAGTGTGTAGCTGACACCAGGATAATTTCCACAATCTTTTTGAAAGATGGTATGGTGGAGGGGGTTTGTTTAATATGTTTTTGGTAAATTAACAAACAATAACTGGGAATGTGAGACACCTGGACTGTTTCTAAATGACCTACTTTTTAGAAGTTTTAGAGCCTTGAGGCAAATCCCAAACTTTGACCAAGTATTTCTAAGGTACAGGCAAGCTGCTTCTTCAGTCTAATGCCTACAGATTCCACATTGCACGTGAAGAAATGTTGTTTAACATTATTATAACCTTGAAGCCAAATCAGCTTTGAGAGCAAAACTTGCTCTGTATCCAGGGGTCCTGAGTGTCGGACTACTTGTATGAAGGGGTCACGTCCTGGTTCGTTTCATAAAACAAAATTATGTTTGCCTTTTTATCTAGCACCTCATTGCAACACAAATCTTGGCTATGACGAGCACCTGGGGAAAGCCCCAGAGGCACGAAGGCCACGCTGCAGGCACGTGATGTGCATTGCCACTGAATTTCATGTGCCAGTCTGAGAAGGCGTTTTTATTGTTAACCATCAGGACACAGCCACTGTCTCACTGGTGAAGTCTTCACAGCAAACCATCGCATTTACTGACTTGTTATTTTTCTAGGACTCAGAGGGCAAGCAGGGGTGTATGTCTGGGAGAACCAAAGGGCAGGGATGGTCTTCAAGTTTTCACTCAGCTCTCAACACATTGTGTTTTCCTTGCTGCAAACTGGGTCTTCCTCTGCTGAAGAAACTGTAACTGCATTTGGGAAAATAGAGTAAGACTTAGTTCACAAGTTTTGGGTTTTATTTGTGTTTAATACACATTCACAGAAAATTCACAGAGCAAATCGAGTTGCAATTTGCTATAGTTTTGTAGGTTAAAATAGGAAGTACCTTTGCACAAACCAAGCCTTGCAAGTAAATAACTGAATTTTCTGAAGACTGCAGATTTGAGCTGTATCCTCATTAACATGAGCAGAGCATAGATCAGTGCGAGCTCTAACCAGTGGCTGTTTTTACAGATATCCTCTTCAGCCATTAGACAGCAAATTCTGGTCTTGTGTATTGGGTTTTGATGGCAAGGTTTTGGTAGTGGGGGCCTACATGGCTGGCTTCTGAGAAAAGCTTCCAGAAGCTTCCCCCATGCCTGACAGAGCCAATGCCAGTTGGCTCCAAGACAAATCTGCTGCTGGCTGAGGCTGAGCCCAAGCCCATCAGGAGCAGCTGTAAGTGCCTCTGGATAACATAATTATGAAGGTTAAAAAAACCCTAAAACTGTGCGATAGCAGCTGGAGAAAGCATTGGGAATAGACAAGAGAAACAACTCTGCAGACACCAGGATCAGTGAAGAAGAGCGGGAAGGTGCTCCAGGTGCCAGAGTGGAGATTCTCCTTCAGGCTGTGTTGAAGACCCCAGAGAGGAGCTGTGCCCCTGCAGCCCACAGAGGTTCATGGTGGGCACCTGGTGTCCATGGGAGGTCAGCCTACCACACCTTGCTAAAATCAATGACAAAACTCCAGTTAGCATCAGCATGGCCTTAATGTTATCCAAAGAATCTTTTTTGAACCAGTAAAATCTTTCAAAAGTCAGGAAACTTTAAAATGTGACCAGCCTTGTGACCGATTTTTGTAAACTTGGGGTGGATTTATAGCAAGAACATGTTTGCAAGATCCATGTTAATGAAATGTGCAGCAGGAGTTCTCAGCATGCACAGTGACATTCATCACTGTCAAACTCCCTTTTTGAATTCACATCCTCCCAATGTATCAATGAGGGCTTTAATCTCAAGAGACAAATCTGACCCACAGCTGAATTCATGGGGAGTTGCATTCCTCATGCATGAGTGTAGGGAAACCTTGTAAGCTCCCAGCTGACCTGCTAAGGCCTTTGCAATGGTTTGTGTGTGTCCTCCTTACACTGTCATCACACCAAACTCCAGATTTTCTGCTTTGTGTATTCAAAATAAATTCGTAAGGGTTTTGGTCCTGTCTGTGCCAGCAAGATGTACCAGATATTTTTAGAAAGGAAAAGTGTCAAGGACAGATTAAAACTGTTGTAAAAATTTCCGCTAGTGTTCAGCTCATGGGAGAATAAGCTCGTAGTTTTGAAAAACAGACCGTGTTTTGTCTTTATGCCTGGCATGACAAATCCTCTGTGTTCTGTAAAATGTTTTGCTCTCATTTGCTTCTGTGTAAACCTGAGGTTGTTTGGTAGAGACACTTCACCATGGGGTACACTATAGGCATGCATGAAGACCGATGGAATTAGTGAATGTTTGAAAATGTAAAATTTGTAACCTTGTTATTATTCATAACCAGTGGTTATGAATACCATAATTTACTTTTATTTCAGTGTATGTAAAATTGTTCTGGAGAAGTGTGGAGTTAATGGCAGTCTTAGCGTTATTTTTCCAAATGAATATGAAAAAATATTTAAGAGTTCACGCAATCCATCTCTAAAAGAAACACAGCTAATCTTTCATTTAATACGTATACAGAAACTAGACAAGTTTTCACCTATAAACTTTGTTTAAATAAAACAAATAATGGCAACTTTGCCAGTAATTCATTTCATAAATATTCTAATAAAATCTCTTACAATGTTGTTTTTCTGGAACTCAAATATTCTGGAGGTAATAAGCTGGCACCTTGGACGGAGCTGACAGTTTGTGAACTCAAGTGATCATGACTGCCACTTTTTTCAGGAGCCAAATACTTTCTGGTAATAATACATCAGGTCAACTCAAAAGATTTGTGTTTCAAGCAGTTGCTGCCTGGGTGATTTATTTATTCCAACTGTTTCAGAAGTCAGAATATAAACCCACGTCCTGAGTGACAAAGAGCTGATGTAGGTTAAAACTTGGTTTGGGTAGTATAAGCTCGTTAGCTCGTATCTTCAGGTTTTGGTTTTGTTGGAAGAAGTTTAGTTATTTTTTTTTCTATTTGGTTTTGTCCTGATTCTTTAATTCCTGGCTTGGGACAGTGCAAAAAGCACAATTTTGTTGAATATGTAGCAACAGCTGTTTTTTGTGCCATTCCTGCCCTGATTTTCCTCATAACCACGAAATATCATGAAGAAAAATAGTGGTTCTAATAATTTTGGACTTTTCCCATCCATACTGCTTCTTCAGAAGATATATTCTATCTTTCCCAAACTGCCTTGCAGGCATGTTCCTGCAGTGTCTCCTCTCTTGATCTGCTCCCTGCCTTGCATCATTCACTTTACTAAAAATCTCATATATGTGCTGTCTCAAAATACCTTGCCTTCTGCTGTCTCTGCGAACTCTGGTGTCTGCAGGCTTCTCTGACAACTGCTTTGCTCTATCCAACATTTGTCATCCATGCTTTTATTAATCCATGAAGAATATTACTGGAAAACTTGGCTTCTTTTTGTTTGCTTATAGTTCTGAAATAAATAAGAACCAAAAAGGCTACAAAATGATATTATTCATTACCCCTATTTATGTAAATGCATCCACTAGCAAATCATAGAATCATAGGATAGGTTCAGTTGGAAGCAGCCTTAAAGAGGATCAAGTTCCAATGCTCCTTCCATGGGCAGGGACACCTTCCACTAGACCATGGTGCTCCATCCAGCCTGGACTTGAACACTTCCAGGGATGGGGCAGCCACAGCTTCTCTGGGCAGCCTGTGCCAGTGACTCACCCTCACAGTAAAGAACTGATTTCTAATATCTAACCCAAACCTGCTGTCTGTCAGTTTAAGGCCATTGCCCCTTGTCCTGTCACTCCACCTGTCCTTTCCCCTTGGAAACAGTCCCTCTCCAGCTTTCCTGTACATACGAGGAGACGTTACAAAGTCCCCTCAGAGCCTTCTCTTCTCTGGGCTGAACAGCCACAACTCTCCCAGCTTGTCTCCATAGGAGAGTTGCTTCAGCCCTCTAATCATCTTCATGGCATCCCCTGGACTCGCTCCAACAGATCCTTCTCCTTCTTTTGTTGCGGTCTCCAGAGCTGGAGGCAGGCCTGCAGCTGGGATCTCACCAGAGCAGAGCAGAGCAGAGCAGAGAGGAAGAATCCCCACTCTCGCCTGCTGCCCACACTGCTTTTGATGCAGCCTTATTTGGTTTTCTGGGCTGTGAGTGCACATTTCTGGGTCATTTTGAGCTTCTCATCAACCAACACCCTCTAGTCCTTCTCCCCAGGCCTGCTCCCAGTCTATTCTCTGCATAGCCTGTGCTTGGGATTGCCCCAACCCAAGGACTTGAAGGGTGTTACTTAGTGCATTGCTCCCTGCCAGGCAGTGGAAAGCGACTGGTGGAACCCTGATTGCAACTCCCACACAACTGCAGTCTATTAGAATTTACACAATTCATTATATATTTTCTTGCAATTATTATTTTACCTATACTGACATATAACCTAGGAAGGCAAAAGTCTTACAAACAAACAGAGGAGAGCAATTTACAGAAAAAATAGCATAACTATTCCAATTCTTCATTATTCCTTCCTGGTTCTCAGACAGCCTTGTAACTTGTGCTGATGGAGGCTGAAAGGGCTGCTCACATTGCACAAGAAAGAAACCATGTTCTTCCGGGCTTTCAGAAGGCACACATATGTCATATATTATTGTTCTGAAATATACAGGCCATGAAAACGGAACCTGGATTTGTCCCAGAGCCTGGGATCTAGTAGGAACCTCTTGGGATGAAGAGCCTGAATTTGTAAGCAGAATATTCACTGTTTCTCATCACACCAGCACCCAGAGTTTACAAGCTGAAGAGCACAGTGCTGGCTGGCTTCTCCAGCTTTAAACTCACTGACAGCAAGTGAATTCTGCATGCATTCCAAACACCTGCTCCTCAGCTCAGCTCAGCCACACTGTCTCGTAAAAAATGGTTTTTTTTTCTTCTTTGATGAATCCCTGAAAAAAAAGTTTCTTTTGTCTTGCTAAAGATAAACAAAAATATACACAAAAATGCAAAGGCTATTTAAATGGGATGTAAGCTAAAAGCCCAGCAGTACATCTGCATCACCTGAAAAATAAGGAAATTGAGACCTGGATATGAATATTGTGATTTGGGCTCATCTTTAAGGAATATAGATATTAGAAGCTGTGTTCATTTATTAAAAAATAATATTATAATTGTTAATGCACATGTATTGCAGTGTTAGGGTGTTGAATTATTTGGTTAATACCCAGATAGCAAACATGAATATGAGAGTTATGCCATAGAGAAGCATAGTTACTTTAAATGTAAACTCAAATAAAAAATATAGTAAAGCTATTTTCAGATTCAGAATTGCTGTATGGTTGTGTCCCTCTGGCAAAGTGTACACAGCTCCAGACACTGGAAATAAATGCAAACAGCCAGAGACTCTGAACTACAGACTCAGATGATGTGACATGTGCAAAGGATATGTATTATACTTCAGCATATTCGTGCCTTAGCACTGTCTCCATTTGTTCCGAGCCATATCTGTAGATAGAAACACAAATACTACATACAGAGACAAAAGCACTGGTATCTAGAATGAAAACCACATTTTTCCCCTTAATAATGAAAAATTGAAAATTAATATATTTTTAAGTACTTAAATATTAGTCCAAGAGCACACAGGACACAGGTAAATTCTTTACTGTGAGGGCAGTGAGGCCCTGGAAGAGGTTGCCCAGAGAAGCTGTGGCTGCTCTATCCCTGGAAGTGTCCAAGGCCAGGCTGAACGGGGCTTGGAGCAGCCTGGTCTAGTGGAAGATGTCCCTCCCTGCCCATGGACAGGGGAACTTCAAGATTCCTACCAACCCAACCATTCTGTGATAGGAAGATGGAAAGATGCTTTAGTGTCCCATTAAGGAAATCTTATGGTTAAGTATGGTTGTGTATAGAGTTTGCAAAAGGCAAAGCAGAAATAAGAGATTCCTTTCCAAAACCTTTCAAGAGTTTGTGAAAACTGTGACCCGGATAGACAGAATTTGCCACTTCCACTGTAGGTAAAAAAGGAAAACAAAAAACCCCAAAACAACAGCTTGAGGAGTTACATCCTGACACAAGGATATATGTTTTGGCCATCCGGGATTCCTGGCCCATCTCGTTCACCCATTTGCAGGACCTACACTTTTGTGGACTCCTGTTTTGCTTTTTCTGATGCAGATAGACCAAGAAGAAGAAAATGTCTAGAGGAATCTTTTGTACTCAAGGTGGTTACTATATGCTGAGTGATTTGTCATGCTTCTTTAGATTCTCAGTGTGATTACTCTTACTAGATGTGTATGACAGCATTTTAAAATTTGTCTCTGCGTAATAATTTTTGTAACTTCATTCAATGAATTACAGAATATCTTGAGATGGAAGGGACCCACTGAGTCCAACTCCTGGCCCTGCACAGCACCATCCCCAAGAGTCACACCACGTGCCTGAGAGCATTGTCCGAATGCTCCTTGAGCTCCGTCAGGCTGGAGCTGTGACCACTTCCCTTGGGGAGCCTGTTCCAGTGCCCAACCACCCTCAGAGTAAAGAACATTTTTCTCATATCCAACCTAAACCTCCCCTGATACAACTTCAGGCCATTAAATTGAGTCCTGTCACTGGTTACCAGAGAGGAGATCAGTGTCTGCCCCTCCTCTTCCCCTCACGAGGAAGCTGTAGACTGCAATGTTTGCAAAAAAACTTACTTGGTTTTGGCAAGTGCAACAATACTTAGTTCACCTCTGTGTAACTAAGTCATAGTCTCCTCTTGCTCAAATACTGTTGAAAAAGGAAATTGTGAATCTTTGTAAAGTTTTAATCCTGTCATTAAACCAAACTTCAGGGTCCTTGGTTCTTGCTAATATGATATAAAAGAACCTAATGTCCCCAGCACTGTTAATTCCCTGCAGCTCCTCAGCTGCCTGTCAGGAACACAGTCTGTATTTCCTAAGCCTTTCTAATGTGTCGTCTTTTCTGACAGTTACAGCTACTACAATCTGTCCTTCATTCTCAGTATAAATGAATTAATTACTTCCAGGAACCCGAAACAAGTATTTTTCATTTTAATGGATTCCATAATGTCTGGGAAGATAAAATTCCATTGAAAGCATGAGTCTTTAAAGATGAACCAGGGCACAGAGTCTTTCTAGGACATATCATACTCCCATGGTTTATAACGCTGTGTGGAATTTAAGCCTGGGCCGAATACTTGCCTGTGTGCTGAATTTTGGAAATATGAGTCTGACAGAGAAGCCCCTGCAAAGGGCACTTTGAATGCCTGGCTGTGCAGTGTTGGTAGCAATACCTGCTGTAGGAATCCTAATAATGGCTCAACAACTGCATAAAACCAGAGCAAAAATGCAGTCACTGCCTTACTGAAAATGCAAATATTTTTTGCATTTTCAGTAAGGCAGTGACTGCATTTTGCCTTACTGAAAATGCAAAGCACTGAAAATGCAAAATATTAGGCAAAAGGCAAAAGGCTGATTAGGGCTAAATACTAAATGGAATTACCCTCAGGAAAAGGTAACTGCATTGGACTGTGAGGTTCATCTAAAGGAAAGTCACTACTCTGAACTACTTCACAGCCACCCATTCCTAACAGGAAAAGAAGCAACAAGGTGTTTGCTTTCATCATCTCTTCTCTTTGACTAAAATGGTTGTCACTCTTTTGGTAGAATGTCTGGCCAGTCAGGAGTAATTACTTGTGATAACCTCAGCCTTTTTTATCTTCCCCTGGGAAAAGTGGCCAGCTGACAGGGTGCTGGGATGCTGAATCCAATACTTGTTTGAAGTTTAAGCACACCTTGAAATAAAATGAACTGACAAAAACCACCATGGTTAGAAAAATCACTGGTATTTAGTTCTCGACTACCTGGGGAAATACAGCTCCATATCCATTCCTACTGGCATATGTTAACCTGTATTTTCATTTTAAACTGTTTCCAGTAGATGAAATAGAGTGTGCCAGGCCTTAAATCTTCTAGATAACAGGACATGGCAGTTTGTCATTGGGACAAAAATAACTTCTGCTCCACCATCAGAGTTCATTACTGTCAGCTGGAGTAGAACCCTGCTTAGGAAGTACATGTCTGACGACACGATACGTCCTGTCTGCATTTGTGAAGGGTTGTATGTATGTTATAGGTACACTTAAGATAAGCACTGCACGCCCAGTCCCTTCGGGGTTACTGCCCAGCCTGAAAAGACAGGAAAACTCTGACATGCAATTTATCACTGGAGACTAAAATATTCATTGCCACCAGTTTAAACTCAGACTACACCCTGTTTTAATCTGTATGTTTAATGAGATGGCTAAATTCATTGCTTTTCCAGGTATTTGATAAATTAAAGAAGAGTTAGGGTAGGACCCTGTAGATGAACTTGGTCCATTTTCAAATATGGTTCTGAATCTCCCTGGATTTCAAGATTTGTGGTGATTTCAGATAAGGGAGATGACCTCGGCTAATCTGTGCCAATATTTTTCCAGATGTTTGCTTGTGAACATGCCATCAGTGGAATTGAAAATACTAATAAACAACTGGAACCACGGAAGGTAAGCGTTAATGTGTTTTTACCGACCAAATTCATGAATACAGTGTACAAGTCTAATATGCTTTGACATCCAGGCCCAGAACAGCAGCACACAAAAATGTCAACATTACATTATAAGGAACAAAACACTCTTGTTGAGATCTGATGAGAAATTTTCTCATTAGTGTATTTTAGAGAACGATAAGCACTAACAGCCTTGTACTCTGCATGAGCTGTCAGAACTTTCCATAGCTCTGGGAACTTGAGAAATAATAATAATGTAACATTAGCAAGTTTCACTTATTTATTCAGTCCCAGAATGAAGAGATCAGCAGAGCAGCTTCCCTGCAATCTGTTGACATCATGGAAAACTAAACTTGAGTAAGAAAGATGAAGAGTGCATCAAAGCCTGGTAAGCAAAGGAGGATAATGAAATTCAGGAGCCAGCCAAACACAGCCCACAACAAGGACAAATCACTCTAGGTACGAACAAAAGAGGCTGCCCACAGCAGTTTTTGTCTGAAATCCACAAAAGGCTCTAGTGGCCTACATTTCAGAGATCATCAAATGTCCTGGACAGTCGCTTTTTGGACTGCAGAGTTGGGCTTGTCAGTGATTGCAGAAAGAATTCTTCAGGTAAATAAGTGCCTTGCTCACAGCTGAAATCTGCCACGATTCTGGTCAGGAGCTCCTACATTTTTCCATGTTGTTCAGAGCACCGTAACACACAGTGCAACACAGGACAGCTGCTGTTGCTTCCTCTCCACAAGAGGTGAGGAGGAGACACCTCTGCCAGCCTTTCCATAAGGACTTTGTGGGTTTGCAGTGCCACAGACCAACCCAGCAAGCTGGAAGGCCAGTCTTGGTGCGGTGGGCATTGCAGGAGACTGACCAAACCACCTGATTATGGAAGAGGCTTCACAGGACAACTTTCACCTTAAAACTGAGCTATGGTGTAACCTCAAACACAAGAAATGTGAAGTAAAAGGAGAAAAAGAAATACACTGACTGTAGCCTTCTTTTGAGGGAACGTTTGGACTTATTTGCCCTTTTGCAATAGTTATTTTTGTGCTTCTTAATCACTGTATTTTTTATATAATGCTGATTGCATGTGAAATGTATGAGCTAAGTTGCTGGCAATGAGTAGGGCCCAAGTGTTCTCTGTCTGGTGAAGCTGCTTCTGGCTTCCTATTGAGTTTTAGTGTCTGCTGAGTTTACTCATGGATTAATTAATTAACTCTTCTTAATATTTCTTGGTTTGTTTCTTACCGAACTGAGATGAAAGGGAATCATGACCTTGCCTAGTAAACATGTGGTGAGCATTATTTATTGCTGAAACAGGC
Source organism: Machaerirhynchus nigripectus (assembly GCA_013397975.1). Lineage (NCBI taxonomy): Eukaryota > Metazoa > Chordata > Aves > Passeriformes > Dicruridae > Machaerirhynchus > Machaerirhynchus nigripectus. The sequence goes on from VZRQ01001799.1 coordinate 643,004, forward strand.
AAAGCATTTTTTGCTAAGCAAACCTTGGCAGTGATTACCATCCGTTCTTAAGCATTCCACCTGCTTGGCAGAAAGAGATGATGAGCAGATGTAATATTTGCCAGTTTGATGAAAGCACTAAAAAAAAATAAAACCATTTATCGATCCAAACCATTTCATGCATGCATTTGTATATATTGCACAGTACACAGGGAATAGTTTTGCTTTTGGTTTACAGTTGCAGTTTGCTGTATTTCTAACATCATTTAGGTCTTGATCAGTTTACCAAGCCTTTAGGACTTTGATAATAGCTTTTCAAAATTATATGCTTTACTTAAAGTCTTGAAACTTTCTGAACACCCAGATTAAGGTATCACATTCTAACCCACCATTCTTGCTTTGTTCAATGCTATTCCTATTTTTGCTACGCCTCTCTAGACCACGCAAATGATTTCCTAGCTGCACTTACCCAGTTAATGCAGCTTTGCACTCTATATTGTTTTCCTTCTGATTTCTTGCAGACATTTCCTGTTTTCTTGCTGTAAGCAGTTTTTGCTGGACTGTCCAGTTTTTGTTGGTCCATTAGAGGGACCTAATTCCTTTCAGTCACTGAACATTGACCTTGGAATGACTTGACTCTTCCCTTTGACTGTACAGAGCAACCTAAAAAGTCAACTTGGCTTTTTAAAATCATCCTCTGACTCCAGCCACTGAATATTTTGGTACTGCAATGCCTGCATTGGAAATGCATAAACTTTCAAGAGTCTTCTTGACCTTTATAGATACGTGTGTAATTTCTAGGACATTGAAAATGTTAACATGGTTATAAAGTTAATATTAATGTGTTAATATTTACAAAGTGCTTGCAGGTATTTAAGAATAGATACAGAGGGCTCTGCATTATCGTGTGAGAATGTTACAGCAAATTATTTAGCATTAAAATACTATATTGGATAATCTAGGTCGTGGAAAGTGGTCTCTGTACTAGAGAGAGTTATTATTTCAAAGTGTATTTACCTCCCTGAATAAAAATTGCACTATTTTTACTATTTACTTCAGACACTCAGTGAAGGAGGAAAAATCTGGAGATGGCGAGTTTAGTACGGGTGTGAAACACTCTGAAAAGACATTTGCTTTTAGAAGCTAAGTTAGTGTACTTCTGCATGGTTTATACTTGGCTGGAGCAAGTAAGCAGAAGCCATTTACTCCTGAGAAATGCACATATTGCTCTGTGATTCTGGTGTCATTTTTTGCTCTGTAACTATGCAGAAGTTTTAGTTATGGGGGAAGTTATGAGAAAAAACAGCTGTCTGGCACATGATAGCTTATCTTAAAGTGGGTGAATCAAAGTAAAACTTGCAATGTTTGACATGCAGATGTATTAAGCGTGCTGTTATCCAAAGGTCAGAAAGATATTTATAGATTAACTGGTGTTAAAGAAAATATTAACTATTTGCAAACTTAGGGTACACTTGGGAAAAAACCCCACACTTCTGTACCTTCTTTCTAAGGCATTATTTTATCCTTTGTTTAACAAAAAGACGTAAGTTTACTTTTCCCTCTTTTGTTATTTTCAGTAGAAAGACAAACTATGCATTTACCCAGAATACCAGTGTTTATGCAAGGGTGAAATCCCCACACAACGACTCTTCAAATGCAGTGTTTAAAAGCTACCATATACTACATTAAAACTCCTTCAGCATGAGCCAAAAGATGGATCTGTTTTGTTTCCTGCTATTTAAGGAGAAAACTGTAGCAGTTTGAATGCCATTATAGAGGAGTTCTGGGGTGGTTATGATTTTAAATAATTTTGGAATAAATAAAATAATAAAATTTTGTTAGCCCCTTTAGACCTTTACTAGAGAAGTAACAACTTGCAGAACCATTTTGAGTCAGGAGCTAGACAGATAATTCTTTGTTTAACTAGTTGTAAAGTCAAAAGAGCCTTTATTTGAAGTAGCTGTGTTGTATATATCTTACATTTGATATATTTTGTCAGTAGCATAACCACAGGGAGGTAGGATTAAGTACACTAAACTGAAACAGCCGCATTTAGAACATACCCATATAACAGCTCCTTAATCTCTGATGGCCTTTAAAAAAGGAGCATTTCTGGAGATTTGGATGGTCCCTGAGAAAAAGGAGAATCCAGCCTGGAGGGGTTCAGCTCCTGGACTTTCTTGCAAAAAACACCCAGAGTATCACAATCATCCCAAGGAGTGTTGTAGTCGAATAACACACTTCTGCAGCAAAGTGTCTGGGGTTTTATTTATTTTATTTTATTTTATTTTATTTTATTTCATTTCATTTCATTTCATTTCATTTCATTTCATTTCATTTTATTTTATTTTATTTTATTTTATTTTTGAACATCCCTAAATTTTAGATTGTAAAAGAGCTGAAGGTATAGAGCAGTGTTTCAGATTTCAAGCTTCTTGCCAGACAGTTTCAAAGTGAAAAGGCAGCTACCCCAGTTTGCCCGAGGTACCTGGGAGGCACAGGGGCATTTCTCACCCTCTCATCCTCTCATCCTCTCATGCTGTCCCAACAGCTGCTGCATTCCTGCACTTCAGTAATACCCACATGATGGCAGAAGAGAACAGACAGCTGCAGACACAATCTGACAGGCAAGCTCACTTCTGGTATTTCTGTAAAGTACTTTCTTTATATATCTATTAAAATATGGAAACATCTGGAAGTATTTAAATATAAATATATAGAATAAATGAATACATGTACATATATATAAAACATATATAACGCATTTCTAAATATAGATTTCTGATAAGTATGAGGAGAACACGGTTTTACTTTTGGATGGACCTTACTGTTCCTAGGAATCAGAGAATAGCAGAGATATAAAAACAGTTGACTTAAATCCTCTTCTTACTTTCACTGCCAGAAGTTGGTGGTAGTTTGTTTTGTCTGTACTGTTGCACAGGTAAAAATCTATTATTAAATGAGACTGGACTCTGAAAGGGAGAAAACCATACGATTTTAAGTACTCCCACTGTAAGTGGAACTCCAGTTTTATTAACTTAGAGCATGCTGTGCTTAGTAACTGGAAAAAACAACAAGAAAAAAATGAAGTTTGTTTTTACCAGTCCACATAGTTTTACTGCATATGTTGTGCATACCGATGTTTAAAATCTCACAGCCTCACTAATCCAAAGTGATCTCAGACATGCAATGTATTTTTATAGGCAGTCTTGTAAAAATTATTTTTCTTGTATGTCTGGAAAGTGTTTACAGACACTGCATCAGCTAGTAATAATTATTGGAGTTTAAAAAAAGGAAATTTAGAGCAAAATTAGCAAATGAATTATATGTAGAAAGTTACCAGAAACTGTGATTTTAGCACAAGACTGAGACTGTCCTCCCCAAAAATTTTCCTCCCAGCTCTGCCATCTGGTTCTTTGTACAACCCCAAATAAATCTAACCTTTCTGTTCTTATTGTCATGAAGATTAATTAGTGATAGGTTGCACAACAATTGGAAAAAACAAAACAAAACAGAAAATGCTGAGCATTGTTGTGATGAGGTTGAAGCTCCTTGATTTGACATGGGTGTACAAGTGGATGGCCTTTTAACTGCAAACTCTAAAACCACTCTTGTACAGTGGTTGATTTCTGATTGCAATTGTAAACTAGGTATAAATATTGTAGGTAATTTTAAAAATTAAATTGTAATTAAAAGTTATAGGCATGGGGTATGACACTCAGTCATCTTCTCTTGGTTTGTGGTGCATGCCACTGTTCTAGAGTGTGTTACTGCAGGGCAGCTGCAACAGAGAGGGCACCAACCCATTCATGTATTTTAAACACTGTAGGACCTACCCTGAAGGGTGAGAAATAGTGGCTGGATCACCACCAGTGCTTAATTATTCAAAAGAAGGAGGAAGGATGTGGTGTGAACATCAGCATCCTGGTGGTAGGCTGTACTTTCTGCTCTGCCTTTCCAAAGAGAGATCAGCATGATATGGCCGTGCCCTCCCTTTTGGCTGCAGTGACATCCAGGCCTCCATTCTGGAGGACACCAGGGACAGTGGTGTGCCCCAGCCTCGTGCCTCTCCGTGTGCCCTGGCTCCTATGGGTAAAAAAACAGGATTCGTGGCTGGCTCCAGTAATATCCAGACCAGGCAACTGGGATTGCAGAGGGGTGCCCTTAAACACCCCCCACCCTGAACCGAAACGTAGTCTGCAGTGTTCAAAGCAATCCATCAAACAGTTTGATTTGCCACTTTTGTAAGTTTCACTCTTCCTCAGACACCTAGACAAAACATTGCTTGAGCCAGCTTTGCTGGAGACCAGCAGCCTTATTCAGGAGATGAATTTCTTTCTCTCCTTCTTAATTTCTGCACCAAGTCCCTTCTCCTGTTCATACACTCATTTACATGCTTTGGTACTGGGAACTCGTGTGTTATAATGCAGTATGGGCATTTCTTTTTGACTGCCTCAGTCAGAACATGGAGATTGAGGGATTCGAGGGCAGTGCTGGAGCACTGAGCCATACTTCTTGCAGTGCCCAGACTGTGGCTGAAGGTGGGCAGCCCTTGCATCACCCTGGGTGCAAGATGGCACTTGGGTACCCAAAGGTGGCTGCTTAGAAGCAGAGGAAAGAGCAGCAGGTGCATAAGGGGAAATGACAGAAAAAGACGATCAGGTGTTTGGCATATGTTGACACAAAAGTTAGAAACTGAGAAATAAATCTGCCTTGTCCTGAAAAGAAAAATGGGTACACCCAGTCATATTCTAAATGGACTTCTTCTGAAAGGTCCATGAGTCATGTGAAATAGGAGCTAATGACAGAAATTATTTAGATTATCTACTGAGAATTTTTTCCTCCTTGGTATCTCCAAGCTACTCCATATCAGAACCTTTCTTAATTTTGTGGTTCTGGCACACCACCAGCTCATCCCTGAGTAAGCAGGATTTGCCTTGGTGGAATCAGGAACAGGAGGTATTTTGTAATCTGGTTGTTTAACACCATCTGAAAAGGAGTATCCAGATGGATTTTTCTTTTTAAAGAATCTGATTCCCAGGACAAATCTAATCACCTGTGGGGGGTTGGGGGGTGGCGAAAGGAGAGGGAGATGTGAGGGATGTGGGGGATTATAGGGAAGAGAAACCACATCTTTTTGTTGCACAGCATCTGTTCTTCCAAACAGAAGCTACCTGTAGCACCGCTGACAAACTTAACATGGTTGTTCCTTCTGACAGATTTTTCTTTTTTTTGGAAGTCAGTCCAGCAGGATTGAGTTCTTTAACTGTAATTAAGAACTCTTACTAAAATAGATTTGTAACATACAGCCTTAACAAGTTACGAACACAGAATAAGAAAAGAGGCGTGCTGGAAGGCTACTTTAATTCCAAGAACAACGTAAATGATTCTGTGGTTTTATAATTCTAAGGAGCTTTAATCAATTGCCAAGGTGGTTAGAAATATTTAAGTTGTGAGATGATTTAGCAGATGAAATAATATAATTTGATTTCTAAATCTGATTTAACTTCTACGCTAGGAGACATATGACAACACTGGGTAGGGAAGATTTGTCAGTAAAATTAATGACAATCAATTAATTAATTAATTATTCAATCCCTGAAAGGAAGTTTGCTCTGACTGACTTGTTTCTTTGCTTCTTTGTTTAAAAAATAGCCACACTTCTTCTGAGGCTCTTCATTACAGCAGTATTCTTAATTAAAAGTGACATTCTGAATGCATTGGCAGATCATTTGAATATATTGTGCACCTTGAGGAAAATTAAGGAAAAATAAAAATCTCAGATTTGATGGACGCAATCACATTTAACCTGGACAGCTGTTTCTTTGCTGCTAACATAGAATGTGGTGGATGCTTTCTTTTTGATGGAATAAGATTAAAGAAAGCATTCACTATCACTGACCAAAATATTAAGCTTGACAGCTTCTGTAAAGATCCCCTGTCAGAACCTCTCAGTGACTGGAGAAGATATCCTAGGGCACAAACCAGTAAGTGAAAGAAAGAAAAAAAGACAAAAAAGTGCAAACCCAAAGTTAAAGGCAGGCTCGGTGCTGACATCCAGGAGACTTGGTCCCTATGGATGGTTTTATTGCAATTATGCCTGAGCACAGTTTATCTGCCTGATACAGACAGGAATTGGTTTTGGCAACTTAAGTATTGATTTAGAATTTCAGATTAGGCTTTATTTTCTGTCTTTCCAAGGAATCATTTAACATATTTAGCTGTTTCTCAGTTTCTGTCATTTCTATGTATTTATTTTCTCTAATTAGTAAATTGATAAAGTCTTTAATTTGATTTTATAGCTCTTTTAACTTTCAACTAATGCTAGTGCTTTCTTTTTTTTTTCTATTAACCCCAAATATGGGTTAGTAGAACACGTTTTTGTTCTAAGTTGCTAAGTTTTATTTAAATCTTCTCTGAAATTTAGTTTCCATCTACAAAGATTTTAAAGAACAACTGACGGCCGTGCTCTTGCTGGTTGGGTCCCAGCAGTGATGGAAAAGGCAAATGGTCAAAATATCGGTTTTAATAGCTACTTCTGGATATGTGCTTGACTCAGGAGCTTCACGTTTCCCTAAGAGCCTGCCCTTCTTGTTGCAGTTGGACTGGACCTTTGGCAGCATCCAGCATTGTAAACTGTCATGACCCTTTGCATCTTTGAAATACAATCAAATTCAACTTTCCACATAATCAGCCTATGAACCCGATGAGGGAAATAACAAAATAAGGCCCAGACAACAGCTGATTCCCAAAGCTGATTCTTCCTCTCCCTTTCCCACCCCTGCAAAGGCAGAGGGGATACTCCCAGAGGAGTCATTGACCTCCTGGAAAGCAGATCAGGAGACTGTTCATGGTTTGGCCTTTACTGATTTTTTCACTGATTGTGGGCCAAGCGTTACCCCTGATTGCAATCAGGAATGAAGTAACCTGGCTCGTGAGGCCAGCAGAGTTGTTCCCGATTCACAGTTCATGAGGGAGACCTAAGGCCTCTGACCTTTAAAAGATTTAGCTTTTGTTATTTCAGAAGTGCTCAGGACAGACTGATATTGGAAGAACAGTATTTTTTACCAAAGTGTCACGAGAAGAATGACTGACTGAAATGAAGATGTTCACTGCTAGACTGTAAGTTTGGGGAATATTTACTTTGTGTTACCTTTTGCTTGAATAAGCAGTTGTGCATGATGGATTTTGACAGAATCAGGGAGGATATTCTGAAAGGCAAAAATTATTTACATTTCACAGCTGACTGACTAATGGTCTGTCTCTCTATGCTGAATTCGGCAGTGTGAGCTTAGTCTCCAGTACCTCTCATCTAACTGGGAATGAAAACAACAATGTGACTTTCCAGCCCAAGTGATTTGGGCAGGGAACTCTTGGCAGGGCTTTCTCTGGGAAATCCACGCCACCTCATCAAGCCTGTTTGGCAGAAGTGAAGTCCGTGCCATGCTCTGCTCCTTCTGCTGTGCCACCATGCCATGAAAGGGAGGTCTCAGGAATGTCACTTTTGAAGACAACATGGATGCAGTCTTCTTAATAAAGAAAGTGAGGTGATATTTTTATTGCCATTTTTAAGATGTAGTACACCAGTATTTTCATGTCAAGTTTCCAGTTAAGCTGGAAATCCCAAAATCCAGGTCAGTGGAGTTACATAAGTCTAAGTGTCCGGCACTGCTGGTTCCCAAGATGATTGTTGATACCACTGCCAAACTCTTGCCACTAGTTTCTTGGTGAAATAGGCACCCTGGCCTCGAATATGCTGTTTCTTTCACTACGTGTTGCATGCCTGACATTACTTCTTTTGCATCTGCAGGGAATTCCTTTTGAGGAGTCTATTGAGTAGTGCGTTATACTTTACAAGATTAGTTTATCCAGCATAGGGAGGTTAAAAAAAAAAAGGGCAAAGTAGACTTCTTTTGATCATTCTATATGAAGTTTGTTGACATTTCAAACTGAAAATTAATCTTCCAAAAGCAACAACTGTGAACTCCCCTACAGTGACAGCGTGACTTTTTCTCACATTTACCACCTTAGGAATATATTAATATATATCTGACACCATTGCTTACAGAGCAGAATTAAAGCTGGTTGCTCTGGAACAGTATTGATATAGTAAGAACTGCACTTGCACAGCCACTAATAGCCAATAAATGCTACTTAATCATATTTGCTATTTTTAAATACTTAATTTTATCTACCTAAGAAAGAAAAGCAGCTGACATTCCTGCCATATATCCATTACTGTATACTGCAAATTGTCTTTATTCATAGTAACCTGAGATCACTTTGTTTGCATATGATTTAAATGAAAAGAAATGCCTAAATGAACCCCTTGGAGTCCGGCCAGACTGACACTTTCTGTGTGGTATCATTTTGAGATCCAGATTTATGTGATGTATGATTACAGTGTGAAAATAGCAGTGTGGCCACAATTTTTCAAAGGCAGTCAGTAATATGAGATTTTTCAGGGCCTGAGTAATCTCATGTTTCTTTAATGGTACCTGGTTTTTTAGGCCCTGTGTCTGGTTGTTTTCAGTGATGCAAATGTGCCCAGCTCAAATGTGCCTCACTCCCTAAATTCTGAGCACTCATTTTCAGACTGTCCAAATGATGATGGAAGAACTCAGACCTTGTTTTCAAACTGTAAGTTGCTTTGAAGAAAAAACTTGAGATACTAAGCCATAGAGAGATTTTGAAAGCTTTCAGAAACCCTGCTCTTCTGCAAGGACAGTGCGGGTGTGTCTCTGTGGATCAGAACGTGTCTCCCTACAGCAGATGACACATGTCCATGCCTCGCTTGGACTTCAATAGAGTGTGCTAAAGGCTGTTTCCCAAAGGACCCTTGTAAATTTCTTTTAGCTACTGGGGCTGGAGAGGTCCTTCCTATGGCATTTGCAGTTGCACCATTTCCTTGTGCTCTGCTGGCTGTTGGGATGTTGCAGCACCGCAGCACTTAGGTGTTACTCTGACCTTTTAATGACTCTCTGTGCTGTACACGGTGTTGTCTTCACACTCATTTGTTTCAGCCTGTCAAACCCCCACAGGAAGGAGCTGGAAGAAACAAAGCTTTTTGGACTTGGGTCTCATACAAGAGAGACCTTGGTTTCTCCTTCTGAAAAGTAAATATTTGTGTAATAAGCTGCAGAACTCCTAAAGCAGCTGTGAAATGATCTAGCCATGAGATCTCATGAACAGATCTAGGATGCAGGAAAGTGGCTGGAAAGATCTTGTTTACCCTGCTTTGAGAATATGACATCTGGAATTATGGATAGAACATCTGTCTGAGAGGACATTGCCAAATCAGAAATGTAGTGGTAGAATGTACAGCTGTACCTGCTGTGCTGGTGGTAAGGGTGACCAGAGGGGTGCAAGGGTCCCTCCCATGAACAGCTCATTCCTGACACCAGGAATGTTGTGCTCCTCTGTTTACTCAAACTCAGCTCTCCATGGTTTGCAGAATCTGGCCTTTGCTCAGCCCCAAACTGCCCCTGGATGGCTCCCATGAGTTCTGACCTCCCACTACCTTTTCTCTGCTATTTATAGCACAACAGCTGGGGAACACTGATGTGCATCTCTGTTGTGTTTATATTTTGAAGAGTGACTTTGGTTTTTATTTGCATTCACATTAGTTCAGTAAGTTGTTTGTCATCACATGGGCTTTTCTAGTCAGGCTCCCTTTTCATGCATTTATCACATTGCCTCCTCCAGTTTTGTTTTTCTTTCCCCTGCCATAGCTGATTCTCTCTGTCCTCCAGCTTTCCATTAGCTGTCTCCTTTGTTTGGAAAAAAGTAACTCAGGGTATATTTTTTTCTTTCTTAAAAGGGTCATTTGTTACTAGGAAATAAGCATAGAGATCAGTTGGAAAGTAGACCCCAAGTCTCAGTGTGCTCATCTGGTTCCTGGTGACCTGTTTCTTGTAGATGCTGGTATCTTGTTTCAACACCTTGAGCATTGTGCACTTTGCTCATCCCCTGTTCATTTCCAACCAAGCTGTTCTGCTTTGTTTCATGGGCCTGCATCTCCTGCTTTTTCAGCTGCCCTTTCAGTTACAGCCTTTCAGTTGCATCAGATTTTATCTCTTGGATATTCCAACTTCTCAGACATGAGCTCCTGTAGTCTGAGTCCAGACTGTGAATACTGGATGAGTATAGACGGGGAAATACTCAGAGAAGTAGGTGATCTGCAAGGGGAGTGAAGATCTGTGAAGAATTTAGACTCTAGCTCAGTTATTGACTTTTATTTTTTTTTTATGCTTAGCCATAAAAATGGAAGAATAATACTATACCTGAATATAGTGTTAATAGCTTTATGTCATCATTATCTCAAGTGTTATTGTGCTCTTATAAAAGAGTAGATGCTTCTACATGACATGAGGCAGCACAATAGACTCCATATTCAGATGTTTTTTTATAAAGCCTGTGGAGGGTACACAACACTTCTCTTCTCAGACAGGTGCATTCCATGAGCATTTAAGTGTTTGACTAGCAGATGCACTTGTACCATGCACAGACAGCATCCTGTTTGTACAGAAACAAGACTCAGTGATGCATTTGCCTGTATTTAGAAAGTCACAAGAGGATATTTAACTGCTGTGACTGGCCTTACTATGCACCTGAAAATTGCTATTTAAAGAAAATATTTCTTGTACTGACCCAAAGAATCTGCTACCACCACCGTCATGCACTGAAATGAAGGTTGCTTACAGGGTACCTGCTCTGATCTTCTCTGGGGACTTTCAAATGCCCTAAAAATGTAAACCACAAGATTTTTCATTTCAGATACTCATAATTTATAATGAGATGATTACTAATGATTTCCTTACAGCCCATTTCATAGGTTTTAAGCATTTTTGACTATTATTCAGTGGAAATGTTAGAGTAATGAAGAAATTGAAATGGTGAATACCGTGGATTTGGCACAGCTTCACAGACTGCAGTACATGTATTTCTGCAGAAATCGAATACTGCACTGTGAGGCTAATCCGTATACACCTCACAGATATGGCAGCACTGGATGTAGATAACAGTGTATGCATGCAACCAGCATATCTGGCTAAGTCCAAACTGGCTCAGTCAACTGGAATAGTAAGGCTAAGTTCCTGGAAACTTGATGGTTGGAAGTAATGCCAAATATATTGCTTCAGACTAGGAAGAGTCAAAGGTTTGAATTTTCTTTAGATGTGTTATAGTACAATGTTTGTGTCTTGCTTCTTTCCAAGGTAACATTTTAAAATTCTGCTTTGCCTCTTTGATCTACTGTTTTTTCAAATGTTAAAAAGACATTAATATCTGAGCTGTAGGCAGAAAGCACTGTAGGTTATGTTTACACCAGCAGGTAGGGCAGATATTGGGAGCAGACAGGTAAAACGTTTGGTGTTGGTGTCCATACTATACACACTTCTGTTGGATGTGCTTTGGGTTAGTTGTGGCCAGGCCACCTGGCCTGAGCTACCCTGTGTCTTTGGAGCCCATGAGGAATGTGTTTGCGGTTACCTTCTGATTTTACCCAAAGAAAACTCTTTTTGCACTCTGGGAATCCCCTATGAAGTGAATCAAATAATGGGAAATTTGAACAAAGCATCCTCCTGAAACCCTAATAGCAGATATGAACTTAGATAAGGTTATTGCAATTCACAGGAGCTTCTTGTAAAATAAATCATCGTAGACTATTCTTGATGCAGTTTGGCCTATTTTCTATCAAATAGTATCTTGTTATTTAGTGTCTTGACAAGAAACTCTTACCTTTGTGAATTTAAATCACTGTTTTGTAGAAGATGTAAAATTTGCAGGTTTTGTTCCTTCCCATCCCTCAGAATAAGCTTTAAATATTTACTTTCCCTGTGCAGCAGGAATGCTATCTGAAGTGTTTCCTTTGAGCGATGAAAAATATTCATGAGCCTTCTTCAAAGTTTGTGGAGTACAATAAGTCCTGTCAGCAGTAATCCCTGGGCCATCAGTCTTCCAAGCCTAGGTAAATATGAACTTGCACACTTATTATCTGTACTACAACGTTATTAAGCCTGGACTACTGTTGGCAGATACTGGCCCATAATGGTCCATACTGATAACAGGTACCATTTGCTGGCCTTTCCTGTCACCTGAACTGTGCTACACCTTGCCTAGGAGAGCCAAAACCATGGTAAAAGTGTTATTGCCACTCATTAGCCTTGTTAGCTGTGCCTCTTCAAGTAAATGAAGGAAGACCAGGGGACAGATTCAATGAGGCAAAGTGCCGGGTTGTGCAGTGCTACAGGCTGGGGACAGAGTGGCTGGAAAGCGGCCCAGCAGAAAAGGACCTGGAGGTGCTGGTTGATAGCAGCTGAACATGAGCCAGGTGTGCCCAGATGGCCAGGAAGGCCAATGGCATCCTGGCTTGGATCAGAAACTCTGTGGCCAGCAGGACCAGGGCAGTGATCATCCCTCTGTACTGGGCACTGGTAAGGCCCCACCTCAAGTCCTGCATCCAGTTCTGAGCCTCTCACTCCAAGGAGGACATTGAGACCCTGCAGCTGGTGCAGGGAAGGGCAATGGAGCTGGGGCAGGGCCTGGAGCACAAGGCTTGTAAGCAGAGGCTGAGGAAGCTGGGGATGTTTAGGCTGGAAAAAGAGATTCAGTGGAAAACTTATCACTCTCTACAACTCCCTGAAAGAAGTGTATAGCAATGTGGGGCTCAGCCTCTTCTCCCAGGGAACAAGCAACAGTAGAGGAATCAGCCTCAAGCTGTGCCAGGGAAGTGTCAGGTTGGACATAAGAAAAAATTTCTTCACTGAAAAGGTCGTCAAGAATTGGAACGGGCTGCCCAGAGTAGTGGTGGAGTCACCATCCCTGGAAGTGTTAAGAAATGACAGGACATGGACCTCAGTGTGATGGTCTGGTTGACAAGGTGGTGATCAGTCAAAGATTGGAGGACTTGATGATCTTGGAGGTCTTTTCCAACCTTTATGATTCTATAAAGCTATTCTATTATTGAGTGTAAAGATTGGCCTGGCATGACTGCCTCTTGCCCCCAGTGGTTTTCTGCCATGAGATGCCCAGGCACCATGCAGGACACGGTGTAGATGGGGGCATGTGGTGGTTTGAGCCAAATTTCAGGGAAACTTGCTGTTAAGAGGGCTGGATGAAGTTGCCCACTCTGGGTGGTAGGGGACACCTGTACAGGTCCCATACAGCTTCAGAGCCAGCACTGCTCTGTGTTATTTATCACTGCTATCTACTGGTTAGTTTACTAATGTAGACATAACCTCAGTGACCTGTCCTGTTAACACTTACTGGAAAACTACTATGGGATAGTAGGTCACTCGCACAAATGGAAATTCTTGAAAATAAGAAAGCGTTCTCCTCCCCAGAGACGGAAAAATACCATTCTCAGGTGTGTTATAGACATATTTTCTCTTCTGGCTTATCTGTCTGCCTTTAAATACTTCTTCCCCATCCCAGGGCTCCTCTCCCTCCTTCAGATTTAAACCCATCACAGGAATGTATTTCCATCACTGCAGCCACTATTTTAAGGTATATTGGCCTCAGCACAGACTGATGGATGGGACAGCCATTGCCAGACATGAAGATGGGTGTGAGTGGGGGATCCCACAGCTGGGCCAAAGGGGGATGTGAATTCAACAGAACACTCCTGTGACTGGCAGGGCTACTACAATGTGCCACATGAAATCCCTGTCCAGGAACAGCCCAAAATTACTGGCTGCAATGTTCACACTTCCCAGGGAGCTGTGTTTTCCAGCCAACAGCTCCATCACCAGGAGGGCAATTGGGGCAGAACTAGGGAGTACATATGCTTGCCCCTGCTCCAGCAGTGATAATCTCTTCTCTCTTCTCCATTTGTTGAAGCTTCTTTTAGTATGCCTTAATCTTCTTTAGATTTGATCTGGCTCCCTCAGTGGTTGTACCTCAAGGCATGGAAACCTCATCTGCCCCACTGAGGATTTATTTAGTAGAACAACACCTCTTTCCAGCATGGGGTCTGTGTTTTCCCTCTTATCTCAGAAAGAAAAAGATGTGGAGGCCGGTGGGCCTGCTGGACAAGGAACAAAAGGAGTCCTATGGTGGGATAAGTCCTAGGTTCCTGTCAGCTTCCCCCAGAAGCTCTGTTGACTGAAAGGCTTCCTCCAGAATGCTCTGTTCTGTTATGTTAATGTACCCCAGTTCTGCCTCCCTGGTTGGCTCCGTTGGCCACTACACCCCTTGTTACCTGATACACCCTCCGAGTTTCTCCCATTGTGCTGCTCGGATTTGTCTGAGACCTGGCTCGAGTACGGATCCATTAAAATCTCTCCTGCAGAAACCCACGCAAAGGCCTCTCCTGCTCATTCCTCGCTGGACTGTTTCCCCAGCTATTCGGTGTGTGTGTACGTGTGTGTGCAAGTGTGCTGCCTGCACCGAGAGGCTTCCTCAGAGGCGCTTTTGGGAAGGTCGTGGTAACTTCACCATCCAGAACTACCATGACAAAAAGACATCAGAAAAATCCAGGAAAATAATTGTGACTGAAACTTTGCAGATTTTCCTGGAAAAATAAATGTAACTCCAGACTCTGTTTGATAAATTATTTATCACTCTAGAAATCTGCAGTTGATGAACTCTCAAGTTCCATCGTCCTTAAAGCGTGTTGCTCAATTCCCCAGAGCTGACAGAAAACGGACAGAACGTGAGGTGTGTTGAAAGCCACCAGAAGAGCACGTGTACTTCTCCAAGAGAACATGAAGTGCCCCATCCTCACTGCTTCAGAAGGAAAAATCTATCCTCCTGCTTAATCATGTCACATTCTGGATTTGCTGGAGGTTTCTTGGAAAGCAAGAGGGCAACATTTCTAGGTCTGTTTGTTCATAAAAGCAGTCATTATGCAACATTCTGGCAGTAGCCTTTATATCCCATTTCTTTAATATTTTTATCTCCATGCTGTTTTCTCTATTATCCTTTCCTTGGCTGTTTTACTTTTCCTCATCCTCCAAAATGAGGACATATGGTTCTTAGTCTTCTTTTATTTATTTATGTTCTCTGTATGAGAACTATGACTGTTATTCCAATTTGTTTTTCTGACAAGCTAAAGTCTTCACTGCTGTGCATTAAAATAACTGCATTAAAATAATTTTCTTCTATTTTATGCTTCAATTTGTATTTCAGATCTAACACTAGAGCCTACTTTTATCTCATTATAAAACTTCTGCATCTTTAGTAAACCAAATTCTAATGACTAAAATACAGTTTTAAATCTAAAATTCAGTTAAAATTTAACTGAGATTGGTTACTTTGAGTTTTTGCTTCTTTTCTTCTTTCATTTAGCTCAGCACACATCCCACAACTGACTTGTGGCATCAGTTATTCCTGTCTTCTGCTGTATCTGAGCTCAGGTGGCAACTCCTCCCAAATGGCACTGTTTTATCTTACAAAGGAACATGTTCCAGAGTAAACCAAATTTTTAATTTACTTTTAACCTCTGCTTGAAGATTAAAGTTGTCTCACAGGGGTCTACAGCCTAACTCCCAAGGATATCAGTATAAGGTGTAGCTATGCTCCAGGATTCCTTTACTATTTTAAGTATTTGCCTGCTGCAAAAGAAAAATGTCTTTGTAAAGGCAAAATATTTTCTCTGTTTGGTTTGGTTCCCCCCTGGCCCCCCATGAGGTCCAAGAAGTTGATCACTTTGGCTAAAATATTGGTGCTTCAGCTTTGGGTTTGGGATTGACTCAATCAAACCTTCTTGATAAACTCTTTGGGGGGAAGTGTCAGGCCAGTTTACAATCAAGAAAGTAGAAAACATCTGCTTCCCATCCTCTTCCTTTTATTCACCATTAGAGACAATTTTGGCTAGAGCGGGAGAAATTGTAGGATGCCCATTAACATGTGTTACTTTATTTAGCATCTGTATTTTAATCCTCTTTCATTTGTTTCTAAACTAATCTTCATCTGCTGAGCCAAGAACAAATGACAAGAAGTACAAAATCTGGTGAGGCAGTAAAGATGGACAATTGACTACAGGGGACAAGAAAAGGGACTAGTTTCACTGAGCTTTTCAGCTACACCAGGAAAAGCCTCCCAGACTGTCAGTGCACCACTCAGAATAAATATATGTTGAAGCTACACTAAAAAAAGAAAAAAAAAAAAGTCAAATCCTGATTTTCTATTGTATCTAAACCAGTAATGGTCAGTGTTCAATTCAGTTGCCTACATATAGATGCGTAGAGACATTTGAGATACTTGGTGACCATGGGCTCCCTTGGTTCCTGAAGGGCATGGAGTATCCCCACCTAGATTTCAGCTAAGTCCTAAATTCTAAATTTGGACCAGGAAAAAAGTAATCAGTCATAGGATTAGGGATTTTTTTTTCTGACGTTAGGAGACTCAGTGTAGCACTGGCGATACTCAGGAGCACTTTGGCCCAGAGACTGTCAAATATAATATTCATATATTCCACCCATAATATTCAGCCAAAGGTGGCCTGAGGGCTGCAAAGACTGAAAGTGTGGACATCCTCCTCTGCATAAAGCGGCACGGTCCCTCCTACAGGAGCTGCTTGGGGGTGAGGTCACCAGCAACTCCCCAATGAATGTGGTGGCCTCACTGTCCTGCCCCTTCCTTATCACTTATAAATTAACAGATAAAGACATTAGGGGGGATAAGCCCCTATTCTAGGAAAAACTGCAAGAGTGGCTCTTTTACTTGTGATATAAAGTGAAAAGATGAGAAATCTGTGCTTTTGTTCTCTGTCACAAGCCACCAAGGTTTAAGCACCATCTATTCTGTGTTCCTATATCCTGCACAGATAAAAAAGGATTCTCAAAGAAGGTAAAAAACCTTCATCATTAACCAAATCCTCCTCCTCTTTGTGATGAAAAGGTGAGTTTGCTTATCCTCCCACAATTATATTGTATAAAGAGAATTACTCATTACCTTGATTTCAAGAGAAATCTCTTGACTCTGTGCACTGAATATGATCCTTTTTCAAAGCTCATGTCAATACTGGCCTATGACATTTGAAATTGTTAGCATTCTTTCCAAAGAGGTCTAGGTCTATGAATGACTTCTTGTAATAACAACCAGAAATAGCTACATTTCCTTTGAAGTTAACACAGAACCCCCCAAACTGCAGAGTGAATTTACCCCACCAAAGTATTTAACTAAAAAATGTCCATATTTTTCAGCTGGAGACCAATGTACACACTTTTTAGGCTATTTTCTAGACCACACATTTCTATTACTGATCAAGACTTAGAATCTAGGCTTATTTTAGTTTTTCACATAAATAGGCTAAAAGCTCTGGATCATTAGTTCTTTCTGCTTTTATTTGCTGGAAAATATTTCACATCACTTTTAGAGATTAGGATTTGGTAACGCTTTATTCTAGCTGTCTTAATGTTTTAATTTATGTGGTCTTAGGAGTAACAGAAATCATAACAAATTCTTTTGGTATTAAAGAGGGTGGTATGTGCACACAGATGCAGTCAGTGACACACATTTCCTTTCCTTTACAATCTATAATACTTATTTTGAAGGCTCAGGCAGCAAATGAATCTGAACATGTTTATTTTTGCTGAACAGTCATTTATGTGTCATTTAAAAACTGCACTGTAGTAAGGTTACTTTAAAAGCTGAAATGGGAGGAACTTTGAGGTCTAAGGATAAATAAGATATTGGCAGAACATTGATTCTTAAACTATCTTGAAAAATATAGGCCACAAAGTAATTTTCTTTGCCCTCTATAGTCTTCACATAGGCTGGCATTGAGTCTGGAGTCTGAATCTGAAACTGTATCATAAGTCTAAGGCAGCAGAAAGAGGCAACTCAGGAGAGCTTGATGTTTAGAAGAGTTGAAGACTGATTTTTCAAAGGAGGCTGGAGGAATGAGACGCTCAGTTTTCCAGGAACTTCAATGATAGCTGTCATGAGCCAAGTGTACCTGCCCTGAGCACATCTTCAGAGGTTTACAGAGCCTCTCTTTTGCTGAGGACATACCTTCTCACCAGCAGCTGTTCAACTGGCCAGGAGGAAAGGAGCAGAGGAAAGTGTTTTTGTCTAAAGGAGAAAGAGAAGGGGAGAAGGTCTACCCTGAGGTTAAATACTAGAGGAGTTCTGCAACTCTGGCCTAAAAGGGGAGGTAAAAAGAGAAAAAAAACCCAACCCTACAACAAACATCACAGGAATCCTTCTCTAAAAAACTTATTCCATAACCATAAATCCTGGGAATGAACAGTGAGCAAGCACAGTGTCCTGTTAAAGCACTGCAATCAGTCTGAGTATAAAGAATACTACTTTTATGTCCAGGTGTAATGTTGTCATCCTTGACACCAGATTAATGAGATTAGTACTGCACTTACCTGGACTTCCATGGGCAAATGGCAACTCACAAGGACTGAGGGAATTTTCCCAGGAATCATTCTTTACTTTAATAGTGGATCACCATAAGTTGAGTTCTATTCTTGGTATATTTTTCAAAATGTGATGACCCAGGGATTTATGTAAAATATTTTCTGGGACTGTGAGTTATTTCTGGAGGGCAGTGGGTGTCATCTGGGCTGTACCTGCGTGGTGGCAGACTCCCTGGGAGACACAGGTTGGTTGCTTTCAGAATGATCTTAAGTGTAAGTTCTCAGTCTGGAGGTGACTTTGGCTTTTCCCCCTGTCCTCTCTGTGGGATATAAACTGTCTGCAAGATCATTTAAGGTGATCTGACCTAGTTGGTTCTCTGCTGATGCGGTCATTTTGGAGTGTCCTCAGTTGGTCAAGTCTTTAGCAAAAGGCACTGTACAAGAAGTCTGACTAACTGATATCACAGTTTCTTCTAGTCTGCAACTGTGTGAAATGTTATGAGATTTCAAAGTTAAATTGAATGGTAAGTAGCAGATTTTGCACCTAAAGTCTTCCTGGAGACTTTATTTACTCTGTGAAACAGGACAAGGTTCAAACATAACTCAGTATCATGCAGGATAGGAATTCACTGTGCATTAAAACTCAATTACTTTAATAGAAACTTTTCCTCTTATCCATGTTTTAGTCATCCCTAGTCCAAGGTGGTTGGAGTGGGCATGGAGATGCATCACTTCTCATGCATATGATCAGCAACAACAAATAAATGTGTGTTCCTGATCCATATTTAGGCAGCTAAATAAGTGGCTTCACTTGGAGCTATGCTGCACACTTGAAGATGTGCCCAGCAGTGTGGGACCCACAACAGATGCTGATTATTATTGACATTTGCTTTCAGCCAGACACAAACCTCCCAGCTGACAGCTGCACTGGCAGTTTGCTATTACCCTCCAAGAGGTCATGGAGCTGTGTAAAATGTGGTAACCACCATTTTTCTTGGTCTGGCACACAGCCAAGACAAGTTGTGGAGCCCAGGATGCATCACAGAGAGAACAGTAGGGTCTTGAATTAAAGTGGATGATAAAAGCTCAGGAGCACAGTCTGGTTAGGTCACATTTTTGTATAAGAGAAGCTGATGACTGCAGGAGGACTAATTACAGGGCTCCTGGTCACAGCATCCTGTTACTATGATTTCTCTTGGGAAAAGAATCAAAAATCCAATGAAATATTCAGTGCTGCAACTCCTAAATGTTAGCTGTCTGGCACCAAGAATTCACAATGCTTTGATGGACACCTAAATTGCTATGCCAAAAGTAAGTATTAAGTGAGGCAAAAAAAAGGGATTTAAAGCAACCATAAGCTAAATCAGCTGGTAGGAAAAGCTAAGCTGGGGCCTGCAGATGAAAATATTTCTCTCTCTCTTCTCTCTCCCAGGTTCCTAATTCAAAACTTTTTTCTGTTTCCTCTGAGTACTTTTCTATTGGACAGTGCATATCTAGCTTCTGTTTACTGAAGTTTGGGCTTCCCATACCCTGGGTCCAGAATCAGTTCTGCCTTAAAGATTTTTTTAATATTATTTTTTAGTTCTGAATAATGGACCTGGAATGACTCAGATTCCAATAAATGTCTGCAGTGAATGAAACAAGACAAATCCACAAGTTTAAAAACATGTGGGAATAGATTTTTTGACATTTCTACACCCTTATCTCTCTCCTGGGAAATGTATCTACAGATATATTGGGAGGACTATTTTATATTAGCAGGTAAGTACTTTTAATTGCAATTGAGTGTTTCTAGATAAGGTATTACAGTGGTACATATTAATGTAATGTTTAAAGACTGAATTTATATCAGTCTGAATTTTACTGCCTAGGGTATTTTCATACTAAGACTCAGAAGATAATAATTTAAAAACCCCCAACTTTGAGGTCAAAATAGATTTAATGGGTAAAAAGGAACAGTGAAGAGCCTTAGGGACAGATGCCCCTGGGTGCTTAACAGAGTAACCCCAGTTAACAATGTGCATTATGATTTGTGGAGTGCTTCAGGATCCTTCAGAACTTGGGTAATGGCAAACTGCCATTAAACAGAGTTATGACAAAGCAGACAAGGCAAAGCCTAAAATTTTATACAGTGAATAGCTTAGTTCCTTTGGCTAGAAAGGGCTTAAATAATGGAGGGAGACAACATGTACTTCAGAGGAGGGGGTTTTATTGGCTTTCTTCTGCTTCTGAGTTGAAGGTTTGACCATTTCAGACATACAGAGTATTGGTAGGCTCATGGTAAGCCAAAATTTTGTTGCTCTGCACAACGTGAACAGTGCTGGACATGGCTCTTGCATGCCTGATTCTGCTGCCATTCCCAAGCACTTGGGTGTTCCTAAGGTTTTTCCCCAGAATTAAAACATAACCTAATACTTGTCAAACACGAACTGCAATACCTGTGGTCCACAGTGAGAACATACGACTAGAAATTTATTAAACTAAAGAAGTTGGAAAAACTCAGTCTTTTGGCTAGCTCTTGCCAATCCTGTTGGAAAAGGAAAAGGGCATAAAAAACTTGCATTTGACGGAAAAGGAAATGTTGCTCTTGCATTTGCTTGCACACGTTGTTAGCACAAGTTTTAGCAGAGTAAAGTACTTCTAATAAAAAATTGGTTTTCCCACTGATTAATATTTTTATATCGGAAATCCCTTCAAGCCCACAAAATAAAACTTAACAAATTAAAATAAATACATTCAAGTCCCATAATTTGTTTTTGTCCAATAAGTATCTGTGTTTTGTGGTGAGAAAATAATCCAGTTCTCCCTGAGGGTTGCAAATGTGGTCACTTTACGCAGCTGACAGCATTTATTATACAATATGAAAAATTGTTGTGCTACTGCATGAGTGTGATGAATTTCTCCAGCTTTGAAGCATGTTCAAGGGTGGAGATTACCAGAAGCTTTATTGTGTGGGCCTGGCTGTATCAGTTTTTTCCTTTGCTCTCTTTCACTTGCCTCCTTTACCTATCCCTTCCTTTACTGCTTGACCTGGGCCCTCAAAGGCTGTTCATCTCACTAATGCCATTTATCACAAAACTCAAAGGCATCTCATTGCCCCTCTTCAAATAGCTCCCGCTGCCTGAATTCCTCTCTAGCACTGAGGCTGTGGGTCCCAGCACAGCTAAGAAGTCCTCAGCAGGTTTTTAGCTTGCAATCCCCATTCTACCTACTCACTGCTGGGCACATCAATGTTAGAGGCCCCTGTGACTAATAAGGAAGAAACTTCAAAGGTAATGAAATACTGATATCTTGGTGCAAACTGACCTAGGAGAAAAGAAAAGCATCTACAGGTAGGCAGATGAATGTATGAAAATATTCTGGGTACAAATACTAAAGAAATATGTTTATAAAAGAAAGATAAAAAGGAAAGAAAGCATTAATAAGTCAGATAAATAGGCTTGGAGTCACTGAAGGAAGATCTTGCTGACATAAAACCACAGTTACTCTGTTTCCTCATTTTGCAGCAAAATGCATCTCTCTCCATCTCCAATTACTGAGAGACCCACCCTCAAACTTGAGTAACTAATTTTCTCTTGCTCTTAGTTTTCTGGTGGACATAAAAGAATGTGTAAATTCTCTACCTTGTCAATGGTCAGAGGAAGAGGACTCTCAGTCCTCCAGAAGGAGACCCAATCTGCCTAACTTGCTTATGTGCCTGTTGTCTCTGGAGGGCAGCAAGGAGAGAGTCCTGGCAGGCAGTGCAGCCTGCCTTGAGAAAACACTCAAAGTTTATATCCACTCTTTGTATCATCAGCCTGAGACTCCTCTGAGTCACACCTGAGACACTGTTCTTCTAAGACTGGTTTGGTTTTTTTGAGATTTTTCAGTTCAGAGTGCTAAGGTATCAAGAGTACCGTGTGTGTAGGAGTCTCACCCACTTTTGTCCCCAGATCATTATGTTACACTAAATATTTGATACTGCTATATAATGTAAATATTATACCAAACGTATCATCACATGCTTATCAGGAGAAATTTCTCACTCTGACTGAAAGGTTTTTTCATACTTTTATATGTAAGCCCATAAATATGTGTTGCTGTATATGCAATTAGACATAAATATGAGCATTTGAACGAGGTGAGTGGGACGTCCCTTTTTGAAGGGAGGCTTCAAAGGTGTCTCTTTCTCTCTATATGGAAGGAAATGTGGACACACACTGTGTATGACTTACAGACCCAAATTACTACGTTTATTATGGATCATTAGCTACTCATTGTACATTATTTACAATGGAACCCCTGTAAGCCTAAATTATCTAAGGTAATGAGAAAGATCCTTTCATTCTTACATACCAGGTGCAATAACCATGCAGAAACTCTCACTCTTTCCCCTTCTTAAGCTCAAACCTTGCTTCACATCTTGAAACAGATGTGAAGCAAAAACTTTTAAGTTTTAAAACATACTGTGGAGAGGAGGCTGAAATCCTGTTGTATCCAGCTGTGTGCACAGTCTTTCAATGCTAAAGCAACAGAAGCCTGCAGAGACAGGGACGGTGACATATATTATTTTAAAAAATCATTATTATCATCATAATGATCATCATCATCATTATTATTATTTTATTATTTCTTCAGTGGGCACACACTGGCACTATTACCAGCTTGAACCAGCAATTACTAGTAAAAACTGTTTGTAGAGTAGAAGTGTTAACAGCCTTTGACTTCATTTTGTGTAGTGCTTGTAGTTTTCCTTTTAAAGAAAAAAATTAAAAAGTAAGTTTTATATGAAAGAAAGACAATCTGTCTTATGTCATTTAATAAGTTCCCGAAAATGCATGAGCTCAATTTTTGTTCAGCTTTCAAACAGATGTTATCTTCTTTAAAAATGATCACATCCCAAATGCAGCAATTTTAAGTGCACATTCACTGTGTAGTCCAACACTTCTTGGGTTTAAAACCACATTTTTTTACAAGCCAGAACATAAGATCTTGAAACAAATTGTGTATATATTCTTAGGAACAGGGACTTGAGCAGGTGCCCTTGGTCCCAGATGAACCGTGAGGTTGCAAAATAATTGTCCTCTTTTCACTTTAGCCTTTTCTTAATCATGTGAATGATGCATATTTGTTTTCCCCATTCATCCAAACACTCCTCCCACATCAACCTGGTGAATTAGAATTATCAGTTAGAAAAGATGGGTTGAGATGTCCTGGCAGATAATTTCTCTTTCACCTCCCATCCTGCAGTGGCCATCCCGTCTCTACAGCCAAGCACTGCACAAGTCCAGCCAGGTCAGGCTTTTCAGAGCACGACTTCTAAATCCAGCCTCAGAAGGGTTTCTGGATATTTTCAAAACTTTGGGATTACCTAAATGGCTAATTGCTCAGAACTATTGAGACATATTGTTCTGGGCATGGCCAAAGCACATGTGGACTTTGAGGCTATGGAGTTTTTGGAAACTAGGAGCTTTCATTCCGAAGTTTCCTCATTTGGAACTGGGAAACTTAAGGAACATGTTGCCTCTTTGGGAATATAGCATCTGAACAGACATATAAATGCTTTTTATTTCAGCAAGTACACTGTTCTTTTTGTAGATCTGCCTGAGAGGCTTATTTGTGAAACTGGAATTTAAATTGTGCACAGGGTTTGAAAGCAGAGCAGGTCCTTCCTTGAAGTGCCCTGTCCCAAGGTAGTGGGTGCCTTGTCAGAATAAGTCCCTCCTTTGCAGGTGGAGTGAACCTCGCCTTGGGATAATTGGTCCAGTTGTAAACACAGAGAGAAGCAGATTCTCTCTTTATCCTTTTCTTTCTCTATTTTTCCCTTCACTTTGTCATTCATCACTGATAAATCTGGCAGACAGGGAAGAAACGGAATTTTTCTTTTCATCAGAATATAAACTTTCGCAATGCACTTGTGTTAATGCTGCACAGCTGTTTGATGATCTGACTGTTAAGGACCAAGAAGACATTTAAAGCTTGGACTTTTTCAGACAATGTACTCCTGATTGCTTTTCAGTCGCTCAGAAGCAGCCTGGTTGCAGGAATAGGCTGAATCTGCCATTCAGGCTGCTTGAAATTGAGACACAAGAATTAAAACAGAATGGAAGTCTGTGTTTGGAGAGGAGCCCAAGTGGAGGGAGAAGAACCCAAGAGTAAGGAGAGGACCCAAGCACCAGGAGGTTTAATTTCATGCTGCCGGTTGCTAGAAAGGGGGTTAGGGTCATGGGGTAACATCTCTCAGAGTCCGTGGCAGTAAGACAAATGAAAAAGGGACAAACAATAAAACCACAAACAAGATCAAGGCTGCCCAGGGAAGTGGTGGAATCATCATCCTTGGAAGTCTTCAAAATGTGTATGGATGTGGCACTTGTGGATATGGTTTAGTGAACGTGGTGGTGCTGGGTTAACAGTTGGACTTGCTCTTGGAGACCTTTTCCAACTTTAATAAATCTATGAAAATTGGAAATATTGTCAGGAATAAAGTACTGCTTGCCAACTATGAAGCTACTTGAAGGAGCCACTTAAAGTCCTTGTACAGAATCAGAAACTTCTAAATTCATCATTACAGCATAAAAGTTGTTGAAGAAGTCTGTTTTAGATAAAAGATGATGAGACTGAAAAGAGTTGAATGCAGAAAGAATCAGTCTGGACTACTGAGTAATAGAAAGGTCACACCTCAATGGGATGAAAAAAAATGCATTTAAAATAGTTATCAGAGTTATTAATATAGAGTTAGATAAGATTTAGAAAATTATCCTAAGTAAAATTACCTGGACCCTTTTTCATCCTTTATGAATACACTGGGAGGTTTTGGTACCTGCGTGTTTCTTAGACAATTTTCACAGGTTTTCCTGTCCAAAGACTGGAGCCAGGTAAGGCCCACCTGTTTCCTATCCAGAAAATCTGAAGAGTCCAGCTGTATGTCCTACCTGTGAGACATTTTCCTTTTGGAACATATAGCTCCTCCTGCATCCCCAGCAATGAGTTGCATTTCCAAAGCAGTCAGCATTAACTTAAGAGCTTTTTGGCCTGTTGGAGGAAATTCTGATATGTGAATGGAGGATGTTGCTGTGAATAGAGAGAATGACATTTATTTAAAAAGGATATGATTTGTTTAACTGGGTTTATCTCTTTAGGTCATCTGTCAGATTTTTAAAATACCATTTGCAAATTCTTCAAATGATACTTTTGAAGCATAAATGCTGTTGCTTTGAGTTTATTATCATTGTGTAGGGGATTAAACAAGCCCTTCAATTTTCATTAGTTTGACTGGCCTCGTGTTTCTCTAAACTCTTTCCCTGACACAAAGCTGCAAAAGAAAATGCTGAGGTTCTGATGTTAAAAATTAAACAAAAATTCTATTATATTTTACTAGTTTTGGATTGGAGGTGAGAGGATGGCAAGTGATGCACATTTTGCCCCATGTCAGCCGTTTCAGAAAAATTATGTCACTTTACAACAAAGCTGAATTACTTGCTTTCAAAATGCGAAGTGTAATGAAACCTTTCCTTTTAACAGAAATTCCCAGTGTGTGTAGGCAAGATCAGCTGCTTGCTTTGTGTGAATTCTCAGATTGCAAAGCTACTTTCCCTCTGTCTGATTTCCTTTGAAAAAGCCTATTTCCTTAGACTGAATTCATCCATATTCATTGGAAATGAGGTAAAAAACATAATTACTTTATAAGAGCTGGAAACTCAGAATGGCCTTATTTAGAAGACAGAAACCCTGGGATTACTGGCAATTTGTAAAGTTATGACTATGTTGCTGTGATCTGTCAAAATAGAAAATAGAAATATGGTTATGCATGCTTTAAAAAATAACCCCAAGAATCTAATCCTGGATTACCATATTGCTCATGGGTCCGCAATTAAATCAGTAAAAGTGATTAATCTTCCCTCTTCATTTTCAGAAGTGACAAAGATATTTAAAAGGTAGTAAGTTTTCAGTGGTGGAGGGTAATGTGATGCAGATGAGGTGAAAGAGTTTTTTGTTTGTTGTTTTGAATTAGCAAGAATGTCATGTAAAGGATTGATTTTAAGGGTGATAGGAATAGCTGTGGGGGTTCTTGGAAGAGGAGAAAGAAGATAAGTCAGGGTGGTCTGAAGGATTAGAAGCAGAGGAGAAAACACAGACAACAATGACAGAAAAATTGAAGGAGCAGTCAGAGAGGTGAAATATAATTAGAGGCAAAGAATGAATGCATGAGTTTTTCAAGTGATAGAAAAACATTAAAATATTTAGAAAAATTGGGAGAGAAAGGAAATGCAAGTCAAAGTGTGCAGATGACAAACCAAGGGAATGATAACTGCATTCTACAGACAGCAAAAAGTGGTGTCAGTGGAAAGGACCTCAGTGTGCCAGAAGCAAAGCTGCAGAGGTGAGAGCAACTGCACAGGAGTCAGAGCAGAAGGGAGAATGATGGGAGCTGAAGGCAGAGCTGAGCAGCAGCCAGCGGGGGGCTTGGCAAGAACAAATGATGCCAGACCTTTCAAAGTTCCTCCTGCAGCTCTGTGAATGGAAGACAAGCAGAAGAAAGCCAGGTGGTGTCTGTAATAAAGCTTTTGGCATTGCTTTGTAGAGCATTCTCACAAGCAGGCCTTGCAGATACATTTCTAAATGGAACGACAAGGCGCGGGAGCATAAAGCAGGCTGGAAATGTGTACTCTGTGGTGATAGTGAAGGGGATGCTGCGGAGCCCGTTTGCATTAGCTGTGGAAGGACAGAGAATGAGAATGCTCATTAAACAGACAGGGGACGTGCAACTGTGAGGAGCTACCAGGAGAAAGTATAATATGATCAGAATCATGAAACCAAAAAAAAAAAAAAAAAAGAGAAAAAGCATAAGAAAAAAACCCTAAAAATTAGTACACATTTCAATGAGAATAAATCCTGGTGCATGCTTTTTAGGTATATATAATGAGCCTGTAGGAAAGATCTGATGGTGAGAGACAATCCCAATCTTCTCAACAGCTCTTGCTAGCAAAATATCTCAGATTTCTGCAAGGAGAAAATCTAGAAATCAAACCAGGTTTTTCTCTCTCCTTTTCTTTTGCGAAATAGACTCCCTTATAATTCCACTCCTTGATTTTTACCAGCATTTAAAAAATTTTATGGTTTTGCCGTCTGTTGATGCAACCTGATATCAGCTCATCTTTTCCTTACCATACTAGAGCTAGAAGGTCTGAAAGCAAGTTTCAGCTATTTGCTCTTGCAAAATTCATTTCCTCTGGAAAACAAGAAAATGAATTACTAGTAATCCAAGAAGCAGCAAGGTCAAACTTAAGAATATGAATTTAATAGTTTAAGGGTTTTTTGTAAATTACATTGACATCTGGACTCACCAGTGTATTTTTTCTTAAAAGTCCAGTCACTTTTTACATGTTAAATTCTATGTAAAAGATCAATAACTGTAACAATCAGAAGATAACTACCTCTCTGTCCTAGCAGAGATTTTTAATGTCTAACACCTCTTTAAATCTTGCTGGTCTGTTTTTGAAAAAAAGAAGTTTAACTAGTGCCAGTTTAACACCTATTCATATATAATAATGGGCTTTACCCTCCAAGGACTAGATTTTTTGTTGGATGATTTCTTTGCATAGAAAATCTCTGTGCCCAGAATCCCTGAGAAGCATTACAGACTCCTCCCAAGCCAGTTCATTCCCCAGGATCTCACATCTTACTGCTGAGGTAAGGTTTGACTCGGATTAAAAATGCTGCCAGCCCTCTCTTGAAAAGTTTTTAGAAGCCAATCTAAATGGGAATCCAGGTGCCACATCCAGAGCCCATCCTGGATCTGTGAGAGTCAGCAGAGATGGATAATCACATTAAGTTTATTAGTTGCTGAGAGGTATATGCATTAAAGAACAGCAAAACTATATGATTTTTAACTATCAAAAATCATCAGGTCCTATACATATAATGAATTTTTAGTACTACTGTCACAGCATGGAAATCATTGTTTCTAAATGTAATGGTCCATCTTTTAAACATGGAACTAAGTTAGTAGTATAAGTCAAGAATGCAATTCCTCTCAGGGTGTCCAAGGCCTGTTCATTTCCTGCAGTTGTCTTTAATTTCTACACACTCTCTACAGTTTCAGTTTTGCCTTGGGCTCCTGGGAAGTCTCCAAACATTTCCATAGATGCCATTGAAGTATGTAAGTTGGTATTTCCTTGTGGGTTGGTTATGCCACAAAAAAACAACCAAACAAATCCCAAAACACCCACAACAAAAAAAAAACCATATAATGAAATCCATAATTACTTGTCACAGAGTTTCGTGCCAGCATTTGGCATTTTCCAGTGGAAGAGGAGAAAGTACATTTAGTGAACCATTGGTCTTACTTGATAGACCAGCTCTTATGTATCCTTATTTTCTGCATGAATGCAATGAGGGATCAAAGATTTTAGAAAAAAAATCAGGAAACTAAACACTGAGTTATTTCCTTCCTACTGATTGTTCTGTAAATACACTGGTTTAAAAGATCTTCACAGAGCTATAGGCTGAGGGTTTTTCTTCTTGCATGCTGGTAGACGATTCTATTTAAGTTTTTAAATAGAACTTAAGAAACAGATGCATAAAAAATAATGTTTGCATTGAGAAACATGAAGTTCTTTACAAAAAGTAGAAGTAAGAATACTTTACATAATCTGATTGTTTGTTTCTAAAAACCTTTTCACATTGTGTTCCCCTGGGGACTCTAAAAGCAGGAGCAGTAGGGCAGCCGGATGAGCTCCCACATGTAGGTTGCACACTCCTCGTATGGGGGATTTGCAATTCCGAAGAACAGTGCTAAAAGCACCACTGGGTACAGATGTGTGTGATTAATTCCAAGTTCTGTGTTAACAAAATGACTGTTTTAAGCCCTTTCTTTCCACTGGGCTTTTACTGAACAAAAAACAGTTGACAACTGTGGACAAAGAGCCCCGAGTGCTTTATGTTTGTCAAATTGCTTCTTTAGTGGATGCATTAGGAATCAGAAGCATAAGAAAAATTCAGATTGCTTCAAGCTTTTCTGTTGAAATTTCTTTACCAGAGGTCTTATTTAACCTTCACAATACACACATCTTTCATTACCCTGATGATCCGAAGACATACTGTCAGGTTTGTTTTAGGACAAAGAAACAATAAGAGGGAGGAATCAAGGGCACGTAACCCATTAAAATTCATCTCTTATTAGACCTCTTATCTCGCTGGGTAACATTTAACTTTTTCTGCAGTGACTCATACCCTATGTTTTCACAACTGAGCAAACTGATATTCTCTGAGCAAGTTTAATATAGATGGCTTTCTTCTTCTAGTTGTCCTTTATTTCCTCATAATCCGTTACCTTCATTAGTTAAAATCGTTGCTTTATTGATATAAGATGAAGGGGTAAGTTAATAGAAACACTGATCAAATTCCAGGTTACAATTTAAATCTTTCAGTGAAATGGACGTGATTGAAAAATTTGTAGTGGATAAACCCTTTTCTATTTATTCTTCGAGAATTGACTTGCCTTTCATGAGAGCCACAGATGGTTCCTGGACTAGAGGCACTGGTCTAAATAAACTGTTTTGGAAAGAAATAAATTGTTAAAAGAAAAATACTTCACTGAATCATTTAATCATGCACTGGGGATGAAACCCAGGGTTTTCAGCTACCACAGGAAAAAAAAAATAGCCTCCTCATTTGGGCACTGATAACCAGGTCACAGCAGGCCAAGAGTCCAGAAATACTAGTTATTTTTTTCAGTGTATGAATGAAAGCTGGAGCAGTGAAGAAAAAGTGACCCCTAATCCTCCCTCCATCATAAGACTTTTTGAACCAAGTTTCTCTAATCTTAAAGGCAGCAGGGAGGAAAGTTCCAGTGCAGCCCTGAGAAAGACAAACGTATAATATCACACAGAGTATTGCTGTATTATAATATTGTATAGCGCATATGGCACATATACTATGCATGGTTATGGGTATTTAAATGTTGATATATAGAGAGTAATACTACATATAAAATTAAAGGTTCCCTTATTTGATGTAAAGGAGCTACGTTGGTTTTCATCAGAAATGAATGAATGTGTGGAAAACAAGAGGTGGCTGTGAGCAAAGGACCATTAAACACATAAAGCACAATGCCATAAAGCTGCCTGGCACAAGAAGTAAGGATAATTTTCCAACTTTAGAGTAAAGATCTGAGTAACTCCTTTAGATTAGATGCCTAAAGAAAAAAATTCAATTAGACGACTTCTTGAAAGGTGTATCCCGTAATGTGTTAATTAAAGCTTAATCTATAGTGAAGTATCCAACTCCTTGTGCAGGCCATGTGGAAATCACAGTAAAGCCAGCTTGCTCAGCTGGGCAAGGGCAAGAGAACATGAACATCAGCAGCCCAGCTCTGTAGAACTCCTATGGGCATTTCAAACCCAGCACTGATTGAAGCTGAGGACAAAGGCATCCAGTATTCCTCTCTGTGAGTGTGACTGCCTTACACACTGCCTTAAAAGGGATGGGGAAAACTGTTTAAAACCAGAGCTTTCCTTTGAGGCAAAGGGCTGGAGGTTTCAAAAGAGGATATAGGCTCTTTATCAGGGTTTTCAGCATCCAGAAGTTGCCACTGTCAGCTGAAAGTGGCTGACCTGAAGCCCAGGCATGAAGGCTGCCTGTGTAGAAATTAATCCTGCTGCAATGGAAATAAAACAATTTTACTGACTGTCTTCACGGTTGCACTGTAACCTTCTGCAATGGTTTAAGCAAGGGTATTTTAGTTCACATTATCAGAAGACAAAAACCATGTGCACTTACTCCAGCTCAGCTGAGAGAGGCTGATCTAACACATATGCCACTTAGTTTCTTGCAGTTGATCATCCCTAGAGGTTGGTCTCAGTTTTACTCACATCTGGGTCAACAGCAAGCATTTGATTCCTTGTAAAAGAGAGAACAGAAGAATAAATTCTGAAAAGAAAGTTATCTGGTGGTTACTTGTACAAGGGTTTCTCTGAGTCTTCTGGCAGGTACCAACTACTGGGGCACATAATGCTGTATCCAAGGGTGTAGTGCTGGAGTTTACAGACTTGAAAATCATTATTTACAGTAATTTAAATTCATTTGAAAATCCAAAACATCTCTGTAGAAAGCAGATAACTAGGAAATCTTCTTTCTCAAAGTTGCATCTTCAACATTGTCTCTACCTTTTCTCTTTAAAGAGCTGTGAGCAAACTGAAGGAAACCCTGTTAGTTCAGGCTGGCTGTTTGAGCCATGGTGGGCACAAGGTGTCCAAGGGGAAGAGAGATGGGTTTGGGGTCTGTGATGCTGAAACCAAGAGCTTGTCTGCCTGGTTTGGGACATGAGAGGAGACAGCAGATGAAGCTTTGCTGTCTAAGCAGAGAAACAGCATAAATAGACAGGTCTTCATGGTTGATTTAGCATTTCTCATCTCTGCAATATCTTGGCATCACTTCCTGTGGTATTAATGTGAAAGTGCCTAAGCTGGCTCAGGACCAGGGTTACAAGAGGCACAATGCGTGTGTAGCAGGCACCTTGCAGTGAATTTTGTGATGCTGACCAACAGCCAGACCCTGGACTTGCTGGGCAGGCTCAGAAAGGGCTAGAGTTGCACTGCTGTAACCTCTGGGAAATATCTGCTGTGTCCTTCCCAACACCTGGCTCAGGAGGGCTATGGACACAGCTGGGCACAAGCCAGGAGGAAATATCACAACCAGATCTGTGCTCTTCTGCCTCTATGGCCTCATCTCTATGTAGTAAGCTGGACTCATGATAGGGACTGAATTGCCAGCACTAGAACATGTAGCAGAAGGCAGACTTGCTTCAGGGCCAGCTACAGAAAGTACCTCAGATCAATACAGCAGAGAACTCCTGTCACTGAGCAGGGAAGAAAGCTGTGACTGGCACCTGGTGTCCTGGGCTCGCCTCCAGCTGGGAGAACTGCAGTCCCCATAGACCTCAGGCTGCCACAGCCCCAGACAGCAGTGTGATAAACCTCTCCCTGTGGTCACATCCAGTTCATCATCTACTGCTGTGAGGAGAGACACTAAGTGGGACATCCCCACTTAAAAGGAGATGGCAATTATGTGTAGCTAACTCACACAGCAGAAGGCCAGGACTTGCAGCCTACTAGGCTGAGCATTAATAGGTCTCACTGTCTCTAGTGAGAAACCCTGCACACCTTTGCTGGCAGCACAGATGTCAGCCCTGGGGGAAGGGCTGGCCTCTGCTGATCCTTGTGCTGATTAGCTGCCATCTTCCTACATCCTGCTTTTCCCCCTCGGGTTTATACCTTGTCATACCAGTATTTACCTTGACATATCAGTATTTATTCTCTGGGCTCACTGAGCTGCCACTGGTGTCTCAGCAAAAATACCTCTCTGTTTCTGCTTTTCTTACCTGGCATGGATTCAGCCTACAGCTCTGCTCACACCTCCACAACCATTCTTCAGTTAAACCAAGCCAAGGAGGCCTCCTGAAAGGAGGTTGTAGCAAGGTGAGTGTCTGTCTCTCCTCACAAGAAACAAGGAATAGGACAAGGAGAAACGGCCTCAAGTTGCACCTTGGGGAGGTCTAGATTGGATATTAGGAAAAGTTTCTTCACCAAAAAGGTGGTAAAGCATTGGAACAGGCTGCCCAGGGAAGTGGTGGAGTCACTGTCCCTGAAGGTATTTCAAAAGATGTGTAGCTCAGCAGTGTAAAATCAGTATCGTGAATGCAGGTCAGCCCACGTACATGCTCAGGTATCCATGCACCTCAGGGATGTCTTCAGTTACCTCCACCCTTCTTTTCTTGCTGCAAAGGGCCATCCATCAGTTCACAGTGCAGGGATAGGAGGATCAAAGCTTTTGTGTGCTCTTTGGAGAGGAAAAGAAGGCTAATGCAGCTTTGTAGATGCCCTTTGACTTTTAGGATTAGAAAGTCAAAAGATAGGGTAACATAGATTGTGAAAACCATTAAAAAAATATTAATCCTTGTCCTGCCCATCAGAACTGTAGTCATGAAACGTGCCATCCATCTAGATTAAAATCAGAAACTCCGTGCTTTTAAAATGTTGTGAAACCACCAGTTGTTGTACCCCAAGACCAGTTTATGCATTGAGGGAGAGCACAGGCCTGAGTGCTCAGTGATGCTGCTGAGAGCTGTGTTACTTCACAGCAAACCCCTCTGAGTTCTGCTTTCTTCTAGAAGGACTCCCACCATGACAGCTACTTCTTCGTTTGTTTCACACAGGCTTGAATCCTGGGAAAATTTGCAAAATAGTCATATTCCATTTATCAGATGCTGTGTAATCTGTGTTTTTGTTAGTAGGTGGGATTGCTTTTTGCTTTTCTGTGAACATAAGGAAAACACTGAAAGAAAAAAAATGCGGCTCTTTTGGATGCTCCTGTCAACGTAGCTTTATTAAAAAATCCAAAGTTAAAATTCTTGTCATTAGGTGGCCTTTGGCAGGTACACATAGTTCCACAAAGTTTAATGAGTGAGCAATTTGTAGCTTCTTTACTGTGGATCTGAGAGGCTGAATTCCTTGTGCAATGTGCTGCACATAGAGCTTATGTCTTACTTAGATTTCTCGGCAGCATCATTCAGAAACAACCCCTCTTCCCCTTCCTCACCTCCTGCTGAGTAAACGCTCTTGAATAGTAACCCTGGCATCCTGCTATGGCTGTGGTACCTGTGCATGCGTCTCTGGCCAAATATGAATCAAAAGGTGCATAGACACTACTGGCAGTGAATTTAAAACTATTTTTTTCCAGTAACCAGTTAGTAAGTGACAAAATCCTCTGTATGTATGTAAGCCAGACATACACAAACTGAGAGATATTCAGCAAACTATTTATTAGAGAATCTCAGCTACAAGGAGACAGGTAAAAATGTAGCCCTGTTTGGACATAATTCACCCAAGGTGTGCAATGCTCTAAGAAAAGGCACTCAGAAAAGGTGATTAATGGTCAGTACAGGTGCTGTCTGCCACCCTGTTCACACCTAACACAGGTTATAAGGCCTGAAATGCAGATTCTTAGAAGTGTCTCAAGTTCAGTTTAACACCAAAAGCTCATTCACCTCCACTTTCTTCTACTGGTTAGGCAATCTCCAGTGCAAGCCAGAGCAGGTACAGAGGACAAGGTGGCTTCCCACGGCGCGTCCCAGCAGGTGGCACGGCGTGACCGCACGGTGACACACGCGGATCTGGAGCGGTGGCCAGCGCTCCCGGCACTGCAACGGGGAAACGGAAACCTGTGCCTTCCCTAATGGATGTGGCTGGGGCTGCATTTTGTCAGGGTAAAAGATTTCATTTAACAGAAACCAGACATACCAGCATCAGTCCCCAGATGTAACAAGAATATGTTTTCCTGAGGATTCCCACAGCAATGAGAAGCAATCACATCCCCGGCTACACCAGAAAACACTTTCTCACTCTGCAGTGACAAAATCCTGGAGCCCCAAGCCTGCTCTGATGAGATGAACAGCTCGATGAAATTACTCTGATAATTAGTTCATACAGCAACTGCTAAGCATGGTACTGTGCCCAGTGAAGAATTTGTGGTTTAGTTACATCTTTTATAAATTCAAATATCATATCTAGAACATAAGCTAGTTTATAGTGCTGCTAGAAGCTCATTCAACAATGAATGTTTAAGAGCAGCTGTTTAATTTAGTCTTAGGGAAAGCTTTCCGTGAATCAGAGAGGAATATTCAGCTTCTCTGTAAAGGGTTTCCAGGCCTATGTATTTAGGTAATTTTAATTAAAGAGTATATCTTTTTCAAGACTCTCTGAACAAAAGGCCAGCCTGTGTAAACTGAGGAAGCATTTTTGACTTCAGTGGGGTTGTGACCACTTACCAGGGGCTGGTCCTTGGCCTCCAGGCTGGAGTTACAACCCTTGCAAATGCTACATCAGAGAAATTTTGCCACTGCTTTTTTGACTAATTCTAGACATAGCTCCATGGTTATGACCTATTTCTTGATCTTCTACTTTTCTCTTTTTCGATACAAATCTCTTTGTGTTGTTTTCAGAAGAGCAGATGAAACCCACATCTTTTACCCTTTTGGAAAGTGGCCCACAAGAAACATGCATCACCTCTGTAGAAACTTGCACTGGCTTTTTCTCTGTTTTATTTTAAATTTCTAAAGGAAGATACATCCTTATGTCCAGTGTTATTTCTGCAGAAAAAGTAAAATGCAGAAAGACATGATCTCTATGATATCTGCTTTTTATCACCATTTTTCCACTTCAGCTCCTTTTCTGAATGGGGGCCAGTAGAATGAAAATAAAATGTAAAAGAATGTATATAAATACAGCATGGGAAAAAAGAAATTCTTTCACAAATATTTAGAATCATGTTTATTTTATGGCTTTAATACTTGGTAAAAATAGCCCCCAAAACTGATTGCATGCGGAAAAAATGCAAACTCTGCTCTGCATCTTCAAAATGCAAATGTGTTAATGGCACATACAAAACCAAAGCAGCACACTGCAAAAATGGATTTCCATGTGTAATCAGAGTGGATAGCACAAACTATTCCTTAAACCTTTACCATAAAGTAACTGTTGTCAGGTCCTATTCTCACTTTCTCCTGGCACCAAGGCATGCTCAACAGTTGTTTGTTGTATTTGCCACTGGTATTATGTTCCCAATTACCCACTATTTATCACTTCTGCAGTTACCAGGGTAATACATTTTGTGAAAATCTGCTTTGGATTCTGTTTTCCAAGGCTTCCATATAAACACCAGCATCCACTTACCTTTTCTCACTCAGCCATGTCTCTAAAGATAATGGCAAGCTCAACATCCCCTTGGAAGAGCTCTCCGATTTGAGAAGCTTTAGAGCTGTGAGGGGGAATATGCTGCAAATGCAGAGTCGGGGTGTAATTACATCTGTAATAGTCTGTCACTCATGTAAGTGGGCAATAACCATCTTTTTCTCTTGGGTTAATGTCATTCTGAACACATGGAGGAGGCCTTGAGAAATGGAAAAAAATGATCTTCAAACTAACTTGCAAAATAAATGCATTGGTGTGTAAAGAGCACATGAGGAGATGCTCTGAGTAGGGTGGGCAGTGGCCAGGCAGAAAGGGACCTGGGGTTGCTGATCAACAGCCAACTGAACATGAGCCAGGTGTGCTCAGGTGGCCAAGAAGGCCAATGGCATCCTGGCCTGTGTCAGGAATGGTGTGGCCAGCAGGAGCAGGGCAGTGATTCTTCCCCTATACTTGGCACTGGTGAGGCCACACCTCGAGTGCTGTGTCCAGTTCTGGGCCCCTCAGTTTAGGAAGGATGTTGAGGTGCTGTAGAGTCTCGAGAAGGGCAACAAGGCTGGTGAGGGGTCTAGAACACAAGCCCTGTTAAGAGCAGCTGAGGGAGCTGGGGTTGTTTAGGCTGGAGAAAAGGGGGCTCAGGGGAGACCTTAGCACTCTCTACAGCTGCCTGAAAGGAACTTGTAGCCAGGTGGGGATCAGTCTCTTTTCACAGGCAACAAGTGACACGATGACAGTACACACCCTCAAACTGCACCAGGGGAAGTTAAGGTTAGGCATTAGAAGAAAATTCTTCACAGAAAGAGTGGTTGGGCATTGGACCGGGCTGCCCAGGGAGGTGGTGAAGTCAC
Organism: Machaerirhynchus nigripectus; assembly: GCA_013397975.1. Classification (NCBI taxonomy): domain Eukaryota; kingdom Metazoa; phylum Chordata; class Aves; order Passeriformes; family Dicruridae; genus Machaerirhynchus; species Machaerirhynchus nigripectus. Next base: position 679,865 of record VZRQ01001799.1, read on the forward strand.
CGTCCCTGGAAGTGTTTAAAAAAAGACTGGATGTGGCACTCAGTGCCACGGTTAATTGATAAGGTGATAGGTCATAGGTTGGACTTGGTGATCTCCAAGGATTTTTCCAACCTAGCTGGTTCTGTGATTCTGTCGTTCTGTGATTCTGTGATTTTGTGGGTGAGCTCTGCCCAGCTTGCCCGTGGTAAGACCTGTAAGTATTGACACATGAGAAACATTTGCAAAGGAAAGAGACACCTGCCACCATTTACTGAAATATTGGTTATGTTCTGTTTAATCCTTTTGTCGGTTTTTTTTTTTGGACTTTCTTTTTTTCCTTTGCTGCCTTTCCATGGAAACATAACACAGTCTATTGTTGTGTTTAATTTTTGTCATTTGCTTCTCCTCTATCGACCTCTTCTAATATGTGTCTGATTCTATTTTTTTTCAGACAAGCTAATGATCCAGGAAGAGGAAAGACATTTTCAGGGCAGCTCGAATATAAATGATAAACTGTAAGTCACATTTGTTTGCACGTGGATAGTATTTGTGGTTTCACACTGTTCCAAAGCAGGGGCTCTGCTTCCAAGAACTGGCTGGGTAGTTTGCCTGTTATTTATCACACTGTCCCAAGCAGATGATTTCTGGATGATTAACAGAGCTATCATTGCATTCTTACATGCAGGCCGAACTTATCTTGCTGCTTTTGAAACCCTTAGTAATTGTTAAAAATAAAAATAAAAAATGAACCAAACCCTGCAGAAACACTCATCTACTAACCTTGCTGTCAAATGTCTTCTAAATGCTAGGATTATTTCAGCTGTAATTAAAGCCTAGATGAACTTTCCCAGCCTTCCCATTGTCCATGGCTTGCAAGCAGTTGCAAACTCAACCTTTCTTTAAATCACAGTGAGGAGATTACACTAATGATTACTGACTTTTCAGAGTGGGAAAAAATCTCAGAGTCAACACTGTCTTCCAAAGAGCAGAGGGAAGTTTACTTTCAGCATCCCAAATAAGTTAATTTGAACAGTAGCTTGAACTACAAAATATTTCAGGTAGCTTTTCCTCCCTCAGCTTAGAAACTAGATAAGCAGAGCCCCAAATTAAGGATGATGCTACCTAGGAAATACTGTCTTCTATGTGCCTGGAAAACATCTGCCAGTCCGCCTGTTCAGTTTATGGAAGTGAAAGGCATAATCTGAGGCTGTCCTTGGAAATGCAAATTCAACTTAAACCCCGCTAAGTTGTCTGCCTTCTTACCATGCGTGTTTAACAACTCCCATTTACAGGACTTGCTCTGTACTATGTTGGGGGAGTTATCTGTGCTCTGTTTAGGAACATTCCATGATTAAAGGATAGGAAATGATTATTTTTACTTCAGTTGGTTAAACTGCTCACATTGCATGGTGGTAGCAAAGTCTGTGACCTGAGAAAATTTGCCAAATTCCATGACACATCTCTCAATGCAAGCAAGTAGTTTATAAACCCATCTTGGGTTACTTTATTTTCTGTTTCTGGTCTGTGGGAAGCTAAAGGAGAATTCATGAATGTTATTATTATCATTAGGTTCACTTGTTTCATATTGCTGAGTCTGAGCATCAACCCCGTGGAAGTAGAAAAGAGTAAAAAATATTCTTTAAACCTCTTGTCATAGACTCTAAGCTGTATTTATCTCTGTCTTTCCTGCTTATCAATGTGATTAATCTATTTAAATATTTTAGAGAGTATTCAATCTTGGAGCATGCAGATATACACTTAAATTCCTAAAGACAAACTGGAAACACAAGGGTTTTTTTCAAAAGTAAATAAGCTTTCCTATCAATTTCTTCATGGCTTTTTTATTGTCCATAAGTTATGTGGGTACTGGCCCAAGGGAGAATGGTAAAAAGAAAAAGCTTCATTTTACCCAGAGGGGAACTGGCCAAGATCTGACCTCTGCCCCTGCACTGACAGGCGTTTGCCAAGAACAAAGTGCCACATTTTAACTCTTTTTATCTTTGAATACCTCATATGAACTCATCAAAATGCCCCTCCAAAAGGGCTTGTTCTACTCAATGAAGACAATCCTTTTGCCTCGTGGTTAGATTTGAAATCCAGTTCTGTTAGGAAAGTGTTTAATCTAGTGTCTGCTACAGAGAAAAATAAAACCAATAATTTCCCCGTTCTTTATCTAGGTGTAATAGTAGCTTAAAAAATGCAAATAATGATACTTCATCATACCTCCTCTATGGTGGAGTTCTATTTTGATTCTGTTTTCATAAGTATAGGACTCCTAACCCGACCTGCAGCATTTTTTCTCTTTTTTGCTCTGTTTTCCAGATGCTCTCTTTCTACTCTGGCAGTATGGCCATTTTCCTGTCAGAGAAGCCCAGCAAAAGGAGGAAAACAAATGCAAAATTTCCTATTGAATGATTCAATTCACCTGGAATAGCATTTGAAATAATGAAAGCTGACTCCCATTAGCAAAGTCCTGTGCCCACTATTTAAACGAAACTGTGTGCTGTGGAATTGCAGTCCTGTCTTCAAAAAAAATTGGTTTTCCTGCCTGAAGGACACTGCATGACAAAATACACCCTGCTCAAAATAGCACAGGAATTTATAACATTCATGTCAATACAAAAAAGGACTAATTTACAGGTTATTAATCAGAAAATTTTGCAGCAGTTTCACTGCCAACTGTTAATGCATTATGCAGTGACATCTCTAGATAGTGATAAATTTTGAATTATTTTAATTGGTTTTGAAAGTTAAATTGAACCCTGTGATTGCCATTTGATATCTAAAAGCATAGAAGTTGCCATATTCTTGCAAAGATCCATGTCCTGAATCAGGTCTTACTGAATACTGTTTCCTCCCAAATCACTGATTCATGTTCCAAAATTTAAGTGTTCACAGGAACATTATTTGGCCAAATGTTGCGAGGTCAAAGTTACACATGACTGTTGGCCTGAACAATAGCAAAAATGGTGAATGTTCATTAATTCCAATTCTTTTTCTCGTATAAATGATCTCAAATACTTATTCTCATAGGTTTAGTTCAGCCAACAGTTCTCTGCACTCAGTGGATTAGCTGGTTTAAAATACTTTTATGCATGACAAATTCTGATCACCAAAACATACTGAATCTTACTTCTGGAATTCATGGTGTTTTCCATTTTACTCTGTTAATGTGAAGTGGTACAAATGTGCCTCATGAGGTCTTGAGAGAGGACTCTAGACAGCAAGATGTGTCTAGTTGCAAGTGTCTGATGAAAACTGATGCATCTTTCTGGAGAAACCTTAGTGGTACAGAGAGACCGCTAGTTCTCTTTCTAGTGTTTAATTTAATGTGCTGTATTTCATCATTGCTATACTCCAAAAAAATTCCATATATATAATAAAAGAACCTTTTGTGTCTGTGACACGTGTCAATATAAGAATAGTTGACATGTGCCAGGGTTATTTTACAACAGACAGTGGGAAGCGGGGTCAGAGCTGCATAATTAGAATAAATTTTGAGAAAATTCCATCTCAAGAGTAAGCTCAGTTGTTAGCTAGCCCCACAATTCCTGTTGAGACCTCGGGAGACAGGAAGTTTATCTGATATTTCTTTCCCTCAGAGAAGTCCTATAGAGCTCTGTCTAGCAGCCCATCTCTGTTTTTTCCAAGTCTGGTAGCACCCAGAGTGTTTGAAGACCAGATGAGAAAGGTTCATTTGGATGTAATGTGTTAATCTTTAAAACCTGGAATATTTCCATGAGGAGTCTCTGAGAGTTCAGGAGAGTTGTCCTGGGTAACAGACAGGATACCAGTTTGGTTTATGTGGATCTTGGCTGCTGTACCAGAGCAGGAGACCGTAGCTGACAGAAGCCTGTAAGCTGGTGCTCAAGGAGTTGCCTTGGAAAGGATTCTGTTACGCTCCAACTTTTCGTTGTTCAGAACAGATTGAATTTAAATGAAATTCAGGATGGGAGTCAGCCATAATGAAAGAGAATTTTTGCTGTCTGGTGACTGTTCAGATGCAGTTAGCTGTAATTAGCTTTATTGTTCCCCAATTAGTGGTTGCTGGCCTTCTGCCACCCAGCTTCATAATGGTAATATTAAAGAACTGAATTCACATGTAGCCTGTTATAGTTTCAGGGATGCCAGTGTGGGCTTTGCTTATCTATCTTTTGATAAAAAACATGCATTGTCATTTCATAAGAAAGCTGAAAGAATGGGTCACAACAAACTGAGACTTGCCACCTGCTCCATCTTACTGTTGTATTTTGGTATACTTTTACAGTTTCAGGCTCTGCTTTGCATGCTGGGAAGATTTCCACCACTTAGATCTGACAGTTGGCCTTTCATCCAGCATCATTTCATCTCTTGGTTCCTTGCTTCAGTGACAGTGTATCTCCAAAAGGAGCTTTGGTGCAATTCATGTGTCTATGCATTACTGGGTGGTCCACCAAGAAACCATCTAACTCCTCAGTTCTTTTGGTTCCTGAAGGCATCCTTAATTTTACCCTCAAACTGGTTCTCAGCATCCAGGGAATTTAGTTAGATTTCAGTACTTGCACATGAACAACATGAACAACAAAAAGGGTGCTAAGAAAATGTGGAAGACAGTAATTACATTACTTTAAAAAAATTGAATTTAATCTCAGGCTTTCTGAGCTACTAGATTCAGAAGGTGGCCTTCCATTTCAAACAGTTTAAACTAATTTACCTCTTTGAGAATTATTGTTTTCTATTCAAAGAATCATAGAATCACAAGGTTGGAAAAGACCTCCAAGACAAGATCAGCAAGTCCAGCCTTTGACTGACTACCACCATGCCCACTAAACCATGTCCCAGTGTACTGTGTCCACTCATTTTTTGAACACTTCCAGGGATGGTGACTCCACCACCTGCCTGGGAAACCTGTTTCAATGCTTAACCATTCTTTCAGTGAAGAAATTTTTCCTAGTATCCTAGTACACGAAATTCCCCTGATGCAACCTGGCTTCACCCTCCTTTCAGGTAGTTGTAGAGAGCAAGGTCTCCACTGAGCTCTTTTCCTCCAGGCTGAAGGAGCCCAGCTCTGTCAGCTGTTCCTCATAAGACATATTTTCTAGACCTTGCACAAGCCTTGTTGCCCTTCTTCAGACACACTCCACTTCAAAGTCCTTGAAGTGAGTGGCCCAGAACTGGACACAGTGGCACTCAAGATGATCTGTTCCATGACTTTCTCCAGCACTGAGGTCAGGCTGATGGGCCTGCAGTGCCCTGGATTCTCCTTCCAGCCCTTCTGTTATATGGGTGCCACGCTGGCTAGCCTCCAGCTGTCTGGGGCCTCCCCAGTTAACCAGGACTGCTTCATATCAGAACCAATTTCATCTTCCCGTTCAGTTCTCTTTGAACTTGCAAATTACACTTTTTCAAATTTCTTGTAGGACTCTTAAAGGACTGATGCTCCCATTATTATTCACATTCAAACTACACCTTAAATGGCGCTGAATTTGAGAACAATTGACCTTTTATGTGTGACAAAAACATATAGCACTATTTAGCCAGTCTTTAAAAAGCTCAGAAAACTCAGAATTACTGTGAGAAAAAATTGAAAAAAGTTAAATCAGAAAACAGTATCTAGTGTGCCAGGGCAACTGTAAACCTACACCACTGTGTCAACATGCAGTGACTCTATTCTCATGACTAAAGCATATTATTATTCGTACTTTTACATTAGCTTAAACCCTTTAAAAAGAGTGGCTATTTCCTCTTTGTGATTTCCCTCACAGATACATATATGGCTCTTTTAGTTCTATATTTTCTTGCCTTATGTTTGTTGCTTTAATACTTTCTGATTCCTTTTACAAGGAACATTATTTAATTTCTACTATATAGCAGCCTTCATCTTATAATCGCTTCAGTTTATCTTCCATTTTTCCTTTGTAGAGGAGAACAGGATGCCTCTTTCTTTTGAATTAATCTTGTTTTGAATGTCTTGTAATAAAGTGGAAATAATGAGGTTGAAAGCATCACTATACCTGTGTGGAACCAAAGGAAAGAGAAATCATTAACAAATACCTTTTCTACTTGGTCATTAGGTCCATCCAAGCAGCAGAGGAGGAGAAATACACCAGTTAACAAGGTGTAGTGCTTTTGAAGTAGATGGAGGAGGGAATGAAGCACAGTGTTTTCCTTGTGCTAATATGACTTTCTTATAGTCTCCTACTTTTTTTTTAAAATTGTTTTGACTGGTTGAAGCTAGCTAAGCAATCGATAGTTGAATTTTTTACATTGTTTGGTTCACCTTTAGTTAGCACATTCTAGTGGCCTTTTCAGCAGTTTTTGTTAATCATTTATGTAGTACCTTAATGATCTCGTGTGAGGACTTTACATGTTTCAGAACTGATTGCTGCCTTACAACAGAAAAGGAAAGTGGGACTCCAGCTCCCCAAGATAAAGTTGAATGTTAGCTTTTACAGAGCTTCTGATAAATAACACTCTGAGTCTCTATTGTGTTATAAAGGCCATTTGTCCACTTAAGAAACACTTTAGGAGCATCTGTCGCTGTCTTTGTTTTGCTTCAGTGCACTAGGCACTAAAAGCATTATTTCCACAAGGGAAATTAGAAAATCCACATGCAGTATTATTCCCATACCTCCAAGCCAGCTGGAGAATATTCACAGCAGCTTCTTCTTGTTATTTGATTTAGTTAATCAAGAATGCAAAATAAATCCAAATAAAAAAATTAAATAAACTTGTGGGGGTTTTTGTCCTTCATCTCTGACTGACAGTTACATTAACCCTTGAATTTCCTTTCCTTTAATGCCTTTTGCCTTAGGACAAGTCATGTATGCTTTTATAAATGTGCTCTGAATTGAAAATCTCTTCTGCTCTGTAAGTGAAACTTCTTTTCTGCTGGGCAAAGAAATAACTACTAAAAATCAGTTCTGGAGTAGTGTAGATACTTCATGAACATGTTGGTAAAAATCCTCATAACTGTTGGATCTTTCCAGTGTGACAATTTTCTGAAATCTGGCATATTTGCTGGGCTAGAGGAAATAACATATTCTACTTGAACACATGCCTTGGGACATTGGTGTTTCAGGAGCTGCACAGAAAACAGAAGAAAAACATAGTCAAAGCCCTGAAAAAGTGGGTTTAATGTGGAAGAAGAAGCAGCAGACCAATAAAAATCTCACAAGTGCTTGTCAACAGGAGAGGGGACAGTTGCCACAGGAAACTATCAAACTAACGAAGGGGCCATTGAAACATTATGGAAAAGGAGGTTTTAAGATAGAGTTTAAAGACATGCTGGGAAGTTTTGCACATATTTTAAGAGGTTGTTCTCGAACATTAGCAGTGTATGGAAAGAAAATATAAAACTGCTTTTAGAAAATCTAGCCAGGTACAAGCAAGCCACACTCTCTGAGCAAAGCCTGATGCTGGCTTCAGGGCCAAATCAGAAGAAAAATGCTGTTGTTGGCTGCGAAAATCCTCAAAAGCCTTTCTTTTATATGAAAGAGGAGGAACCTCAGAGAGAAAATGATCCTTGCAAAGGTCTTCTGGGTGTAGAGGGGAGACATGGGATTTACTCAGTCCCAAGGAAGCACGCCACATGCAGGAGAGCAGAGCCTGGGTAACAGTCTGAGTGAATGAATCAGAAACTGTCTATTTTAGAGATGTCAGAAGACAATGAAGGTCAGGTTATGGTCCTGTGTGATCAGAGGATTAATAGTTCTGTCCACAAGGAATGAGAAAAAAAATATGATTAAAAATATTACTCTTATAGTGGCTATGTTGAGCCTACATGTCTACAAAGAAGAGTTAGAGATGATCTAGAATTTCAGTTTGGACAAAAGTTTAGGGTTTATCCTATCTAACTTTCAATAGCTGCAATGTAGATATTACCCTTCATAGTGAAAAATGCACAGTTAGATCATCATTCAGCTTCCAGAGTTTAGAGATTATTCTTTAGCAGTTGGATTAATTAACCCCTACACTTCTTTAAATATTATTGGCTTACTTTTCAGACTACACAGAGACCCTTCTTCAGAAGTAAATACCTACACTCAGATATCTGAATCCCAGTCGTGGGGACGGAATACAGGGTAGACACGAGGGAGAATTTATGTTTGTAGATGACATTTACTTTAAAAAGACATACACAGAAAGGACAGAGCTGTAGGAGATGCCCAAAGGGAGATGGAAAAAGACAAGGACACACTGAAGAACATACAAAAGGAATGGTTTGAGAGATAGGAGTCTTTATTTACTTTAGGTCAGTAACTAGAGACTGGAGAAACACAGGAAAGACAGCTAAAGATGGTGAGTTGAGCATACATGGAAAAACGCACCAGAATTTGTCAGTTTTATCTTGGAATAAATAAATCATGCTTTTTGGGGAAGTGAGAAGCAGAGGCAGGCATAAGGAACATTTTGAGGAATGTGTCAGTTTGTTGGTAAATTCTTTTTCTTTTCCCCAAACTCAGCCTCCAAAATTCGTGGTTTTTTTCCAAAACTCTTCCAAAACCCACCTGTAAAATGGGATCATAGCAAGTACTGCATCCTGAATCATCAAGCAGAGCATGCAGGTACTCTTCCTGGAGGTGAACAGTAGGAGCCAGAGCGACTCTGGGTCCTTAGCAGAACTTTTCTTTTTCTTCTCATTGCACTGCCCAGGTACTCTCTGGCAGTGAATCACTCTCCTTTCTCCAAGGCCACACTTTGTAGAGTGTCTTGCTTCTTCATGAAGTAAAATATAGCAAAACAAGATCTGATTCATTCACTTTATGCCACAGTTCACACGTGGTGCACATGAGCAGTGGTGTTTCTGGGAGGACTCTCCTCTCTTCGTTTCTTTTCCATCTTTCCTGTCCTGCATACCTTCCATTTCTGTCTTTAGGGAAAACAGCCTAGAAAGGGAAAGTTACAAGATGTGCTATTGCTGAACTGTTCATTGGGTGAAGTTAAAAAATCAGGCAAAGGGTGAGCTGGATGCTATTACAGATACACCAGGAATAAAACCGCTCAGGGAAAACTGTTGCCCATATATTGTGGCTCTGGAACATGGACGTCACAAGCAATGAGGAAAGATTTTCCAGTAGGAAAATTTAAACTGCTCAGTTTGAAACAGGCAGCATAGATTACAAATCAGGATTCTCTATTTCCTTTAGTATACTAATTAATAATTTGAGATTCAGTTTTGCAGCAATGACTGTTGCTGATTCAAAGCAATATCCCACCACTAGTGTCTGAGTTTCCTGGGATGGGAGGGCTTGGCAGTTTTCTCTGGTTTTTACCAGGCATCACTAGTATTTCGTAACACTGTCATCTTCATCACTGCAAGGTGATTAAACCATTTTGTTTCAGTTTGATCCAAGCAAACTGGTCTTTTGTACTACAGCAAGAAAGAAAAACCCAGAGGAAAATTATTTCTTCTCAACTTGGGGAAAACTCAAGACTTATGTAGATTCTTTTCTTCTAAAAATAGTCTGTAACTGGCTGTAAGCCTACTTGGCATGGCACTTGTGGGGGTTTTCAGTTTTGAAACTCTGCTTCAGGTGTTGAATGTCACCTGCTACCTTTTTGGCAAAAAAATATACATGGAACTTCGATTTTAGGAGAACAGGGCTTGATGGATTTCCAGTAACAGTAAATTTACTTGTGTGAGCACCTTCCATTCAAACTTCAGAAAACCATTTAAAAGACTCTTGCCACATCATGGGTTACACTTCCAGTGTATTTTCATTCCAGCAAGGTTCACGAGTCTCTTAAAATAGAAAAACTTGTTTTTCTTCTTTAGTTCAGGAGTGATCTCTCTAGTTGGATTACTGCTTGTAACATGGACACTGATAAGAGAGTTTTCAGGCTATGTTAAGACCCTAAAGTTAAGGCGATGTTAGCCCCTAAAATGGACTAATCAGGATAGAAAAACTTCCAAAGTTTTTGAAAATGTGAATGAAAACAATAATATTTTTTTAAAATTAAACCTGTTTCTGCCATGCTGGATACACATATCTCAGAGTGTCACACAAGTGCATGAGAACTAACTGGCTTACGTCACTTTGTGTTCTAAAATGAGGGCATAATTTGCTTAAAAAGCCAAAATGCATCTATTTTTATACTCATTACTGCTCATGATATAAAGGAAGATAATTTCAAAATGCTTTTCTAATTATAAAGGAACAGATTATGTTGCTGCATTACAATAGCACTTTCCTCCAAAATTTTTCTGCATACTCTCAAATAACACTGAATGACTTGTATTTCTAAGGAAAATGTTTGAACACCTTTGAATCCAGATCTGTGGATTTCCAATATTAAGATTTATCATAGTAATTTTTTTTCATCTCTTGGGGTTTATTTACATTAAGATGTCTTTGTGGAATTATAAAGACCTTATGTTATTAGATGTACAGTAACATGCGAGGATAAAACACCATAATAAGGTGCATGCTGTGATTTTGCTATAATAACATTCCTTGTTTTACCCTCTTGAGCTCAGTTTTCCCTGTTAGTCTGCTTTGGAGTTCTGTGTCACTTGGCTGCAGTCACCCTTGTGGTCCTCAGGATTTAAATGGTTTTTTCAGGCTGAAGTAGCAAATTTGGGAGCTGATGCAATGTACACTGTACACAGATGATATGGATAATACAAACTGGTTCACTGGCTGTAGCTGCTTATTTCCTCTTTGCACTGAGATAAAAAGAAATCTGGCTAAATTAGGTCACAGAATAATCTTGATCCATTCTTATGTGCAACCATCAGAAATGAAAGGCAGTAGCAGGATTGCTGTAGGCTGAGCCTTTCTTTAGAGGAAGAGTAGTTTTAATGACCTGGTGGAAGGCTTGGCTGGACCCTGATGGAGTATTACATGCAAATTTAATCACTGATGTTTAGGTCTCCATGAAAAAAATGCAGGCAACCAAGAGGAAAAAAAGAAGAGTGCAAAAGATTCATCTTCTTTAACTATGTGAAGCAAATGCTGAGAGGGAATATCACGGGTTTGGAAATATATCAGAACAGAGGAAAAACAAAGTGCTGTTAGTATTATTTAATATAACTAAAAAGGGAAATAACGGATCCAGACTGTCTAGGAATACAGGTGAGCTGGAAGTCAGGGTTAGTTTTACCCATCAAAACAATGTGGTCTGGAACAACTTTCCAGTAAAAGAAATATAGCAAAAGCCATAGGGAGTTTAATCTTGATCAGTTTTAAAAAAATCATGCCATAAAATCTGAGGTCTCCAAGTGATATTTTATACAAAGTTATGAATCTTTAAAATGTCAGTTGAGGCCACTACACAACTGTCATTGCAGACAATGTTTACTGAAAGTTTTTGAGTTGGAAGAAGCATCACAGTTTTATCTCTGGCTCAGAAAGCTGGTTATTTCCAGTGGTTAGGACAAAACAGTATTTTATCACAAACTTAACAGCAGAAAATATATAGCAGAATGTAGAAGGTTTGGTACAATCCTATGGCTACACATTTATAATATCACAGGATTCATAAACATTTTGTGTTAATTTGTTCAACCACTGTAGCAGTTGCTCATTTCTACCTACATTTATAATGTTTATAATTTGAAAACTTTTGCCAAACAAATACTTCTGAAATGATCTGTGTTACGAGAAGTCTCTAAGATTTTTCTTTTCTTTTCATGGAACACTAGTTTCTAAGTGTAGCCCATAAATCCTTTCCTCTAAAACTTCTTTTAACTCTCAGTATCCAAATGTCTTTCACTGTTGATACTTTCTTTAAATTTTACTTATATGCCAAGATATCTCTGACACAAAGATGTATGGAATGTACAAAACAGGTTGAAATTGGGGTCTCCACATGAACAGTATTCTTAATGCCATGGTCCACTGAAACCACATGGAAACCTCAGCAAACTAATTTAACAACAGCATAAATGGGGTTTGGGGGGGGGGGTTGAAAGGGCCTCTGATTTGTGTCCCATCAATGATTTCAAGGGAAAGGATGAAGACTCTGTATTAGTGATCACATCTATTCTATGAAAAATAATATGGCAAATACTGTACCAAAGAAAAATCTTTATCATTTGAATGGTATTATCCTGAGCACGCTCCGCTCCTGGTGACAGAGATGGAGGCTCTCCAGTCTTTTAAAGACTTTCACGGTGTCTGAAACCTGTCTTTTGGAGTTTAACCCCACCATGGATTTTTTTAGTGTCTATAATGGGCATTCTGCATTATAAAATGAATAAAATCACCTTGACTCTCCCAGGTGTCTCTCTCTCTCTCACACACACACCACAGAGGTTTTACAACATAGTCCCAAGCACCCTCATACATTTTGCAGCCAGAATGCTCTCTCTTCTACATGGCAAAACTGAATCTCTCAAGTATGCTTTGCATACTTTAACTTCTTGGTGAGTTTTCTAAGCTAGTTCTCCCTGCATTACAATTGCATAATTGTCTCAGATTAAACTCTCTTTAAATATGCTGCTGCTGCTTTAATTTGAAATAAGTAGACTTTATTTACATCTTTCAGTTCCTTAATTTATTTGATCTCAGAGGAATCAGTTATACTTGGGCATTGATTCATACTTAAATTATCTATGAGAAACACATTAATGAGTATTATGATAATAACACTAATACTCTGATTAAGATGGCAGTGTTAAATCACGAATATAAATTGCCTTCAGCCCGAGATTCCACGTGTTAACTTTTGGGAGAATATGCACTCAGCACAGCCAGACTGGCTCCTTTACAAAAAAAAAAAAAAAAGTATATTAGTATAGAAAATCTAAACTGAAAGCTCTAAGTATTTTCAAAATAGTATTGATGGGGGTTTGCATCCAAGAAATAGCACAATGTTGGATATGTTCAGTCTTTAAGTTCACTTATGCATGTAATTAGACACAAGTATGTTCTTATAATAGAATCTTGCTGCAGAGCTGGGAAAGTGTGTTTGTCTGCATGCACAACAGTTTGAATAATTCAAGGACAGAGGAAAATGCTGTTACTTGAATAATAGATAGATCAGAAGACTGAGGAAGAGATAGAAAATAAAACCAGTTATCTGAAAATCCCTGTTCAGTGACAAGGGAGGTAGTTTTGATGACTCAGACATTCTCTATCTTCAGAAATTAAGTGAAATGGCTCTTTCAGTAAATAGTGACCATTTGAGGATTTATAATGGAACAGTCATTCTGGCTATTTCACCACTTTTTCAAATGTGAACAAGCCTTGACTACTGATGTATTTATGAGTTTAGCTGCTGGTGTTATTTAAAGTTGATGTTTTCAACAGCTGGATGACTTAAATGATTAATAGTAAAGTCACAAATGAGAGAGCTGTAGCCATCCCAAATGTTTCTACATAGTCCATTTACCTTATTAGCACCGTGCTTTCCACAGCTGAGGTGTCAGCACTATCTGAGACCAGGCAGTAAAAATATTCTTGTTACAGAGAAGGTAAAAGAGAAAAGAGTCAGCTTTTTCTAGCATAGACCTTACTATCAGGAATCTAATTTAATCACACATGCTAACACAGCTAAATAAAGTTGCCACTGTATCTTGAGCTACCTGATCATGGAGAAAGATCTTGTGTGTTCCTCAGTGTGTTGCCAGATATCAGCCTGGGGACCCACAGCTCTGGGCTATCTCTTATGCTGCTACTTGGTGTGGTTGATATTAAAAGAAATACTGGAAAATGTAGGTCTGAATGCGAGAAAATTGGGACTGAAGGATTTTTAGATTCTCCCTCCAATGAAACTAAGGACCAGTTCTCACACCTTTATCCTTATTCTGCTTCCAGGAGACATGTAAAATCAGGCTTTTCTACAGAAAGCTTCCACTGACAGATAAAAGCTCAAAGTGTTAGGGTTGGGAAGGCTGGAGAATTTGGTCAGGTATTTTAATAAGGACCCATACACATCTCATAGCAATTAATGCTGGGATACAAATAAGTTATTCCTTACTTTAGTGAATCATTCCAAATTATTCTCTCTTCTACATGTATCTTCAATAACTCAATATTTTTGATAGAATTTTGTAGGTCTATTTATCCAAACTTTTAACAGGTAGCTCAATACTGATTTTTATGGGAGATCACCAGCCATTTTCCCTCTTCTTAAATTATTAATAATTTGTCATTGTCAGTAGCTCACAAGCCTGCTTTTGATTGGAACAATTGTCTTGTTGTTTAAGAAAAACTGATTTAATTTTCTCCCTGGGTTATCATATGCTTCCTTAGCAAATGCCTGTCTAAAATCCAAATATATCCATGACACTCTCTGACTTCAGTTTTCTGCCTAAAAACTATCAAGTTTGTCTAGCCAGCTTTATTTTTAGTATTTCTAAGTAGTTTTGTTTCCATGACAACAGTCCCATCTATGGACTTGTGACAGCCCATCATCTGTCACACAGGGACTACGAGGGCTCTGGGACATCTCATGACATTGACATTGCCCAGCCTCACTTGGATGCTCACCCAGGCCATGAGAGTGGGCCCAAGGACTGCTCTCAAAGTCCTCTGGAAGACAAGCATCAAGAATAAACAAAAAGCATCACTGGCTACAGCTCGAGCTCCAGCTACCGAGCCTGAATGGATGGTAAATGGTTCCACTGGAACAGGCACAAAAAGACCTTCTCTCCAAACATGGGGAAAGCAGTGAGAGAGTTAGGACTGGGAGTATCAGAGGCAGTCAGGAGCTAAGGGATCCCCTGGGAACAGGACACAGCCCTCAGCAAGGGGGTTGTGTTAGACCCGCTGCCATCAAGGTGTTCTCCCCATGTGGTGTTTGCTTCCAGATGAACTGAAACCTTACCCGAGAGCCAGGATGCACAGTGAGGCTGGGTGAGTTCAGCCTGGTGTTTCAAGGAAATCAGGTTTGGCTGAGGTAAAGCAAAGGTTCCTTCATGACATATTACTCATTTGGGAAAAATAATTAATACTTTTGTGGTATATTTTCCATCATGATTGCTCAAATATAGAAGGTTGTCACTTTGTAGTAAGGGAGGGTGTGTTTATCAGATTAGTGAAAAGTAATCTAAAACTGCATTCTAGTATATTTTCTGAATTTCAAATCTCTCTCTGACAAAGTCTTTTAAAAAGGAACCAAACTTGGCATAAATCACATTCAAAGAGTAAGTTAGTGTATTGAAGCATGTTAAAACTTTCTGTGCTAACTGATTAAATATAATCAACTACCTGTTCTGCAGCAACTGCTTTTTTTTCTTCATTGAAACAACTTCAAGTTTGCCCTTTACTTGCCCCCTCAACACCATCCTAAGTGTCAAACACACATACTGAAGTGAAATTCAAAATAAAAATAACAACAAGAAATAAATAAAATATAAGATCCTTTTAAAACAGCTTGAAGAGCTCCTGCTACTTCACCCAAGGAAGAATGAAGGGATATTTCTTACCGTGGATAAGAATAGCTTTAGATTCGGAAATACTAAGAATTTAGATTAGGAAGTAAGCTTTTCTCTTGAGCACAGGTCATTAATGCCTAGCTCTAGTCATATGAGCATGGACCATTATATTTTAGTGAATTTTTTTCAAGTTGTTGAAGCCTTCAGAGGAATTTTAGGTCCAAAGTTGACCTAATCTGAGTATTTCATAGTGGTATGCCACCTTGTACACAGGAAAGCCAACTCTGCCAGGGTAGCAGACAAGATGGCTTCCCCGACTGGTGAAAGGACAAATCGTAACAGGGAAAAGGTTTGAGCCCAGAACTGTCTCCTAAAAATTACATAGCAATGCATTGTAAACTGGAGGGGGGAAAAGTTCCAGGAGGGCAAAAGTAGTGAGGTCACTCTTTTTTTAATGTAGTTTTTTAAGTGAAGCAGAAGTCCTGTGTTTTCTAGCCCACATATGTGTCCTCACCCTGTGGGGTTTTTGAGGTGCTCTCTTGAAATTCAGCATATTCTCAAATCCTCTTTGTCCATCATTTATGTGTTTTGCATCTGTTTCAGTGTGACAAAACCAAATAGATCAGTTTTTAGGGTTCACACAGCTGCAAGATGGAAGATACTGTTTCAAGTTTCCAATCCAGCCACATGAAGGGAGACAGCTACCTCAGGTCTCCCATTTATCCATCCTGCTTTGCCAGTCTCATCCTCAGGCGGGGTCTGTATTATGAGGAAGGAAGGACTGCACAGATACAGGTGGTTGACTTGGTTAACTGCAGGAGAAGGTGCTGGCTGTGAACCCTGAAGCAGCTCTGATGCTTCACAGTGTTGGGGAGCAGCCCAGCCAAACGGGAGAGCTTTGTCTGTGCATTGTAAAGGGAATCCTGAATTTTGAATTTCCCTGTAATCAGGGCCCTCACAAGATTAAACCGTAAGATTAAGCTGTAAAATTAGTCTGTAATACTTGAATAGTGGAAGCAAAGGTGCATCACATTAAATTTCTTATCTTCCACAGAGGCGCCTTAGATGCATCAGACTTTTATGAAAACGAAATGTTTTATGTGTGGAATAATCTAGCTAGAGCTAACTTACGTGATATGTTTACAAGAATTTTAAGAATTACACGAAGAGTAATCAGGTATGGTCTCATAACACTCCTCTTACTCAGCTTTTATTTAGCAAATTTGTTGTGTCCAAGTTATGTCTTTTCATCTGTACTTGCTGCTATTAGCTCTGCTAGCACTTCTACCTTTTTTATGTTTAAAAGCTACTTTTTTCAGACTACTAGTGAGAAGCCATGGGTCAGACACATTTATATACAAAACCACCACGTGTGGGATGGATAATGGCGATGAAATTACCATGAAAATTATTTAGTCTGAAAGAGTGAAATTACATCTATTGTGCTCGCAAGGAAACAATACATGAAGTGCTAGGGGAAGTGTTATAATCAGATACTTTGATTAAGCTTATCAAGGGAAACATGAAAAGCTGCTATTATGAGTGCCCATTCCCACAGCCATTGGCAATTTTCATATATGTTTTCAAACAAACAAACAAAACAAATAGCAACCCTGTCAATTCCTCCTCTAAATTAGGAGAACAAGTAGTACCAGTTTAGGTCAAAGATAATGTTTGTTTCCAACACTCGTAGTGAGTTAGGTATCAAAATTTTGGCTGTTGGTTCTGTCTTGGACTAAGCATGCAAAGTCTCAGTGGCTTCACTGAGCTTCTTAAATGTTTAAAGTAGATCTGGAAAGGCTAAAATAAAATTATTGTACTCATGTTTTTCTTTTTCTCTGTAGTTCTGTCTCTTTCTAATCAAATTGAGAATATGGCCATGTCAAAAACATTTATCTAACTCTGTCTATTCATTATCTTTTCTTTTTTTTTCTTTTTTTTTAATGTGAAAGACCTCCTCATTCCCAAACTTCCCCAAAATGCCACTGAGTTATTTTAAAAACAAATGTTCTTCTTTCCTGAGAACTATTTTCTCCCCAAAAGTATGAAGCCGTGCTATCTCTTGGGTCCACTAAATCTGTTTCTGGATGAAAGCTCAGGAATAAGTCAGGACAGACTTTCATGTCCTCATTCTTTCAGCATGTCCAGAGAACAAATACAGCTTGATGGTCCCAGTGAAAATGGCAGCAGTCATTTCTGGAGCACAGCAGACTCTCTTCTGAGCACTGTAGAACACGGGAAACCTCTGCCTTGCACGGAAAAGTCAACTTTACATTGAGATTGAAAAGCTGGAGAGGAGCAGTCAGGATCAAACAGGGAGTTGCTTGACGAATTCTGCAGTCTTAAGACTTATTGGAGTGTTATCTTACAAATGGATTGTGTTTCCCTTCCAAATTCTACTTTGGTGTCTGGCTAGTAAGTAAACATCTACGTGATTTGTCTAATAATGCAACCTTAGAATTCCCCCTAGTTTGAAAAAGTCAAGTCCCCTAAGTAAGCTGTCTTAAAGATAAAATGAGAAATTGCAAAGTTTCTAGAAACTTCTAATATTTTATTTTTATGCTATCTTTGTATAACTCAGAAAAAGTGAATTTTTCCGCTTTTGTGCTGTATAGAATAAAACCACTTGTCAGTCTGTTGTAGGTCTGACTCTGAAATTAGGATTCTAAAATTATTTTCTTTCATTGTTTTTACATATAATGCTCAGCTGAGCTCAGTAAAGGCCTTTTCCAGGTAATTCAAATCAAATGAAGTCTCCCTTGTTCTGCCTTTTAGAGGAATGAACCTATCAGAGCAACAGGAAGGTATAATTACATTGAATAGGTTGATTGTAAAGAGACTGTCAGCCCACTGCTCTCTGCTTTGTGAGGCCTTTTACTGCTGGGAGCCCACAACCAAATTTACAAGTTTCAAATGCTGGGTAAGTACCAGCTGAAAATTCAGCAACCATGGACCGGTTATTCCTTTGCAGGTCCTTCCATTCCACAACTGGAAAGTCACATTAGCAATATATTGATAAAATTCTTACATACATTATGCTAAAAACAAGGCCTGCTTGTCTCAAGTGTTTGATGGAATAATTTTGCTTAATATAGAACTAATCAAGGCTCCATCTTGACGTGATCCAAGAAAATAACTGTCTTCTAACCATCAGCTCCAATGGCATTAGATAATTATGCTTTCTCTCTTGCACAATGTGTATTTATAGTGTAGCAGATAACTGCACTGGGTATATTCTTGGAAGCCAAGATAAAGCCCTTACTTTTCTGGTTTTAAAAAGCATTCAGAAGTAAAAATGATCTTAATAAGTGTGTTGAAGTAACCTCCAGTGGCAATGCCATAGTAATTTATGAAGTAGGAGCTTAAAATGCCTACATCCACATTTTTATGATTTTCAAAAGGTCCATTTTGACCTCAAAGTGTTGCTCTTGACTAAAATAACAACCTATGCTGGAGTTTTGCTGAGTCTTCAGAAACTAAGGAAAATTTTAATCTGAACTGAGACAGCCTTCTCAAGTCAGGCATCTGGTTTGTCTGTCTGTTCCCTACAAACAGATAATAATCTCCTGCAAATGCAGTTCATCATCCAGGCTGGAAACCAAAGTGTCCCTAGGCTCTGCAGTTGTTGATTTCAGCTGCCAGGATATCAAAAGAACTGAAAGGTTTGCTGCTTTGAGGGTTTTGTTTTTTTTTTTTTCCTTTTGAGGCTTCTTTAAAGTTAAAACTGTTATAACATCTCCTTCCTGGCAGAAGAAAAAAAATTTAATGAATGTATGATTTTCCCCTACTTTATTACAGTGCTGCAACGTTCAGGAGCTAACTATGGTTATATATATAACAATGGTTATATATGCTACTAAGCCCTCATTCATATCAACAATATCGTATTCAATATTACGAACTATTTGAAAATATCATGGCTATGGTAATGGTTCTGTTTTTCTTCGTGGCAATTGAACTATTCCTTGCTTAAAAGCTTTAGTTTCTTATGCAGGAGGGAATTTCTCCAGGGAAAATCACACACGTTAGTGAGAGGGAAGGAAAAATTTGTACTCATAAATTTTAATGTGTAATTTATTTGCTTGTTTCTATGGATTAGTCTGAAGAAAAATGTGCAGGGCAAAAGCCAGCATGGCTTGATTAATGGTGCAAAAGGCCTTTCGGGGATTAGGGATTTGGATGAATTGTTTAAAAACATCTAGAGTCTTAAGAAGGCCTTCTAAATGTTTAAATTTATACCAATACCTATGAAAATTGCATAATAATAACTCTTACCATATGGTGAATGTAACTGTATTCCAAAGGCCTCTTTCCAATTTGACTTGCTCTGCTTTAACTCTCCTTTGAATACATAGCAGTATATTCTTGTCATGTACAGCAGGAGATGAAATACAAATTGGTCACTGGAGATAAGGGAAATAAAAACATGTGCTACTAACTCCTAGTTCATATCAACAATACTGTACTAAAAAAAAGTTATGAAATATTTGAAACTAATATGGTTATGGTAACGGCACCCCTGCTGTCTACTGCTGATCATAACTGGCTGCGTCCCCCAGAGGTCACTGGCTGGAAGGAAACTGAGGTCTACGTCTAAATTCTAATCAAAATTACATTTTAGTTAAAGAATTGGCAGCACTGGTTGCTCTGATTAAGCAGGGATTAAAGTTTATTTTCCAGGTTTAAGCATAACTCAGTAGAGTGAGACTATGCAGTGAGGCTCTATGGGAAGAACCCCACATAGCTGGTCCACCTACCTGGACATGCCACCTCTTACTAGCACAGAATCTGGTGATTTCAGAACCTCCTGATTGCAAACATTGTACTTTTTTCAAGTTATATTTAAAAAACAAAATGTACTGTCAAAGACATTGCGGGAAAATAATTAATTTAAACAAATATTTACTGACTGACTGTGTCTCATTCCATTCCTGTAATAATATCCAAATCTGAGAGTCAGGGGCTTTTGGTTTTAGATTAGGAAAAAAAGATTTACAAACAAATTAAAAGAAAGGAAAACCAAATCTGAACGAAGCAAAGAATCTAGGCAAGCACTTTTCCTGTTTTCACATAAACTCCAACCCCAGATTACTTAAATAAATCTCCAGCAAGGTAAATGAGGAGCTTCAGACCCAGTGGCTGGGAAAACAACCCAGAATAAGTGTACAAATATAGCATGAGTTTCCAAACTAGAATGATGCATCGACATCTGAGTTGTTTCTGGCACAGAAGCTCATGAATTATATTTCCTCATGAAGAAATTCATGAAGTAATTTGGAATTCTCCCAACAGAGCTACCAGGTACCATATATGTATTGGAAAAAACTTTCACGAGTATCCGGCTATGCCACAATCCTAATCCTCAGAACCAAATATAACAAACTATATATGAGAAGAAAGCATATGAAACATAAGAAAAAAACAATGCTGGAAAATAAAAGAGTAATTTGACCACAGAGGACTAAGAGTATTGCTATTTACTGCATCATTTTCAAACTGAACTGAAGATTTCACATGCAGAAAGGCTTGACTCATCACAGACCATCCACACTGACATCTTGAAGCCCTTTCTCTATGAAAGTATCATAAATTCAGGAAAAAAAATTAGTTTCCACAGAGGCAATCCTTCAGCATGGGTAGATGTAGAGCTCTATCAAGCAAAGGAAATCAGCCAAAATAAAATGCAAAAAAAATTTTTAAAACTCCAACAAACTCACAACTCTTCACTGTGATGTAAAATCAATAAAAATCACATCAATAAAAGCAGTCCAGAAAAATCCAGGAGGATTTACATGAATATTATGAAAATTTATATAAATGTTGAAAGATGTGGTAGTAAACCACAAGGCCCACATACATCTACAGTATTAAGTTACAATGGCTAAATAAATTATGAAGCTCAACCTAGGAAAAGCTCCACAACAGAATTAATAAGACAAATGTGCTACAAAAGCATCTTACAAAGAATGAAAAAAAAGCTTAGCAAGAGCAGGGCTGGTCTTCACCAGTCTTCAAGCACATTTTCAGCCATAAAAGACTGTGTCAGAAATACATCAAACAGCAGCAAATACTTTAGGAAAATATTTCATAGCCTTCTTCTTGGAACACTACATAAGCAGGAGGAATATGATAAAGAGGTTTTACATCAGGGCATATCTGGCAGAGATGAAGTGAACTCAATGCCGACCAAGGTAGCACTGATGTCAGAGATGTTCTCCCAGTGTGGCATTTGGCTCTGAAAATATATGTTTTTAAGATGAAGTCAGACAGACAAAGTGAGAACAGAGTGATGCAACAACAGAACACTACCTGTGTTTTACTACTGTCAGTCAGGCAACAGGAAAGTGAAAGAGCACTGTTAGAAAAGGTGAGTTAATAAGCAGTCATAAAAACTTTGCAGAACACCAGATATTTTCTAACTTTGGCACTGTATTCAAGGGCAATGAGTATTAAGACAATTTGCTTCCATGTAGATGTGAGAAATGATCAGATGGAAAAGCTGTTATGAACTGGAGTTGCATCATTCTTTGAATAAAAATAAATGTGGTCACTGCAAATTTAGTGACTCAAGACCAAACTAATCTTCGTTTTGACTATAATTTCCAAATTCACATCTGGATGTCTCCATAATTTTAAAAGCAAGTGCTATGGAGAAATAGTAAATACTGAGCAGAGATTAATTTATAACAAATTTATATGTTTATCCTAAAATTCTGTAATTCCAGCATGTGCTGTAATGAAGCTACAGGGAGTATCACTGCCTTACAGAAAACATGGAAAAGGGTCAGAGAAAGGAACTTCACATGCAGGAAGATTTGGGGAAACTTAGAGAACATAAATGGGATGAAGGAAGGGGAATAGCAAATCTTTTTTTCTTCTTTTTTCCTAGCTCTTTTCTGATTGTACTGGAGAATTCAGATTCAGACAAAAGCCAAGCCATTGACTATTTTCACAGTCAGGCCTTTGCAGTAGTACTTACCTTTCACGCCTTGAGGAAAGAAAGAAAGGAACTGTTACTTCTCACAAGATCCCTCATTACAGCTCTGAAGTATTGCTGATTTTTAAGAATGCAGTTTCCTTTCACTTTAATAACTGAGAAATATTGACCTTGGGTATTTTGAACCTGCATTTGTGAAGCTGATGATGCTGACAGAATGAATCACACAGGCTTGCATTTCCATTTAATTCATATGCCTTTTGAATTGGGCCTTTTTCACACATCATATCCTGAATTTAGACCTTGGAAAATTGAATTGCTAGTTGAATTATAGTCATAAGTGGCACTTTGGAATGCCTATAGAAAGTTCTTAGTTTTTTCTATTGGTGATATGCAGTACTAATTTTTGAAAGTCATTAGGGTTAGCTTATCTTTCTGGAGAACTATTTTTGAACATGACAAACACACCCTCCCTCCCCTCTCCCCATGTGCAGCCCAGAAGAGCCATTTTTGCTGGTGAAGGGATGAAGGGATGAAGCTGAATGGGAGCCTGAGCCTGCAGAGACACTCAGCTGGTGGATGGGATCCATCAGGAGACTCAGAGCAGTTCATTGCAGAATGACACATGTGGAGCCACAGTCCTCTAAGGGCCATTGTGGGACCACAACCTGTTTGTTCTGCCTTTGAGCCCTGAGAAGCTGGAGCCCTGCTGCATTGGCAGGACACTGCTGGGTACGAGTCAGGAGCAGGGGTGCTGGTAAGCCCTTCTTCCACCAGCAGAACCAATGCTCCCACCTTTTCCTCCTGCCAGGCAACTCTTTGAGGCTGTTCTTTAGTTTGCTCCTGATCTCTGGCTTTGATTTTATCATTCTTCCTTCCCTCTCTTTTCAGCAGGAAACAACAGGTCTGAGTCCTTGTTCCTCAAACTTGGAGCAGGAAAATTAAAATGAAATGGTGTCTGCACAGCTGAGAGGCCCTGAGCTTGAACTGTGAGCAGAAATTGTGTCTGTGAATGCACTGCAGACAAGGCCTGGCCGGGCTTGGGCCAGAATGGGCCAGCCATGTACAGGACCTGCTGGAGTTCACCCTCCTAAAGTGATTCCAGCCTGGACTAAGCTTTACGCCCAGCCAGGTCAGAGCAGCAACAGAAGCACTTTCGAAAATTGCCTCCATCCATACCAACACACTGTTACGAGGTGAGTTACAACTTCTCCCTATGCCCAGAGAAGCTGTTGGTGCCCCATCTCTGGAAGAGTTCAAGGCCAGGCTGGATGGAGCCCTGAGCAACCTGGTGCAGTGGGTGCCACCTTTGTCTGGGGAAGGGGGCTTGGACCTGGGTGATCTTGCAGGTCCCTTCCAATTCAAGGGTTTCTATGATGTCTGTGATTCCATGAAACCAATGTATCATTGTTTACATTTCTCACAGAGTAAAGTAGAAGAGCACAATCCTGCTTTTAACTGTGTTGGGGTAGGTCTGAGGTGGTACCACAACCTCTCCTGGAGCCACTCCAGCGTCACACCTGCGTAGCCCTGTGCCCAGAGCTGGGGTGGAATCATTTGAGTGTGCTGCCCAGAGAACCAGGGATCTTGTTTCCATTTTATTTGGGGCTTTGTGTCTCTATATTGCTGCTGCCAGCCCTGAGTACATCAGTTCTTGCTTCGCTAAAAAAAAAAAAAGTAATCTAGTGTTTCACCTCTTCGTGCTGGAAGAATTATGGAGTAACTATAAATATATATACCCTGCTCCAAGGCTAAGTTCCTTCTGGACGTGATCACCCTTTAAAAATGTGAAAGTTCTCAGTGCTTTTAGACCATAAATATGTCAGGATGCATCTTTTTTCTCACTTTCTGATATATGAGTTGAATGTGAAAGCATTACTTTTTCAATCTGCCTTTTTTCAATCTGGAAAGACATTTCTGGATATACATTTATTTTTTATTTATTTATTTGAGTGAGTGAAAATTCATTCTCTCATTCCTGATATATGGTTTATTTTATGATTGAGGTTACCCTAATTGGAATTTTCGAAAATATTTTCTTTCTTTCCTGATAGCTTTTTTGACATTTTTCTCTGTGAAAAAATTACTTTTTAGTTGCGTGAAGTCTGTAATTTCTACTGTCTTTTCCCTTTTTTTAAAGTGAAGTGAGGGAGAAGGAATTGGAAGGAAGAAATGTCAGTTTAGACAGCAAAAAAATTTTTCGAAGGGTTCAGCTACCATGAGTGTATCTACCATGTTTCTGTTGTTATCTGTTGGTAGCTCCTGATCAGCTTGCCTGAAGATTGAGACCTTGACAGCTATGGCCTGGCTCAGGTATGGTTCTTAGAGATGAGCTAGTCAATCTTTTACCCTCAGCTGCAACCTGTTCCTTCTGCTTGTTCATGTATAAATTCAGATATTATAGATTAGAAGATGGAGGAAGGAGAGAATTTGATTCAGAGAAGTTACTTCTAAGGGCTGATCTAAGTTACAGTTCCAGGAAAAAAAACACTTTTTTTTTTTCATATGTTAGAGTAGGTATTCTAGATCTGCACGAGGGAATTAAAATAAGGTCTTTAAAAAAAAAAAAAAAAACCAAAACAACAAACAAAAAAAAGGGATCAATTGATGCTAGGATTCACATCCAAAATTTTGCCATGAGCTCAGAAACTGAAGGTTCAGAGACAATAGAAAACTTGTGTTGCTTTGCAATATTGTCACACAGTTTTGGGCCATTTCTAATGTACATCATATGGAGCTTCCTTTTTTAGCATAAAACTGAAAAAGGATTTTTGTCATATAACTAACATTCTAGGTTTTCTGAAAGCAAAATCCTCCCTTATCTTAAATAAATAAGTAAATAAATATCGAAATGAAGGTCAAACAAAAGAAAGTATGCATATATAATTGATTATTTGTAAAATAAACATTCAGGAAAAAATCAGTGCAACAATTATCTGCTTCCTAAATTACTAGACATGTTTTAAGAATATTCTCTTATCAGTCTTATATTTTGATGGAAGACTGGCCCATCTCCTGTGTATTATGATTTTGAAAATAACAGATGAGACTAAGCTATAACTGAAAATATAGGGGAAGTAAATATTTTCAGCATGGAGTATTTGACATGATGAATTGGTTAAATGGGTACAAGAAAGCAACTAAACAAGTTAAAGTTAGTAATAGGCAGCTGCAGGCCAAAAGCTTGCCCAGTTTCTGAGGAGTGGAAAGATGAAAGACAGCAAAACTTTATTCATGATCTGTATGTTCATGTTTCCCTCCAAGAGGGTTATGAAGAGTGTTAAGAGAAAGGAATATATTCATACATCCTATTTTGTCCACAATTCTCTTGACAGTGTGGACAGCTGGCAGAAGTCAAGAGCCTTAGGAGCTTTTGCTTTCTGCTCTGTGTCCCACAGCTCTGACCTTCTGCCTTTGCATCAATATGGCAAAATCTGTGATCTTCTTATAAACCTCCTTCAAAAAAGTTTTGGTTATGTATCCCAAAACATAGCACCAAATGAAGTTTATCCACTCAAAGTGCAAGAAAGCTCTTTGGTTTACATTGGGGTAATTCAGAGCTAAATTCAGCCAATGTTTTGAGTATTTATTTTGCTTATTTTTCCTGCTTTTTGGCAAGATCCATCATAGTCTGTTTAGTTAACGCAGTCTTGGTAACAGAAGATGTTGCTTCATCTGTTTTCTGTAGAAGGTTGGTGGTGTTCAGGGATTTAAACATGGATAGATTTACTCTGAAGCACTGGTGAATTCGTAAAAGCAAAATGAGAACTGGATACCCTGCATCTCCAGTAGTGAATGCCAACAATACTTTGAAAAATAATAAAAATCTACTGCAGTAGTCCTTACCTAAAGCAAAGATCTGAGTTATTCCATTGCTTGTCTCATGAAAGATTTTGTGAGTTCCAGGGCACACAGCCCTGTACACTGAAAAACATAGCCCAAGGAAAATGAAGCCACACAAGATGTCCACAATCGTTGTGCTCACAAAATAGAGGCTAACATTTTAATTAAATTAAAATTTTAAAATAATTTTTTAAAAAGGCAAGAATTATTCAAAGTTTTGATTCAGCCAATTTTCCAATGTAATCAGAACATCCAGGAACTTCCCAGGAGGATTCAGGCTCTTCCTTCCTTCCTTACACAGGAATAAGTAGCAGTACAGCTGTGGTTTGGTGCCTGGGCAACAGAGCAATTGATATTAATGCCATTGTTGTACATTGTGATTGGAATTCATCTACTTTGTCTTTTGCAGATAGGAAGTTTGCTCCCCTGAATGCATCAGAATGTGAAAATGTAAACATCCTCTCTCCTGCAAGACTTAGTGAGGTCCCAGAACGTCGGTGCTGAGGTCTGTGTCTGGATAGAGTTCAGTCCTCTTGCCACTGTAGGACTGCTCAGACTTATATTAACATTGTCACTGGAGAAGATTTTGGGTGGCTAGGAAATCTCTTGCTTTTTTCTTAACAGGTTTTGATCAAATAGAGGACCAGATATGCTTAAGACAGAATTTTAAATTTTTTTTTTTTCTGCTGTCTGAAATGAAATTCTGCTTCATCTACTTGCATGTCTGGTCCTTGCTGTGTCTCATATTCGGTGTAATACTCCCATACTGACAAGAATTCCTTTCTTATCCAAAATACAAAGCCACTTCCTGAAGAGAAATACACATCCAGAATGTTGGGATAAGCTGCTTTTTCCTTTCTGTTTCTATAAATTACTGGAAAAAGGTGACTCAAAAGGTTTCACTCAAATATTTTCCTCTCAGGTGAGGTGAATCCCATTTAAGATAAATAAATTCAGAGAAATATTGTAGCAGAAAGAAACCTAAACCAGGCATTCTGCAGTGCAGGGCATCTGTGTGCCTTCCCATAAGTAAAATGATGGTTTGGATAATAAATGTGCCTATAAATATCAGGTAGCTATGGGAATTTTTAAAGATTGCATGTTGCTGGAAAGATAAATAGGGCCTGACTGTCAGTGCTGGTGAGATGGTAATCTTTCTCACAGCAAAACACTTGTAAGTTGCTATTTACACATGAAACATCATGGAGGAAAATATTTAAGAGTGAAATATAGTAAAAATTGGATTGAAGTGATACGGTTATCACACTGGGTAGGTTTCAGTAGTGACCAGAAACTAGAGCCCATCAGACCCTGGGAATTCCTAAATGTTCTTCAATAAAGTTCATTTTCACCACACAGCAAATTATTACAACTTTAAAAGGCAATTTAATTCTTGCCTGAGCCTTAAATGACCCTTTCCCCTTACCTAGTCTGTTGTCTGGCCTTATTTCTTCACACCTTTCAGAATCTGAAGCTTTAGGGATACACCTGAAGATTTAGGAACTCAAGATGCTTTAATTTTGAGCTGCTAAAGCCTGATCCCAGAACAGAGTCCGCTGCACTCACCATGCTGCACTGGAGGATGGATACCCAGCTCTTGGGACACTCACCGTGGAGACCCCTTGAGCAAACCAAAAATAAGGTCTGAAGTTACCTGTGAACCACAACCCACCTTGCAGCACTTTTCACAGGGCTGGCCAGAGGCACCCTCTGTACTCAAGGTTTGTAGTCTATAACCATTCTTTGAAGAAGTATGTGTAGGTCACTGTAGCTCTTCCTTTCTTTTTCTTCCTGAGTAAAACTTTTTTTCCTCTCAAAACATAGGAACTTTCCCTATTTTTACCCCTTTGTACTATAGGACATACGGCCCTAAAAGAGAATTTCAAGCACGTTTTCATCTCAGCAGTTCTGCACCCGTCTTTTAGGGAAATGTGCTCTCTGCAAAGCTGTGAGATGCCCGGAGGAGTGGTGCAAAGTGCTCCAGCTGAATCTGCTCCAAGACACAGAAAGTAGGTAATTAGGAATTATTATATTCTTCCACTTTCTCAAATTATATACCTGGGGAAAATGACAAACTTTGGTGCTCCAGGTAGCTTCATCAAAGTTACCGAGAGGAAAAAAAAGAGTAGTTGTAGTAAGATTAAATTAAGCACACTTATATTTCACTTGTTTTGCTAAAATTCAATAATTTTGTATTCTTGCCCTTTTTGTCAACAAGAGACATTTTCCCCAAATTTTTCTGGTTTTCCACCCAGATTAACTTTTCTCATCAAAGATGCCTACTTCTGCTCCCAAACCTTGTCCTTGATATCTTGAATACACTCAGATAAAAGTGTTTTGAGGCAAAGTAATTTGAGGTACAAACTGTACAGAAACAGCTCTGTAACCACAGGGGTGATGTGTGTGATTTTGCCCTGCCTGTCAGGAGTGTGTATGTATTAAAAGATACAGGTTGATAAGATACGGATGTATAAGATATTTTGCATCAAATGATATAGGTAAAATATATTCATATTAGCACTCGAACTTTTATGTTATGTTAACATTCTGGAGTCCTGGCAAACTTCGAATCCCATTAAATGAATCTTTAATCAGTATTTTCTTACTAGAAATCTGGGAAAATATCATCAGATGATAAGGAAATTCCTCAATCATTACTTGTTGATATATAACACTGTCCTGAATTTGTCCAGTGTGAATTAGAAGTCCTTGTGCCAAGTGATTTTATCTCTTTCCCTACCAGGAAACTTCTTTATTTTCACAGAGAAAAAGATAAATACCATTTTCTCTTCCCTTCCATTGTGGGCTTGAAGCTTATCAAAGGATCAGAGAAAATATTAAAAGAAGACTTTTGTCCCAGCATTTGCTGTGTATTATTGGCAGGTAAATGCAGAGAACAGGAAAAACCTATAAACTCCGGGAAAAAAACACTGCTTTGACACTGCTCTCTCAAGACATCTATTCAAGAGGATTGCTTCTCTCCAAGAAGGGTTACAATTTTTCCATTCACATTTTCTGTTTGCTAGGAGCTGCCCGTGCTGGGGGCTGTAGTGAGACCTCTCAGCCCCTGAAGGCAGGCTCTGTGCTCAGTGAGATGGTTTCTCCTTCCCCTCACTCTGACCTATGACGTGAAGATACAACACCAAGCACAGCTCGAGATGCTCAGTTACACAACTCAGTCTGCACACCTGCAGCCAAAAATCATCACACCAGCAGCAGGAATGAACCAGCAATTTCTGGTATCTAATATTTAACACTTTTAAAGAGTATTAATGTAGTCTTCACTGACTGTTTGAGAAAAGAAAAATAATATACCACATGCAAAACCCAACTTTATTTTGGAACAAATTATCACTTTTCATATAGTGAATTGCCGTATCAAATTCATACGCAGCTTTAAAGTCTACCAAAGTAAATCCTCTTCAGGCACAAATGAAAAATAGACAGCAACAGCAAAAAAAGAAAATTTTCCCCCTCAAAAGCCTGAGAAAAATTAAGGTCCTTGATGTTACCTTAAATATTATAAGTAAGTTCCTGCAAAAATAAGCTTCCAATACGATCTTGTCAATGATGCAAATGATTTGTACAAATGGTGTTTGGGTAGCGGACAATTTATGTTCCATTTTCTGGAATGAGTCTGGCAGGAGCTGACCCTCAGTGGACATTCACTTGGTTCTGCCACTCTCTTACCAACAAACTATTCCACAGAATCCTGAATGTCAGTGTGCTAATGACAATAAAGACTTTGCATAAGGAAGACTGGTTGTATTTCTAGATAGTTACCATCTATGCCACTGCTAGTTTGTGGTTACGAGATTATCAGATCAAATGTATGAATGGAGAAATTTGTTTCACTCTCACTCCCTTTAAGAAATTCCTTATCCTAGAAACGAGTCCACTCTTGACTTCACAAAACATTGTTTCCAGGTGTGCCATTCTTGTCTGCAGGGTCTCTGGCAGGGCACAGGTCAGCCCTACTCATGTTGTAATGCTGCAAAAATAGAAAATCCATTAAACCCGGAAAGGAGAAGCATAAATGTGGCCGAAGATCAAAAGCTGGGATGTTCCTTTTTGATCATGGATCATTAAAATGGTCCTCTTGAGCACAACAAGAAGGATGTTGGACTTCAGCTGTTTCTCCAAATCCTGGAGCTGGTGATGAGCTCCCTTCCCAGCCTTTCACTGGCTGTACACACACTGTGGCTGTAGGTGCGACTGCCACCCTGAGCTCTTCAGACTCTGCCTAAGCCAGACTTCACTGCAGCTTAAGCCAATTCCTAATCAGAGTACAACTGATGTATTTGAATGGGAATCACTACATTTGGCCAGAACTGGCATGGAAATCAGTTCATTTACATTTTCCAGGCTACGCAAAAGTCAGTAGACAAGAACATTATTTGTGTAGAGATTCTTGAATTAAATGGATGTGTGAGTCAGCATGTCCTTTAACATGGCACTCAAAAAGTTATTTCTTAGACTGTCTTCCAGCTGTTGTATAATACTCTGATTTAATTTATAATACGTGCAACACAAATTCTTTTGACGTCAGTAGTAGTTCATTCCTTATAATTAGTGCATAATGCTCATGTTTAACACAGGAAAGTGGAGGAATGGTTAATTTTTCTAAAATAATTAAGTTGTCATCAAAATATAACGAAGATAAGAAAATTAAACAAACTCTCTTATGATTCTGAATGAAATTTAAACTGAAAAAAATAGAAAACAGTCTACGTCTGCGTTTTTTTTTGCAGAAGTAAATAACCTTATTAAAACAAGAAAAAGACACTTCAGCTGGTGCCTTGACAAGTGTGTACATCTGTCACATAAAGAGCAATCCCTAAACACTTAAATAAATGAATAATTAAGGATATAATAACTCTTATGCCACCCCCCATAATTATGTCACTTTAGTAATGTATCACTGCATAAAGCAGTAGACTTGGAATGGATTCCTCTGGTGCAGAAGAGAGTGCTGACATCTAGCTTAAAGCTAACCTTGTCCCCCATCAGCCCTTCTCCCATGCCTCAGATCAATGAAATTCACACTGAAATCAACAGAAAAACTCTCAGTGATGCTAAAAAGCCTTAAAATAATGCAGATGTCCTCAGATATGAAAGACAGGATTGATAGCCTATTATTCTTATTCTGTTCATAGAATGGCTTTGGTTGGAAAAGGCCTTAAAGATCACCTTGTTCCATCCCCTCTGTCAGGGGCAGGGGTAATAATTGTAATGTCTCAATTAAAAAAAAACCAAAAATTAATGTTCTGGATTACTATTACAGTAAAAAAAATGAAATTAAGCCTGGGAAAAAAAAGAAAGCATGAGGGTAGTCAGTTAATTTTCAAGAAGTGGATCAGAAACAGCACAGTCACTGCACCCCTCATCGTGCAAAAGCTTCCACTGGTCATTAATTTAAAATCTTTTGAAAAACCTCTTTGATAAAACTGTATATTAGGAAGAAATTTATCAGGTAATGCCAAGACTAAGCCATGGATGCTTCCTTTTATTCGAGCCTATTGGATACATGAAGAATATCTATTTTGCAGAAGAGGATTTGAAAAAGTTTTCTTTAAAACAGATTTCTTTTTCCTAAAATTTAAAAAAAACCACTACTTTTCATTGTTGCAGGAGACCAAATTTGTGTCTTCTGGCATGTCCACAGGGATGGTTCCATCTTGCAGATGACAACTCTGAGAGCTGCCAAACCCTGTAATGACAAAAAACCCAATGACTAGGAGCATTATTTGTTTGTCTGACTTTGAAGAGCTCAATGATCTGTGAACAGACAGAAACAAAAGACTCATTTGCAAGGTACAGCCTTGGGTATGTGAAGCTTTTCTGTGCACTCAGTTTCAGGCCCAGTTAGTCCAGCATATACAGCTGAGAAACTGCAGCTTATTTTCCAACTTCTAAATAGGGAAAGGCTTGGGACCTGACCCAAATCTCAGTGAAGTCAATGGGCATCTTTCCACAGACTCCAATGGACTTTGAACTGGGATGTTTGTTCCAAACACTTTGCTGGTAAGCAAAGCTGGGAGAAAGTATTATGAATAGTTTCTCTATTGAGCATCTTTAGGAAAAAGCTTGTCTGTGAGACATGGCTTTGCACGTGTGAGCGTGTGGGTGTGTACACAAATTATATACAAACAGGAAAATGCATTTTCATAAGCAAACGGCTTTCCTTAAATGACTCCCTCCTGGCCTGGCTATTTTTGACTGAAAGTACTATAAACAGAGCAGAGCAGATATTTGTATCATTCAGACAAGGGTTTCTCTTGGGTCAGCATAAGAGCAAACACAATTAAGTCACCTCCTGAATGAAGCATTGGATATGCACAAGCAACCAAAGCTTTTCATGACCCCCTTGTTTTTGTGCCAACTTTTCACATTGACATCACCCATACTGGCCTTACATTCCCTCCTCATCACCAAATGCCCAGTGGCTCCTTGCCATTGCTCCCCTCCCCACCACTGCACCCAAATCCTACCCACCCTTTGGAAATTCCTGCCTGTGTCCTGAAATAGCTGTCTGTTTCTTCAGGATAATTCTAATTACTCAGAAGGGGGAGAAGAAAAAACAAGTTGGAATAAATTCTCAATGGATTTCCATTGAATCTGCCCATCTTTCCCTCTTCTAGTCTCCAGTTTAGTCTCTTTTAGCTGTATCTGTAATGCAAGATGTTTGCAAATTCAGACTTAACCTTGTCCAGCCTATTTACTCCTTTCACTGCCAGGCTCCCTTGATCACCATAGATTCTAATTATCTTTTGCTCAAGATATTCATCTATGCAAAGAGACAGTTGAGGACTTTGAATTAACTTAGCAAACCATTTTATTATGCCATAGACACAAAATAAACATTATCCACACAAGCAATGTGTGAAGAAAACTGGTCCCCAAACCAGCTGTTAAAAAAACCCAGTGATAACCACCTTGTGTTTGTCTTGCTGAGATAGCTGGTAGCTGTAGTACGTAAGTTTTGAGTTGTGGCCTAAAAGGAGATGATGTTGCAGCCTGAGTTTTGTATGTAGGAAATATGCACTATAATTCACCAAGGATCTTGACATTTATCCTGAAAACCCCCAAATTTATCAGCTTCATTGCTGTTGTTCATTTATAATTTTGTTATAGAACTAGAGACTGCTCCCATAAGGTTAATAGCCCATTCAGTTCTCCCTCCTAATCCTTTGTAGATTTGTAATTAAATGTGATGTGTATGGCTACAATGCAGACGTCTCAATATGGTAAACCAGCCACATTTAAGGTCTTTCTTACCAGAGTAACTCCAATTAAGAGTACCACAACACTACTGAGTAGGCAACAATAGCTCTGCTCAAAACATAGGAGCAACAGCTCATTTTTATATGGGATTCAGGGAATTAGGGTTGATTGTCTGGTCAGTGGACGGGTTTGGACACCCCTTAGAATTGCATCACTGCTTCAAAGTTGTGTAAAATTAATTTGATCTTTACAGAACCTAAGCGAAAAAGACCTTTCTTGTCAAACTTTTCTGAGAAAAACCTGACTCCAGCTAAGTGGGAGATCTGCCACTGAATTTACTGAGACCAACATTGCACCTCAGGGACTGTAGAAATCTTATAACCCTGCTGGATCTGTTCTTGTTACATCTGATACTTTTCTTGTTAGGGAAAACCTAGAAGCTAAAGCACTGGATCATCTCCAGTACCAATCCCCTTTTAGCTTCCAAGCAAGGCATGAAATATGAAAATGAGCATTCCTCTCACCTTCTGGATAGCCTCTGAGCCATCTGTCTGAAAAGCCACTACATGGAAGCTTGAAAACTATATTTTTTTCACAATTAACTTTGCTTATGGCCTGAAAAGCAAGTTTTACTGTTGAGTGAAACCATAATATTAAGACTTTCTACAGTGAAATCACCTGGTTTTGGAACGAGATTTTTTTTTCCTTTGAAGCTGAAGGGAGTATTCAATACTCTAAACCTTAAGCTTGTAGCAGGTGCCTAAATCAGAAGGCCAAGTCCAATGTGTTATCTCTGGTGGCTCTAGAAGAAGATGCAAGGCATGTAAATTAAGAACCTGCCTCTCTTCATTGACTGTAAAATTCACTGTGTTCAGAAAGAAAGGTAAAATCTACTTCCATGCAGGCAGCCCAATAAAGAAGCAAATCTGGATGACATAACACTGATATTAAATACAGATGGAGGTCGGTAAACCATAAACTGTTGAAAAAGTTCAGGTCTGAGAACCAGCCAAAAGTCTGGATAGTTTATGGAGCGATCCAAATCCGTTTTATCTGCTAAATTGGGTTAGACAGTCTTGTGAGAACTGGGATTTTACGATTTTTTCAAAGTTCTTTCTGCTTCTGGATAAGCTGTAAATAGCCTGAGAAAAGGCTTTCTTGGAGAACTTCAGCTATTCCCATTCTAGTCCCAAGGGACCTGGGCCAGTGTGAAAACAAAGATGGAAAGACATTTTAAGATTGCCCAAAAGCTTGAAGTTGAAAGAGAGGTGCCTTTAAGAAAGTGGAGGAGAGAGGAGTAAAATAGAAGATGTTTAGAAGATAGAAGTTTTTGACTTGAGATGACTCCCCTAATACAAGAATATAGGATGATAGCTGACAGGACCATAGGAATGCAAGGGCAGCCCTACTCAGACCAGAGATTTGTCTGGCCTGGTATCTGACCAGCTGCAGAAGCCAAATTAAAAGCATAAAACAGGACAGGCCCATATTCATCTCTACTCAGGGCTGCTCCCACTGGCTTGTCTTTTATGCTTTTCCTGAGGGCATCCCAGTGCTGAGCACTACTAACGCAGGAGATGGGCTTTGCAGCCCCTTCCCGTGGGATGCAAGAGTCTGCAGCTCCTGCACATCTCCTTTCTAGCTGTGAATTCACTGCCCACCAACCAGCAGCTTTCTTCATAAGATACAAACACTCCCTCTTGCTCTGAGCTGATTTTTCCCTGTACAGCAGACAGTTCATAGGGTGTGAGCACCTCATTGCCAAAGAATATTGGGGAGAGGTTTGTCTTGTTTATAACAGCCTAGCAAACAATTCAAAACCACTGTGGGAAACAAGGGAAAGGTGGAGGAAAAGATGAGAGATGAACCTTCCTGCCACTCACTGCTACTGGTAACATCTAATTTCTCGCTGTATTCAGGTCCTGGCTTGTGTGAACTAAAACAGAGGAGAGATGTGTCTTCCAGGATCAGCACAGAGGCAGCTATGGCAATCCAAGGCAGCATATCTGTCAGGAAAGTATCGAGTCGTGGGTGTGTTTCCTGTGAACCCACTGGCTCCACAACCTCTGCCAGCACAGCTCACCCCAGCCCCACAGTCACCTCTCGCTCTTCCCTGCGAGTGGAAGTGTCAGCCTAAGGATGGCTGTGCATCTGTGCCTTGGGCAGA
Source organism: Machaerirhynchus nigripectus (assembly GCA_013397975.1). Taxonomy (NCBI): domain Eukaryota; kingdom Metazoa; phylum Chordata; class Aves; order Passeriformes; family Dicruridae; genus Machaerirhynchus; species Machaerirhynchus nigripectus. The sequence goes on from VZRQ01001799.1 coordinate 715,319, forward strand.
GGGCCACAGAGAACATGGAAAATTGCATGGAGCAATGTTTTAACAGCAATTCCCGATGCCACAAGGAGCATTTAAGATTCATGAGGCAGAGTAGAAGGGAGGAGACTGGTTGATCTTAATCCAAAGGTTTTATTACTGAAATGTGTTTATTACTGTAGTCATAAACTACCAGTGGGTAGTGGTCAATGGCTCAGGTCCTGATGGACATGAGTCACAAGTGATGTCCCTCAGGGGTCTCTAGTGGGGCCTGTGTTATTTGATGTCTTCATCAATGACACAGATGAAGGGATCATCCACACCCTCATCAAATTTGCAGATGACACCAATCTGAGTGATGCAGTTGTTGCACCTGAAGGATGGGATCCATCCAGAGGGGCCTGGACAAGCTCAAGAAGTGGCCTGTGGGAATCTCATGAGGTTTAGTATGATCAAGTGCAAGGTGCTGCACCTGGGTCGGGACAGCCCTTGGTTTCAATCCAGGATGGGGGATGAACAGACTGAGAGCAGCCCTGCCCAGAAGGATTTGGGGGTGCTGGTGGGTGAGAGGCTGGACATGACCCAGCCATGGGCACTCACAGCCCAGAAACCACCCGTGTCCTGGGCTGCATCCAAAGCACTGTGGGCAGCAGGGGAGGGAGGGGATTCCATCCCTCATCTCCATTCTAGTGAGACTCAAATGGAATATTGCATCCAACTCTGGGGTGCCCAGAAGAAGAAAGACATGGACCTTGTGGAGCGAGTCCAGAGGAGACCACCGAGATGATAGGAGGGATGGAGCAGTTCTCCTACAAGGAAAGGCTGAGAGAATTGGGATTGTTCAGCCTGGAGAAGGCTTTGGGGTGACCTAATTGTGGCCTTCCAGTACCTGAGGGGAGCCTGCAAGAAAGCTGGAGAGGGACTTTTTACAAGAGCATGTGGTGACAGGACAAGGGAAGGTGCATGCAAACTAAAAGAAAATAGGTTTAGATTAGATATTTGGAAAAAATTTTTTACTGTGAGGGTGGTAAGGTTGGGGATGCCCCATTCCTGGATAGGTTCAAGGCCAGGTTGGATGGAGCTCTGAGCAACCTCGTCTAGAGAAGGTGTCCCTGCTCATGGCAGGTGTCGCTGTAGTGCCCGGGATGGAGAGATGCAGCACACACAGATCCAGTGAGAAAATAGAGTAACTTTTATTATTTACAATTTCTGCTTATATACACGAAATTGCATCGGTGATTGGTCAGTGGTCACCCACCTCCTGGGGTGTTTGGCTGGAGTCCTACAGCACCCAATTCTAAACACTCTCTGCCTCAAACACAAACAGATTGGGAGAACAGCAGATATTCAGATACTATTTACAAAAACCATCTTATTGTTTTCATAGCTTGCATGAGAAAGGAGAGGTTCTCACAGAATGCTGCAAGAAGCAGGGAAAACCTTCTGCTAGCAGCTTTTCAGTATCCACAGGCAGGGATGTTGGACCTAGATGATCCTTAAGGTTCCTTCCAACCCAAACAATTCTATGGTTCTGTGTAATATATCTGCATATTATAACAGCTTTTATTACTACTAGAACAGAAATTATGAAAATCCTGTCAGTAAAAAGAAAAAAATCTTTAACTTATTTGTTTTGCAAGTTTACTTTCTATCCCAATATGTCAAATGGTCTCCATGTAGAGTGTGGAGTGGGAAAGGACTTCCCTATTTGCTGTAACTGTTAAAGAAGATTAAACAGCATATATAGCCATAAGAGGTAAGTCTTTTATCCTTGCATAGCTGACTCAAGAAGGTAAAGCCAGCAGATTTAAGAAACTGCATAAACCCTATGGCATTTATAAAATACCACTCAGCAACACAGTGGGGTGCAGGAATATTCTCCTTAAAGACAAATTGTCCTTCCTTTAACTGCAGCTGGCCAGCAGGGATTACTAACCTCATTAATATCTCATGCTTAGTTCTAGTTTATAAATAGAGCCTCAATTATGCATGTACAGGGTCTATTCAACTAAGTGTTCTTATCGGTTTTTCCCTTCTGTCCTCTTCTCCAGTCTCTCAATTTATTTTATTTGTTTACTGTGTCTGAACTCAGCCTGTTAGCTCTAGAGATCAGAAATGTTTGTTTGAACGGTTAGCATGATCAGATGATCTTGCTCGGATGGGAAGTACAAATGTAATACAAATGCTGCTAATTTGTAATTTTGTTAATATGGTTGACAAAATCCTTTTGAAGCTACTTCACTAACAAAGGAATAAGCACTCTGATGAGTAGTATGTGGATTAGAGCACTGGAAACTCAGGCCAGAAGTTACAGCATACCTCATTTTTTTCCTCCTGACTTCCTTAGAGAATATAAGCTGCAATCTCAGTGTTCCTTGTGATTGTTTTTCAGTTCTTGAACTGAAATCAATTGCTTATTCCTGAACGCAGTTCACTCTATGCCTCTCCTGCTCTTGTGCGTTGAGGAAGATACCAATGATATAAATGTTCACAGTGAACATAATTATTTCTTGGTAGATCTCATAAAATCAAGCAATCAGTGGGAAAAGAAAGGACAAAAAGTTATGATCTTTCCTTCTTTAACATAAAAAAATTAAGTGTTTTCAACTACCAACAAAATGTTTCATTTGAATATCAGGCCTCAGCCTCAACTGTAACGTAATGAAAAGATGAGTGTGACACTGAGCTCTGTAAACTGAAATTAGGTCAATCACCCTTAGTTAGAGCTCTGAGGTTGACTCCTCTGCTGTTTTTAAAAAGTTCTCACATCTCCACCATGTTGCTGCCCTACTCTGCAAGACTGATAAAATATCAATATTGTCACTGAGACAAAGACTGACTTCCTAGGGTGGCTGTTGTCCCTTCCTGTGTGTGGTCATGTTCCGGTGACCCAATTTCTGTGATTAGTATAATACAGTTAGTGGCAGGCTATGAATAGGGGAGGGAGATGCTCGGAAAGTGGGGGAGGTGGATGTAGATCTCTAAAGGAGAAAAGAAAATATGATACATGTTCTCCATTCCTTTGGTAAAAGCCTAACTGCTGTATCAAAGGATTCAACCTCTTCCAGTATTTTGTGATTCTAACTGATGATTTCTCTTTCACTGTTTTGATCAGATTATCTCTAATATAAATCGAAAATAAGTTACTAATAAGTTTTTATAGTATGCAGTAAGTGAATAATAAGTAACATTTTTCATTAACAACTTATCTCCGAATTCAATCTGCAATTATGAGTGGTTTGGGGTTATTAAAACCCATATTTTTTAGTTAATGAATAGCTCATGTGGAAAAAGTCATTCAATGTTACCTTAGCTAGAGATGAACATAATTCTCCCTTAGCTACGATGTTTCAGCGGAGATGTGTTGTTGGACTTTTCCTGACTCTATGGTGCAGTGGTAACACAATGACTCTAGAAAAGTAGTTAAATCATAGAATCATAGAACAGTTTGGGTTGAAAGTGACCTTGGAGATCATTTAGTTTCAATCCCCCTGCCATGGGCAGGGGCACCTTCCACTAGAGGAGGTAGTTCAAAGCCTCATCCAGCCTGGCCTTGAGCGCTGCCAGGGATGGGACATCCACAACTCCTCTGGACAACCAGATCCTGTGTCTCACCATCCTCACAGTAAAGAATTTCTTCCTAATGTCTAATCTAAATTGACCTCCTGCATTCTATGGAAATACCTTGTAGCTGTGAATTTACACAGTTCAGTAGTGCTCATCTGCACTGAGTTCTTTTTCAGTATCATAATGCAACCCTGAGATTTTGCAGACAATTCCTGATATATTCCATATTAATATTTCAGGGCATCTGAAAATGTTTTCTACTCTACTCTAAATGTCAGAAGAGACATAGTATGCAACTAATGAAACAGCAACCAATGACCACTAGCAGTAAGCAATCCAGGATATCTATTTTGTTGTGGTTTTTTTTCTTTGGAGAAGCATTACTACAGCTTGAAGTTGTGCAAATAAGTCTTGCAACAAAACCTTCTCGTATTACTTAAGGGTATCTATTAATCTCCCCTTTTGCCATATTGCCTTCTTCCTACACACCTTCTTTTGACTTCAAGCAGGCTGCGAGAGAAGAATTTCAGGGCCAGATAGCATATGTCTTCATATAAACCTTCACCAAGGGAACAAAACAAAACACTTTGGTTGTGTACGGAGAAATAGCTTGGCACATTCTTGAACTCCTGAAGTACTTGAAAATGATTTGTAGTAGTTCATAAAAATCCTTAATTCACTCAAAAGTTGAGTCTAGCACTCAAGCTCTGCTTTTTGGTATTACTGGACCCATGGTGAAGACTGAAGGCTTGGCTTGCCATGCAGCCATAAAAAGCAGCCACAATGCTGGCTTTCACAGGAAAAACCCACTTCTCACTGAGACTGTGAACACACACTCCTGCTCCTCTGCATCCTCTGCATCCTCCTCTTCTTCCACCCCTGACTGCACTCTCACTCCAGGGCTCAGGAATGGAACAGGTAGTGAGAGAAAGTGCTTGAAGTCCTGGTGGTTGGCACCCGGATCTGGAGCTGCTCCATTGTGCCTACAAATACAGCACCATTTCCAATTTGTCACATTTGTGCTCTGCCATGACACTGCAGGCACTTCTTTTTAAAATATATTTATTTACTAATATTCCATTGGCTTAAAACAAATAAACAAGCCCTTCCATCAGACATACATGTGTATTCAGGGTTAGGGTAGAGGTGGAAAGGTCAAAGGGAGTGGACTACTACAGTAACATTGCCCAGACTGACTGTGGTGAGTTAGAAATATATGATTCCTCCATAAGAATGTACCTGTAACCAGACATTTAAGGCCATGATTTTGTAGACTTAACTATAGGTTTAAAAATATTTTTACTCCCTAAAATTAATATGAAGTTTACAGGAATTAGCATACCAATGTCTATGTAAAATTTCCATGCAATTTAATTGCAATTTAAAAAATATTAGGGGAGATTATGTAAACTAATTAAGTTTATAAATATTTTTTAAATATATAATTCAAAAAGCACTAAATAATTATGCAAAATCAATTAGATAATCATATCCCTACAGTAGTGTTCCCTGCGAAGTTTTAAATCAATTTATAAAGCTTATTATTCTCTGTTCATAAAGCATATAAATATGCAGCATGGATTTTTTTTTACTGATTAAAAATGTGTGCTTGGAAATTTCACTGAGTTCATTGACACAGAACAGGTTTGATGATAATGGTTTGATACTCAGAAACATCAGCTAGAGATGAAACCAAAGCAGAGCAAACCCAAGGAGAGTGCTTTGTGCAGTACCCTTGAAATGAGAAGATGACTGCTTCCTTGAAGTATTTAGGGATGTTGGTTTTCCAGACTCAGTACAAAAAGCCTTATTTTGCTCCTGTTTTGAGCTGCCATCTAATCTGGGTTTACCACTGCAGTCTTCAAAAGGCACTGAGCATATTCAAGCATTTATGGAACAAATTTATGCATAACTGTGAAGCTCTTAACATCTAGACGGAAATTTCTTTGTTTCATTTAATTATTCCTCAAAAAGGTATTTACCATTTCCAAGTCTCTGTAACTTGCCAATTTCCAATGAAACAGGAGTACATAGAAAGTATTCAAAACTCACTTGATATTAAAAGCAATGCTTCCAGCACTTTCTGTGTCATACAAAACTATTAATTGCGTATGTGCAATTATTAACCGTTTAATAAAAAGTACAGAAATACTGCAAATTAATAGTTTGGCTTGCTAAAAGCCCACCAATGTTGAGACGATAAGGCTAAAGCAGCATTACAAAACATATTTTGAGCACTTCAGGGCTGATCACAAGTAAAAGTATGTTGTTAAGGGCATTGTCCAAATGCTTCTTAAACGTTGACAGGCTTAGGAGGGTTGTGAGAGGGAGTAGGAGGTGTGCATGTAACAATTGCACATTAAAATAATCATTCCACCGAATGAAATTAGGGGACCTCTGTGGTTTGGAGGGTTATCCTGGCTTCATTCCTAGGTAAATCTTCCAAAATTCGTGTATGTTGTGAACTTATGAAAAAATCAGTCAGCAATAGAAACTTGTCAGTATTTAGCAACTGGGTAAGTCTCCTGAGATTTTATTAACACTCAGTATGCTGCAGTCCACGCCTGCACAGCTCGAGCTGTTCTTTCCTTGCAATTGCTCTTTTTTCATGGTGATACCGAAAGCATTAAGAAGGTTTTGCTGTTCTCTCCAATACCTATTGTATGGAAGAAAAAGTAAAGGTATGGGAGTGAGGGGGAGAGAAAGAAACAGAAGAAACAGGGAAAAATATTCAGGACATAATACAAAAATGATGCATAAATAGCAAAACCAGAAATCCTGGACATATTCCAGAAGAGCATGGTGAAATCTGTGACAAACACTTCAATCATATTAAGAGGAGTAATAGGAGCTGATGTTATTGTACCATTTTCAGAGATTGACATGACATCCAAAGTTAACTTAAGTAGTGTAATGGTTGAAAACTCAGTCAATCAAAAGATAAGAAATACAACAAAATGTGGAAAGGTGTCATGTGCACGAGTGTTATATTGAGGTCCAGGAGACCTAAATCTCATTGCCTGTCCTGCCCACCCAGAGCCTAATCCCAGGCTGGTGGGAGCATTCCCACACACACCTGGGGTGGCTCCAGAGCACTACAAACACAGACAACAGGGTGAGGATTTCTCCTTTGCTTTGGCTTTGGTCAAAAGACCTGGCCTTTTTTACCTCTGTCCTGGGACTTCTTAAGCTCACCACACTAGAGAGGGAAAGACCATTTCTTTATATGAAGTTAAACTGGTTTCTTCGCTATTTCACTGCTTACATTCTGATAACAAGCTCCACGAACCACCTTGGGACCCTTTGTTATATTTATCACAGGAACATTTAGGCCAAAGACCTTCCTCACACCATCTCTGAAACCAGAGCCACATAAGCTGAATAATGACAGCAATCAAGAGTTTATATGTGTGCAACAACCTGGAGTGCAAATCTGCTGCACACTGGAGGTGGGGATGTGCTGGAAACCATTTGGTATTTTCCTAATCAAGAGAGGGTTGCTTGCCTGGCATTTTTCTACCTGTTCAGTTTTATGAGACAAAATAAGCCCTTGTTTTGAGCTGAAGGCTGAACTACAAGGAAAGGGAGGCTTGAGATAGGATTTGGGTGGCTTGTTTGTTTTATTTTCTCAGGTAACAGAGGAAAGCACTTTTCTGGTAGCAGCAAAGGCATCAATTAATATTTAAAGATGGTTATCAGGGTTTCTTTTTCTACTCTCACTGGGGAGATCAGAAGTGCTCTGTCCTGGCTAGTGTAATAATGGTTTATCTCCCAGAGACCTCCCACATTCACAAAAAGCCAAGGAAGGTTGCCCAGTTGCTGTCACTGAGGGACCCAGCAAGGTTCTGACCTGGTTTGTTGCTTTAGACAGGCACAGAGGCTTCCTGCAGGAGGTGGCATTCACTCCCCAGATGACACACCTGGGGCACATTGGCAGGCCTGGCCTGAAGCCTAGGATGTCAAAGAAGTTCTCTCCATGCTGTCCCTCAAAAAAGCTGAGACCACAAGGGAAGTTCCCCTCTTGCAGTAGTCTGTAGAGACAGACAGGCCCTTGGGGGTACAGTGGAATTAAGTGGCACCACAGAGCCTGGAGTTCAGTCTGGCTGATCACATCAAAGGCAGGAGGCTGCACTGCTGTGCCAGGCAGGAGAGCAGGTCACAGGCTGAGCAGTGTGGGCATGAGGGGGTAAACACTGGAAAGTCCTTGCAGGGTGGCAGTGAGATAAATGCCTTTCTGGGAGCTTCTGCCTGACATTTGATGTTGATTTCATTGGGACTGGCTGAAGCACTCTCACCAAAGTATCTCAAAATTGCAGTTTGTAGGTTGCTAGAAAGTACCATAGGAAGTCCTAAACAATTAGGCTGTAGGCATTTTGGTTTGGAACACAAAATTAGGTAGTTACCCTTTGATCTTCATCTCTTGGTGCCTGCAAAGGGCTAATAATGTACCACCTCGTCTGGGTGCTGTGAAAATTAATCCATTCCATTTGTGAAGTATCCAAATTCTCTGACATTGAGCACATCAGAACAGCCATTGAGAAAATTGACAAATCCCTGTTCTGAGGAGGGTTTGCATAGCATGAATTAAGTAAGATGTCTAAGGTCACATACTGAATAAAATAAATTATTCTATGTACATGAACTGAATGAGGGATAGACAACTGGGGGGAAAACACAATCATGTAACGAAGGTCTAAATTGTAATGCACACACCCAGAAGTTCAACAGAAAGTTACAGGCAACCTTTAGTCTCCCCTTGTGGAACTTTTGAATCATTGGCTTTGCAGCTTTGGTGCTTGGGGAATGCATTTCAAATACAATTTGTTTTCATTCATTTCCATGAGCCAGGTTACCTGGCTGAATTGCAACTTCCAAGGTGCTATGAGGTCTTTATTCTTCTCAAAAGAAGCATAGCAGGTCATTGGAGAAAAAAGGGAAGTAATCAATCTCAATGTAATCTATGTCTGGTTGGCAATATAATGATTCTACCTAACCCAAAATATTTCCTATATGAGTATTTATATTCAAAACCATATGAAAAACAGAAACATAGTAAAATACAGAAAACCGGATATAATAGGTAATATTTTACTATTTTTTCTTTATTTTTATTATTTTACTAGTTTATTCTTTCTTTTTTTGTGTCTCTTATCTTCTCTATGAAACCAGAAATATCAGGCTGAGCTCTGAAAGCAAAGGCTATACAGATTTTGAGTCTTTGCCATTGCCAGTATGTAGGATCATATAACTAAGGCTGATGCTTAAAATAAAGTTAGACCTGAAGATGTATTCTTAGGACAGTATAAACAAATTTTCTCACTTAAAAAAGTTATAGCTATAATAATATTTTTTTAATTCCATTTTTTCTTTGTTTACAGTGGATTTTTATATGCAGTATCATATAAAAAGGACAGGTTTTTGCATTCAAGTACAACCCCCAAAAGCCAGACCATCCTGTTACTATGAAAAGATAGCTACTAAATTGCCAGAAATTTTATGAAAATGGCTGAATCAAAAGGGAAGAATTCCATCAGTTAATCCACCCCCAGAGAAGAACGCAGTAGTAGTTCCAGCCTTGCTGTGAAGAAGAGAATTCATGGAATACAGAAATGTTAGAAATATTCTAACCACGGGAAAAATGTCAGTGGGAACTTTACCTTATTAGGCACTGATGAATGCATTCCTCTCTCAAGATTTTTCTTCCATGTGAGTTCCCTTCACTAATGTTCTCATTTAAAGCTAAACACAAATCCTTTAAAATGCTGTTCTCTTCCATTGGTCCAGCAATTACTTTTTTCCTGGCTGATCCTATTTGGATTTTAAGATTCTAGGAACTTATAAATGTCTAGATTAAAAGTTTTGTACTTTGGAAAATTTTGTGGCCAGTTTTGGTAGCAAGTTTTTAAGTAATTGAATCAAATGTGTTAGATACTTCTGGAAAACCTCAGCTCTTCCTGTAAGATTTTCTTTGCTAGATAAAACAAGCTACAATAAAATCTCCTCTCTCCGTATTACATGGGGTTTAGCAAGGTTGCAGCTAAGAAGTATATCCCTTTTATTCTAATATGAGCAGACTGTAAAATCTGTCTGAGAAGATTAGTAAAATAGTGGCATTTTGGACATCAGAAGTGCCATCCTGAGACCAAAGGCAGTGAAACTGGAGCTATTCAGAACAGAAAGGATTTTCTCTCATACTAACAAAAAGGTTCTGGGTTTTCATGGCTCTTTATTTTTTGTTACTTAACTTTGGGAGGCCTTTTGAAAAATATTTGGCATCACATCTGAAAAAAGGTATTAACAGATGACATCTTTATTTTCTCAAAATAATGATTCAACAGAACAAAGTAAGAGTTGATATTTATCGTGGGTTTTTTAAGTTAACAGGAGGGAAAAAAAGACAACTCCCCCAACAGTCTTCTCCTCAAACCCCATTTTTTTACAAATGGTAGACAGCACATACGTGCCAGCAGTGTCATCACAAAGGGCTCACAGCCTTAGAAAGCCAGATACAATTTTTGCAGACCACCTTTAGGACAGTGCTTCATACTTTGCAAAGTATGTCCAATAGACCCCTTTATCTTAAATCTTAGTATGTGAGTTCATGAGACATGAGAAGTTTTCTTATTTAAAAGGCTGAGACCTCAGCTGACATATGCATTACAGTATATAAATAAACAGACATTTCTCCCCATGTCTAGAGAATGAAAAATATTGTAAAGAAATGCGTATAACAATATGAGTCTAAAATGAAAATTTCAGTGTAATATTATAGAAATTGGAACCATGAAAACAATTTTTATTATTATTTTGAGGTCAGCTGCTGTGAAAATGAAATAACCTTAATCAAAATTATGTTGACAGCATTTTAAAAAGTTTCTGCCATCTTTTTAATCCAGTTATTTTAATACAGCTTGTTTTGATACTTTTATGCATTTGGCGGCAGGAATTGGTAGAAGATATTTTATTAGGTGGGGAGGAAAGTGAAGGATATCTTATGTACCAAGTTTATTCACATGTGTGCTTGTGCATATACAATGGAATAAAGAAATTAAAGATTTCAGAAAGTTCATGACAGATACTAAAATTTCATTTTGGAAACTGCTGAAAGAAATTTTAGTTTTTGTTTAATCAGCAATCAAAATATAAAAAAAAAAACAAACAAACAGAAAAATGGTGTATTTTCTGATACCCTGGTATTTTTGGAAATCCATTTTGGAAATGCAGTTTATTGGTTCAAATTTCCCTAGGTGTTTTGAGCAGATGCTGCAATTTAATGTCAAGGAAGTTTTAAGAAGAGCATCTTTTCATTTTCAAAGGGAAGACCAAATGTTGCCTTCAAGCTCAGAAAAGTGTAAGTCAGTCCCCAGCCCACAGCCTGAGCTCAGGAAAGCCATGTCACCTCTGAGGAACATCTGAAATGCTTGCAGTACTCATTCTGTCACAACTTTATTTAAAGCTGGTGAGTGCAGATCAGGTAGAAAGACATTAAAGACATCCAATGTGCAATATTTGGTCCCATAATCAAACATCAGTACCAAAGCCTTCAAACAGAATATCTGGGCTTATTCACTGCATGTGGAATGAGGAATTGGAAACAAAGACCTGTGCTAGCATTCAGAAATGTATTTAATTTTCTCTGACCTGATACCCAATTATGTTTTAAAATCTCCATTTTCTGTTTGTGAATGGAACCAGTTTATAGCTGTTTTACCTGATTTGTTTACAATTCAGTAGGAAGGATTTGGAGATTAGATTTATCTCTCAGAGAAAGTTATTACAGAGGAATGAAGCCATTTAAAACAGAGCAGGAACTAGCAACTCTTCTCACTGGGGTAGTCTGCAAGTACCAAGACTGAGCCCAGAATTTTCTGAAAAACGTATTTGTTTTGTCCATTAGCAATAGATTTTGGGGCTTTGGGGATTGTTTCCATTTAAAACTTCCCTTTTGGCCATTCTTTGGCCAACATTTTTTAAACTTAGGCTCTGCCATATTCTTCTTGATTTCAAAAAAGTAAAGATCAACTCTGAGAGAGATCTGGATAGTCTTTAAAAATAAGACAATCAAAGGCATCCATACTGTCACTATATCTAGACATGCCTAATGAGGTTCAAGGAAGTAAACAGTCCTTTCTATGTGCACAGACTTTCTACCAAGACACCCCACATTTACTTTGCTGCAGCAGCCCTACCAGCTCAAACTTGTAAGCAATGTTAAAGTCTGTGAAAAAGTATCCCATGTTCCTACACCAACATGGAAGCAATTGATTCTTTCTATCCAGTTACTGTAGAAAACTGTATGTTCCCAAACTCCTAATTGGTGTTGCTTAAATCAGTTGCTTCCCTTTTATAGATAAAAGCATCAACAAGAAGCTCTTAGAGGATGATGTTCACTGACTGTCCAAAATCACTGATGACATTCATACGAGGACAGCTCCCTTCAGGAGGTTTTTCAGTCCTAACAGCATCTGCAAAAGTCATTCCACCCTGTGTGCTTTATACTTGAGCTGTGAGGAAGCCTTTTCCTCCCAAGTGTAGCATTATACCTGAGAGTATCATCCTTTTCTTCCTCACGTCCCATTGAAAAAACATACATTGATTTTCCCTCAGAGAGGTGTATTGCCTCTTTCTGTACATTCCAGCTCCTTTTTGTTCCATCGCTTTGCAGTGTTGAGCCTGTGTAAGGGGATGTGTTAAATGGACATTCCTTGCATTTGTTTGGCTTAGGAAAATATTATATACCACAGGAATATCACTTTCGTGCTGCGAAGCTCTAAGAAAGACTATCTTGGATGATCTTTCAGTTCAGCCTCTGAGACAGGCCAGCCATGCTGCAGTAATTGGTTGCTAACGCAAATTTTTGGGGGAGAGCAGTGAAATACTGTGGGTCATTCCAGATACGCTGCGATTCTTTGGAGCTCCTGTTGTGAATATTATTTTAAACTTCAAGGATGAGGGGACTCATAGACTGTATGAGGTATGTTGTACCTGATTAATTTATGGAATAAGAGGTGTAAGAGTAAATTTATATGCCAAATAAAATATCAGTTGAAATAGATCTTTCTGTGCTTGCTAGTTTGGGAGCACAGTGTACAATATACTTGGCTAACACATATTCCTAGTTGCTGTTTCTGCCCTTTAATAAACTCTTTTGAGGTTGGTATGGTTTCAGTTTTCCATTTCATTACAATTAAGTGGACACAAAAAGGGCTTAAGCAAACTTAGGATGACAAATATACTATCATAAAAATATTAATAATCTTGCCTGTCAGCAAGAAATAAACTAGTAAACAATGTATTTACTAATATGTATACACGTACTCAAACTGTATGAAAATCAAAACAGCAAATTAAAACTAAAACTAATGTGGAAAGAAAAAAAAACCTAAAAGGCAGAGTTTTGATGCTGCCTGCCCTTTTCCTGTTCTTTGTTTCTTTATCTTTCAGTTTCTTCTTACATATTTTGGGTAGAGCTGAAGAAGAGTTAAATAAACAGGGATTATTTGCCTCATTTGTTCTTCTCCCAGGGAATAACTTCTAATCCTGAATCCTGTGCAGATACAGGTTATTGAAGATGATTCTGGAGAAGGAATCTGCCCTCTGCCTGTTAACTACCTGCAGAACAACTAGCAAAAATTAATTTGCTTCTTAAAACCACTGGAACATAAAATCTAACCCCATCAGGACTCCATACTAATCCAACATACTGTCTCTGACAGCAGCAAACAGCAAAATATGTAGAGAAGAGTGTTAAAATGGGACAAAGACAGTTGGTCTTTGATGAGTGTTCTCCCAGAATCCAGTGATTTGCATTTGAAGTGTTTTCTAAGCCAGTGGTAATATCTTTGTACTTAACCCTCTGTGGGCTTTTCTTCCACTAATTTGTTCAATTTCTATCCTGAATAAATTTTTGGCAACAAGCATCCTCTAGACATCATCTGTGCATTGTGTAAAAGAAAGTAGCTTGGTAGTTTAATTTCATGTCCTAGCTAATCTCTGTATTGGAGTACCAGTAAACTTTCATTATTCATCCTCATGACATCCATACTCATCCCCTGGAATACCATTTAAAAGTTTGTATCGTATCATCTCACTGCCAGCCTTCTGCACCAAAGACTTAAGTGAAACATCACACACTATTAACAGCTCAGTTAGCAGCTCAGTTCTTTCACTTGGAAATTCATCTAAGATCTTTTGGGAATATTGCCAGATATAACTGCCAGATATAACTACCAATAACTGGTAGTTACTGTTCTTTTTGTCTCTTTACTCCATAAACTTCTACCAAAATCTTGACTAGAGACAGATTTTCCTGATACATTACTGATAAGCAAGGTTCTGCCAAGCTGAGCTCTCTATACTCACTCCTTCACTGTGTTCATGGGTGGAATGAATCCATTTGGGCTTTTCTCTATGGCTTACCTTTTTAAAATATTGATGCATCTTGATCCTCTATTTGCTATATTGATGCTCCAGCAGGCTTGCTGCTTCTGATGTGTTTGAGAAAGACTTTGGTAGCACTGAAGCCATTTGAAAGTTCATCTCCTGTCCTGTTCTGCTTTTTCATGTGTATTATATGGAATTTTATGATTTTTCTGGTTATTCTACTTTGGGCACATTTTCAGCTTTTGAAGGTTCTTGCTTCTAATAACCTTCCCCACCCTTCTGCTCATCCATGCTGTCTTTCTTTTTCTTTTTCTAAAATGGGATGCAGTTGGCCCGAATTCCCATATGATATCTTTGAATAACCTCTTTGCTGCTTGCCAGAGCTTTACCCTTTGACTGTCCCTTTAACTCAGCTTCCTCTACTGTGTGTATTTCTTGTTTTTGAAAATAAGAGGTGTGGCATTCTTGCTTATGTATCTTCTACCACAGTTGAAAGTTACAGCAATGTTTAGGCCTTACACAGAGACATCATTTATTCTTTAACCCAGAGACTCAGGGGCATCACACTCCATAGAAAGTGACTGGTGAGTATCATCCTATAGACCTGTCCATACTTTATCATTCCGAGAACATTTATTGGATTGGATCATACCCTGATCAACTGACTATTTCTTCAATTTTGTATTACCTCCATGAATTTGATTCTTCCCTTATGCATAATTTCTGCAGTGTCATCATTTTCTGCATCTTTTTTCCCTTCTGCATTAACATAATCAATGCACTCAGCCCTTGGCAGAATGGCAAGCCCTTCATATTTCAGAGTACCTACCAGAGAAGAGAAAAACATTACATTAATTTTCAGAAACACATAATTCAGAAATAACTGAAAGGCTCTTAGTTTCAGATTCAGCTAGGTAAGTGACCTCTACAAACAATATATTCGCAATGAAGTACTACTGAAGTTGCCGTGGCTGCTGCAGTAAAAATCATAGCCACTGGCTATTCTAAAATCCTGATATTGACCAAACCTTGCACTCCCAAGGCAAGTTACCATCATGGCTTGACGACGGAGAGTTGGAAAATGACCTTAAGAAGGTGTTGAGGAAAAAAAGAGTGAAATTGTTACCGAATGCTATCTAGTGTCCAGTCAGTACAAGGGGCATAGAGAATAGTGCAGAAAGGCCACATGACAATAAATATTGAGATAAACACAATAAACATTAAGAACATGAGTAGATGACACTTTGGGTCTGAAGCTTTAATTCATCACCATTCTACAACCAGAACAGAAACCAGCAGCACAGGGTGATGACTAGCAGTGAAGGGACAGAATTTACAAAGACTTACACAGTGTGAGAGTTTGGGGCTGTTTCAGTATTAGAGGAGCATCAAGTACCATTAATATGTAAGTTTAGTACTGCGTGAAAGCTGGTATCAGCATTTGATCTGACAACCTTTCATGTCTTCCTGCACTGCTGTGGACTGAGCTACTTGTAGTGAGCAGATGCAGTTAGTTCAAGCAAAACGTAATTTGAAGCTCATTTACCACAGAGCAGTCCATGCAAAGCTCTGTGATGAAAGCTGTTTTTCAAATAAAAAGCATCAACATTAAAGGTTTGTTACCAATTGGCACATGCAAGTACGTTAAGAAAAAGCAGAGGAAAGTGGAATGACCAGCAAGCGAAAGCATGCACCGTGTGTGCTCTTGCTATGCTCTATTTGGACAGAATGTCAACATTTCAATCCTGCCTAAAAAGAAAAAGAAAGTAAGCCTGAAAATCCCTGCAGACAATTGCTCATAATCATCTTCTAGGACATTCTGAGCTTGTTCCTTTGCTTTGTGCTCTTGTCTTGTTTTATCTGCTTTGTGCCCTGTGTCATCACTAACAAGTTTGGAAGGAATATGCAAAATACCAACAAATTTGAAAAATTAGCACATTATGTCCACTCCAGTCATTTTGCTCCAATGTAAATCACTGCATAAGGCACAAGATAATAAAGACTGAGCGCCATTGTTATTTCCACAGCCTGACCTTAATATTAAATCCTATGACTGGTGAGTCAGTTTCTGTCTGGTGTTTTGCCATTTGCCTCTTACTAATCATTCTGCACAATTCCATTAAAAACAGTATATATTAAAGCAGGGAAATTACTTCCAGAATCAGTTTCTAGGTTCTCAGTCCAAAACAGCATTGCAACTGGGGAAAAGTTCTACTGGCATTTCAGCTGTGGAGACTGGGTTAGCTACTTGCTGGAGTATTTAGTTAGTGCATATCATTCCTCAGTACACAAGGTGCCCCACACTGTAGCTGATGTAAGATACTTAAAAAAGGAGGGGTCTGTGCCATCATTCCTCTGGTGATCATAAGCCCAGCCAGCTATGTGTTCACCTCAAAAAGAGCAGTGTGACTTATAGAAATTTTATATTTGAGTAGAATTTACACGGTTTCACAGCCAAGCGCTTGGTTTTGTTCCCTGCTGAAGCCAATGGGACTATTGCCATTGATCTCAAGGAGAACAGGGCTGGGCCATAAATGAAGGATTAAAGCAATACTCAAGTTTCTCTTGAGGGTTCCATGATTCCAGTCTGAGCTTCCTCCATATCCACTACACAAACCCAAGGACTCTCAACACCTCTCTAGGGCCAGAGCAAAACAGATTTCAGAGTTACATTCTCAGGGTATAGTTAGCAGTTGACAAAGAATGATTGAGGAAATATGGGGCAAGATCTGGTCAATAGACACCCATTTTCCAGCAAAATGCAAGTATCTAGGGCCTACAAGCACTTTATTACATTTGTTCAAAGACAAAGTTGTTAATACCTGTATTTTGTGTAATACTACGGCAGTAAATACACTTTTCCATAAAGTGGGAAATGTAGGCATCCAGGGTTATGTAAGACTGAGAGGTCTGAGCACACAACTCCTGGCTGTCCAGTCCACCAGGCCCTCTACTCAGTGACATGCTCCCTGTGTCCCCCTGAAGCTGGGCCACTATGCAGCCATGGGTCTGGCTCTCATTTTCTATCCAACCGTTTCTAACAACTTTCAAACCAGGTAGCTCTTCTCAGTCCAACACAAAGCACCGGAGCTGTGATCTCTAGAGAAGGACAGAGCACACCTCTGCTCCTAATACTGCATTTTCCATTTATGTGCCTGCTCATCTGAGTGCTCGTCTGCCTTCACCCACTAACGCTGGCAGCCCATGGCACAACTGCCCTGCCTTTTCCAGCCTCTCAGGTGTTTTCTGTTTACCTTGGGACCTGAAGTGGGTGGTACTGATTTTGTCTATGGAACATTCCTGTGGCTTACAAGGGCTTGTTTAGTCAATATGTATTTCTTTTACCCTCCTGTTACGTGGGAAAATTCTTCCTACAAGCCTCAGTAATCCTTTCCCGATTAGAGTGTCGTTCAGATCACGTTACACCGGACAGCCAGGCTTCACTTACAGTCTCGCTACTTTGCTACCTGATTATTTTTTCTCTTAACGGAGACAGTGATTTTAGATTGTTTAAAAGTTTGATTACATCAATGATGACATTTTTCTTTTGGTATCTCCTGGGTAGGCTTGAGCTAAGCAACAGAAACCAAGCCTCATACTGATAACTACACTGAAATCTCATCTCTCCTCTTTCTAAAATTCATTTTTATTTATATCCATTAGGTTCATTGTTAGTCAAAGTTTTTGACAGAATCATGTTCTTAATTTCAAAGGCATTTCAGTCTTCTTCTTGAAGAGTCAAAAAACCCCATCACTGTCCCATGCTAAATATACAAAAACTTGACAATCGAAACGACCTTGAACTGCAACTTACTCTGACTAAAAATTCACTGTATGTTCACTTGACTCTACTCTAAGACTTAAAATAATGCAAAACTAGCACCTAATCTTTTGACTATATAAAAGTAATTCTTCCCCTCTCCCTTTATCAAGACTAGTGATGGCTGGGATTTTTCATCTCTTTTTTTGATCATCCTTTAGTAAAAAATCTAAATGTTTTATTTTCCCCTGTTTCTGGAGAAGAGACCAGTACAGGTTTCCTGATACAAATACTCCCAGAATACCAAAAAATGAGGATCCAGATGCAGTTTTTGCAAATTTGCCTAAAATCTGTTCTGCTCCAAGAAAAGGTTCCACTGAACAAAAAATCTTCAGGAAGGAGAGCCTAGTAGTGACTTCTGTTTCCCCTCTAGAAAAATTTATTGTTGTTTTGAAAAGCCCCAAATGGAAATATTTGTCCAAAAGCTAAATATTTGTATTTCTGGCAAAAATAGTCAGATTTTAAATGAAAAATAGCATTTTCCACAAAGGTGTGCATTCTATGTATAAAACTACTTTTTCTGTGTAAAAAGACAAAAATTCCAGCAATTTGAGAACAGTGATTCTGACAGAAAATTTGGAGAATGACTTTTTATGGCAAAGTAGGATAGGGACTTGGAAAAGACCTATAGCAAATCACAGTCTATTGTTTGTGCACAAAGCCACAGTACAAAATCCTTTCAACTGGCTGATCATGTTCTCTCTTGAAAAAAAAAATAAAAATCTTTGCCTTCACTGTTAAAATATTTGTCCAGGACAGCCACCTGGATAGGAACCTACGCATTTACTCTCACCTAGCTTAATCCACCCAGTTTTCTGCCAAATTTCCTTTAGTCTACATAGCTCCTTTCCTGATGACATATTTCATCTCAGTTTGCATTTTCACAGGCAATTGAACCAAACATTCTCTAAAGTCCTTTGGTCCTCATTAATATGTTCTTTATCTGCTGAATTAATCTTTCTTGACTGCAGATTGCTAAATTTATATGCACTGTTCCAGCTAAGACCCGACCAGTCCTCTGTGTGTTACCTGGCCTCACCCTTTGCTTTTCTAACTCTGCAGCAAGTCTCTGTCCCCTGTGTCCTGAGAATGTCCCATTAATACTCATATTTGCCACACACTGACTTGCACACACAGGACTTCCTGCTGTTGCCCTTTAGCTTATGGTGGTAATGTTTGTTTGTTCTTCTTTAGCACATGACTTTCCATCTTGCTTTATTAAATTTCCAACTACTTCTTAGGACTTCATTTGCAGGTGATCCAGTTCTGTAGGATTACCTGGAGACTGCTTTTGACTGACAGCACCTTGAATCAGTAGCAAATTTTGTTTTGTTAAAAATGAAAATAATTACTAAAAGGAGTAAAACAGGACCCCAGCCTGATCTCTGAGGAACTTTACTTCTACTTCCTTTTTTCCTCCTGTTTATACATCAGCATTATTGGTCAGGCTTATTTAATCACATTTTAACCAAATAGGTTTTTCATTAAGCTCTATCACTTTAACTAGCAATTTGTACGGCAGCATATGAAACACATTACTGACAGCTATCTAGAACAAATCGAATTATTTTCTTTATATAGAAAGGCATTTTCTTACTTCTTCTCAGTAAAGTATCATCTCATGCTAGTGCAAACTCCTTTTGATAAACACTACTTTTATTTTATTTTATTTTTCATTTGTCTTCCCTTCTGCACTTACTCTTCTCTATTCTTCTAAAGCCTTTTTATGCCACTTTATCAGTTAATTTTTTGAGCCACTTTATCAGTTAATTTTTTCTGTAGTTTTTGTATTTGTCTTTAGAGTTTTTGGGGGAGATCTACCCTCTACTTGATATTGTAAAAAAAATAAAAATGAAACCAATTATCACAACTGACCATTACAAAACCCCTAAAACTAAACGGGAGAATTTTCTTCTCATTATATCAGAAGAAAAAGATTTTATTACTTTATGTCCAGTAAACTCTCAAAAAAAAGCACTGACCAAATCTGGAGCTTTGAAACAAATTAGAGTTAAAATGACATTAGCCAAGTACTTTATATTATGCCAGATACCCAACCTATTTATTTTAAATTTAATCTATAAATTTAAAAGATCAGATTCGACTTCACCTACACATGTGAATGTAACTGCATGCCTATTAGTTTAATGAGTATAATAAGTATTAAAGGATCTGAGTATAATGGAAATCAGAAAAACTGGATACCCTGGCCAAGAAATCGAAAAAGTTCATTATACTAAAGGGATCTCTCTCACTCTTTTGAAATTACATGGAAGTCTTCTAAATTTGAGGCAGAGAAAGAACAAAATTGTATACTTTACACTAAGTACTGTAGACTACACTCTGTGTCTTCGGTGAAAAATGTCCCTATGCCATTTTCTGACTGAGGATTTCACAGTTACAGACATCACTTTAACCAAGCTATTTAGCTTGGCCTGAACTTAATGAACCAGAAAAGTGTCTTTGTTTTCACTGAATTTCTTTGTATTTGTGATCTGCAGAAACATCTTTTTGCGTAGCCAAGCTCCTTGCACATTACAGGTAGACCACTCCAGAGGGTTCTCCATGTCACTGTTGCTGGCTGAGAATCTCTGCTTTGGGGTGGAGTTGGTGTGCTGATATTGGCAAACTGCCATGTCACAGACCGCTGCCAACAAGCATTTTGTAGAGCAGTTTGAGCCTCACAACTAGACGATGCACCCTCAGCTACATCATAAAGCTTCTCTTCATGCCCAGACACAGCAGGGCACTACTGGGGATGCTCAGAGGGAGGAGAATGAAAAAGCTGAGGTGAATGAAAACACTTGAGGACAGCCTTTTTTTAGAAAACTCTCTGTTTGAGTGGTGTTGCTTCTCTGACTAGGAAATAATACAGGGTTCAAGAGATTATGGGGACATCAGACAATTGGTAATGATGGCAAAAGTTCAAAATAACTAGAAGAACTTCTGGACACCATCTGGATCTGCAGGTAAAATACACTGATGAGCCTGTTTATTCAGAGAATCTGAATTTCATCTTCTCCTCTTACTGCATATACAACATTTGATGCAGGAGGGTTTGACAGTGGCACACTGTGCTACTTCTCAAAGGATGGTGGTGCAGCCACACGTCCCCTGGAGCCTGCCAAGATCTGAAATCCCATTGTCATAAGCAGGACACACTGTTTGCCTCACTCAGGCCTGGAACCTTCTTTGTTGTATTCCATCTGATCACTGAGAGAGGCTCAGTAAGAACAATCATGTTAAGAGTTACTGATACTGAAATTTTACAGGACTTTAATTTTCTCCAGTATAAAAGATCCAAACTGCACATACATTAGTCACAATCCTTTTTTTCCTGGAAACCCTTTCTAAAATCTTTTTCCAAGGCTGATGAAATCTTTCCTTAAGTAGTTGGGCTGCAGGAAAAAAAACAAACAAGCAAACAAGCTAACAAAATGCAGGATGACAGTAAAGAATGCCTTTGGGAGATTTAGGAATATCTGATGAAGACCCTGTGTCTTTGAAAAGTGTGAAGACCTAGGAAGAGCACTCCTTTGGCAATGAGACTTAGTACAACATTCCACATAAACTCTCTGTGGTCTGGAAAGCAGGGCTCAAAACACATGAAACAGCTTGAGCATCTCAGGAGACAGCCACTCTTGCGGAGGCACGTTGTCCAGGACGGCTTGTACACATGCTTTGAGGGAAACCCTTCAAAGTTTTTCACACAGTTCAGGTATTTCTGGCAATTGGATGTTATGCATTATGCAAGCAATAATTGTTAGGTGATTGAACAAAAGAAAACTCCTTTTAAACAGTGAAAGCAATGGAGTTGGAGTCTTTATACACAGGACATGAACAAGATTTGTGGGTAAAATACAAATTGTCAAAACATCTTGAACTCCATGAACAATTTAAATAAGAATTGAGCTCAAAGGGGATTGGTGTCATTGCTTCAGTATGGAAAGTCTAAATCAGCCACTTATTGCCAGCACAGTGTATTAGAGGACTCTGAAGAGACCGATGGCCAGGCAGCAAGTACTTGTTACTTAAAGCTCTACTGGCGTGTAGCTTTCCTTGGCAGGCAGACTCTTCCAACAACTGGAACTGAAGGAAAGCTTTTGGGTCCTGAATGTGTAGTGAGAGAAGAGAACTTGCTGTACCTTGGCACTGCCTGCCTCTGTGTCCATTACCTGTCATTAAACTCTCTATTTCCACTTTTACTGCCCTCTGAGGAACACCCAGGCTCTGCTGATCCAAAATAATATTTATTTCAACCAAAATGCATTTACTTCTCTACCACCTCTATTGTGATGGATTTCTATCCATGTTTGGACTCCCTCCTTTTTCTCCATGTGTCTGCAGTCCTTCTGTGCCTCATGGTTACCTCCATAAAAATTTTCATTTGAATTTGAGAGGCCTTTCTTTGAAATGTCATCAAATCAACCCTGTCTAAATTTAGACTGCTTGAAAAAGTCATTACAATGACTCCTTTGTTCTTTCATAAACCTGTATGTTCTTTGCTGATCAAGAGTATCAGTCTCATTTATATGTATCTCTATATATCACCAGCTGTTCTAGTTTCATTCTTGTTCTTTTTTTCCCTTTTACGTCCTCTCTAATAGGGCACTGAACTGTGATATGCTTAAATGAAAAGAACTTGAACCATGATTTCTGGACTTCATCCATCAAGAATTTGTTTTCTTCTTAGGAAAAAAAAAAGCACTTAGCTATATATAAACAAAAATATTAGTATTTGATGCATTTCCTTCATCTGGTGTCTCTTTCATGTCAAAGAGTCACTGGGAACAGCAACAGAGGAAAGGGTTGAGGAATAACAGATGATATTTTTTTTCACCTAAAAATGCTGATTCATTGAAAACGAAACATCACAAAAATCTGACTGTGTACAATCTTCTGATAGAACATATGCAACTTTCAAAACTTCTTTGCTAGTTCTAGGATATATGGACTACTAATACTTGATATACTCATTTCTGTCATTCTACACAAGGAATAATGATGACAGTTCCCAAGACTGTTTCTACACAGAACGTTACCAGTAATTTGTTAATTGGTTTCCCAGGCTACTCAGCTTCAACAGCCTAATGAATCATTTGCTCGAAGAATCAAACACTGGGGTTTGGTGTCTGGCAACTCTTGTGTCCTCAGCTGCTGGGGCAGCCCAGCCCAGCCTGCCTGGTGGCTCCTCTGCACAGGGACTGCTCCGGGGTTTATTGCTGAAGAACCTGATGAGCCTTGGCACGTATTAATTCCACTCAGGACAACGACTGCTCTCTTAGCGGGATGCCAGTCATCACAAAGTGCAAGAAAGAACTTCTAAAGAGAGAAGTCAGGAAGGATTTTCCAAAGCCTTGCAGTAATGACAAAACATCAGATTCTTGTGAATGATATAAGAAATGATTTTGAGACTGCTTTTTTGGAAAGACTGATAGCTCTTAAGAAATTGTGAGGAGCACATCCAGTCTGCCCATGTCAACCAAGAGGTGGAAGAGGAATCTCAGACACCGGTCTCAGGAATCAGAGGGGTTGCACTGCGCAGTTCTCCCTGGCCAGGGGTTTTGACCTGAGAGCCTGCCTGGGAATCTCAGAGCAAATGGCATAACCAGTCTCTTCTGCAACCCAGCTGTGTCAGGAGTGGGTGCAATCTGGCCTTTTGGTCCATCTGTCACACACAGGTCAAAGTCAATCCAAAGAGGTACTCTTTTCTGCTACAATGAAAATACTTTCATTACCTGACCATATACCATCCTAGAAGTTTTTCTTTCTACATTAGTGTTTCCCTGTGCTCTCAGCATGCAGGTTATAATACTGCTCATTAGTTTGTAGTATTTCTTTTTTATGATATCGAAGATGTTATAACCAGCTATTTCTTCTTAATATATGAAAATAATTTTTGCATATGCATTGAAAAATTTAAATTCTCTTTAACTTTTCTCATAGAAGCGTCCTCGGTTTGCTTGTAGCTGGTTACTTTGGGTGGTATAAGGCTATTTAGGAGAGTTTTATGCTGCCTCCTCATTCCCTTTTAATACATAGTACTTACATTGCAGCACATATTAAGTCAGTGGAAAGGCAACTCTAATATATTCCCATTCTCAGCTAAAAGCCAACATATAAACGCTTCTTTTTCTGTAAAAGAAGGCATGGGCTAGCATGTCCCTTAACTACATACTTTCTATGCCTTGTGAGGCAAAACCCAGATCAGTGCCTGGTGTAAACTGCCAGGCAATAACATGGAGTTGCCTTAAACTCTTGGTTCTCTATTCAGACCTCGGGGAAAAAAAAAACAAAACAAAAACAGTTGTGGGGAAAAAAGATTTAGTAATACAGCTGTTGCTCTGCACAATGGTAAGACCGACCCTGTCACGGATCACTTCACTCACCCCTCAATATTTTCCGTGCGTGCCTGGCTTGAGGGGACTGTGTTGGATGATCTTACTGGTTTCAGCGGCAAAAGGCACACCGGTGCGGGCACCGATGTGCTGTCGGGACGGGCACCCAGGTTCCCTGTGGGTTTATCATGGGAAGAGGGGGTTCCCCGGCACTTGGGAGCGGGCAGCGAAGGAAGGGTAAGAGCCATCCAGGTGCCGGCAGCAGCCCGGGGGTGGCGGTGGGCACCTGCGGGGCGCAGAGATGGGCAGGGGGCGTCCCGGCTCAGGGCAGCGACTCGCACCTCTTACGGGGGGAGCGCCGGCGGCAGCGAGAGGGAGGAGGAGAAAAGGAAGGCGAGGAGAGGGGCTGGGGAGACGCGGGCGGGCAGGAGCCGGGGGCTAGAGGAGGAGCTCCGCGCAGAGCGACGGCGGGCACGGCCGCGGTCGGGCCG